>JAKSZT010054215.1:38488884-38509845 GCA_026826555.1 Tolypeutes matacus
TCCATCCATCCATCCATCCATCCATCCATCCATCCATCCATCCATCCCTACATCCATAAATCCATACATATATCCATAAAATATTTTTTCTTTTTCTCCTGACAATGGAAAACAAATAAACATTTTAATAGAGGTTATCTGATAGTACATAGCTTGTGGATGTGTATAGTATATAAATAGATTGAGGGTACATAAAAAAAATACTATATTGCAAATAATGCTGTCAGCCAGACAAAGAGGAAGGAAAGATGCAAACATCATTACTGGGCTCACTTCTGCTTCCCAAGAGAGCTAAGCCTATTCTTTGTGAGTCATGGAGGAATGGACCTTTCCTAAGCTATGCTTTTAGGTCTCATATTTGGAAAGAATAACCATGAAAACTCATATAAGTCAAAAGTAATATGGAACAAGGAGGCAAAGGGAAAATAATTGCAAGTTTACATTCTAGTTTCATCATTGCCATCCCCTGACCACAGGTCCCTGACCATCCTCTCCCAAACACTGGGCCCAATGGACCTAGGCTTTAACTACTGCCAAATCATTCCAATTTTCAGTTCACATAAATACACACATCCCTTCAACCTTTCTGGCATTTAAAATGGGTGAAATGCCCTCCTCTCCTTTTCCATCTGGAAAACTAAACCTAGCTCAAATGCTCTTTCCTTCCTGAAAGAATATTCCCTTATCCTCCCACCTGGAGAACTCCATAACAGTGTATACCTGTTAAAACTGTTACCACTTTGCATAACATATCTTTGTTTCCACTACAATATGGAAATAGCTGACTTTATTTTATTTGCATTCTCCATGCTCCACTGGTACTTTGCTATAAATGAATAATAAATGTTCTTCAATCTGTGAATATCTATGTGTTTTAAATCATGATGATTGGGAGAATAACCCCAATTGATAAAAATAAGGAAGGAAAAGATCTTTTTGGTTAAAATGAACTTCCAAATACAAATCTTTGAAGGAATGTACTGGAAAGTTCTGAGCCCTAGGAAATACTATAAATGGATTTGGTGTCCATTTTAGACAAAGTAAAAATTAAAACCTGTTAGCAACACCTTCTGACTGGTGTGTGGGGAGGGGAGGCAGTGAGGGAGGGAAGAGAAGAGAGAGAGACGTTGATGTTGATGGGAATTCTTGCATGAAAGTGGTATATTCAGCTTAAGTAAAGACACCTCTTAAGCAAATGTGAAGCCCTAAGTATTCTGGGCCTGATACCAACTGGAGAGCTGGACATAGCCCTGAGCCTGGAATGAACTCTGAAAGCCACAGGATGTCCCATAGCTGCCCCTCAATGATCATATTGGTGGCACGGGGGGGGGGGGGCTTTTTATGTAGCTTCTGTCAAGAAGGAAAAAGAAGACACCTAATTGTAACTAGTTCTAACATGTGAGATTGCAGGCTCCCTCTAGGCTTCCACAACATAGAAGGCCTTTCAAGCAGCAGGAGATTATGGGACCAGGCTGGTTTGCAACAAGACTATAAAATGAGCCAAGCTATCTTTGGTGACTTCCTATCACTTGCAGTTCCTCATTGCTTCCCACTCCTGGAGCTCAGTGCTCTTTCCCTCTTCATCCCTTTCTCTTAGGAAACTGGTGGTTGAGTAGAAGAAATGTGCATCTCTCTAACTGGTTCCATTTCCTTGATCAAATTTTGACATCTTTGGGTCTGCATTTTTTAACCATTTTAGAAAAGATTGATATACAGGAACTCTAAACACTGACAACTCTGTTATTCTTGCTCAAGATGATGTTAGAGTTAATGCTGATGGTAGAGCTCTCAAGGTAAGATCTGCCTCTTCACATATTGTTGTAGATATTCATTTTATGTTTCATTTACTTAATTTCTCTTCCTTCTCTCCCTCACCTATCAAGCACTCCTAAGAAAGAGTACATGGCCTCAGAAGCCCATACTCCCCTGCCCTGTTTCTCTTTCTCTTCCTGCCTCTGAAGTAAGGAAGGCCCAAGAGTCTTCCAGCATCTAGGGGAGGGTGACCAGAGAGCCTGAGTAACTAAGAGGAACCTAACTGGGCTTTTTCCTAAGAAGTGTTTAAGCCAAATAAGCCAGGTACTTAGGGCTGCACTCAAACAAAGTCAGAAGCATTATAAAATTAACATATACTCATTGAGGGTGGCATCAAGGGGAGATGGGGATGAGGAAGAAAGGGTGCAGGCACTAAATCAGTATGGGTGGCAGGTTAGGGTGAGAAAGAAAAAGGTAGAAGAGAGGGCTAAGGCAGTAGAACTCTGAAATCAGCAGCAAAATTCAGGGTTTTCCCCCAGAAGGTAGAATTGCTACTATAGAATTATCTCTCACAGTGAGTTAGTTATTTTCCTCCTATGATGATACCTGGACCCAGTTTGAAAGACAACTGGCTCATGGGGTATAAGCAGAGGCAGCTGGGTACATCTGGTCTGCTGGAGCAATTGTCCATCTCCAGCAGTTACAGAGGTCTCTGAGCCTATCTTGCAGCCATCTCTTTGGGGTGAATGAAGACTCAGTCAGGAGCCAGATGGAACAGGGAGTTTGCAAGACTGGCTTTTATTTTCTCTCCCTTTGCATTTTCTCCGTCTTTGCTCTGTCTCCAAATCAGCAGCATTATGTCATTGAATTTTTGCTGGGAGAGTGAGGTTAAATTGGGGGGTAGAGCATAAGTAATCATCCTTATTACTCTTTTTTCCACATCAGGTTTGATGGCTTGCTCTCTGAATATCCATGTCAGCTCTGGCTGCCTGGATGGGAAGAAAAGCCTGGGACCTGGAGCTCAAGACATTTTTATCCTCCCTCCTGCCCCCCGCCCCCGATGGCTCCCTCGTCTGTTTGCTCATTGTTTTTGCTAGTTGTTTGTGCTTGTTGTCTGCTTGTTGTTTTTTGTTCATTGTCTGCTCATTAGCTGCTTTTTTTAAGGAGGTACTGGGAACCGAATCCTGGGACCTCCCATGTGGAAGGCAGGTGCTCAACTGCTTGAGCCACATCCGCTCCCTGCTCGTTTGCTTTTGTTTGTTGTCTGCTCATTGCTTTTGCTCATGTCTGCTTGTTGTCTGCTCATTGTTTATTCATCTTCTTTAGGAAGCACCAGAACAAAAGCTGGGGCCTCCCATGTGGGAAGCAGGCGGTCAACTTCTTAAGCCACATCCATTCCTCCTCAAGATATTTTGTTGGCACTTTATTGTGAGGCTACAATGCGTAAGTCAGTAGTGGGAATGCCAGATCTAGAACAAAGAGAAAAATTTCTTCTACCTGACCAGCCTGACTGTCTTCACTGGGAAATCAGACTTTAGTGGCTGTAATGAAAAAGGAAGACAGGGTATAGATTTGGGGTTGACAGTTCTGACCCAGGACACCTTCATGTCAGGTAGCCTGGCTTCTGGGTGATAGAAAGAACCTCTTGAACAGTTTAGAAAGCTTTAAATGACACTTCCTCAACAAAATTAAAAGCTTTCTGAAGAAGGCCCTGCAAGTTTACTGACAGCTGCTCACACCCTCTGTTCTTGGCATAGGTATCTGCTTTGTGACCTCTGCCAGGATTTGAAACCAGGTAAGGGTGATCTTCATCTAGGCTGGAGCAGGAATCCCCTTATGGGTGGTACTGTCTTTTCTTTCTCTCAAACCAACCCTCCTCTCCCACTTTTTTTTTCATCCAATTACTTTACCGTGGAGAAACCTAGCAAGACACCATCTTAATCACGTGATCCAATTATAAATCATGAGTATTGACACAAAGGAAATCATTTGCCACCTGATAGGCTGCAATGAGAAGACAATAGCTTTTTCTATAATATTATTCCTGCCAAAAATTGCATAACCTGAACATGTTCATGAGGAAACATCAGAAAAACCCTAATTGAAGGATAATACACAAAATAACTGGTCTGTAATCTTTAAAAGCATGAAAGTCATACAAGCCATGGAAAGACTGAGGAAACTTTTGAGATTCAATATGATTAAAGATACATTACAACTAAACCAGCACACAATCCTGGATTGAATCCTTTTGCTAAAGCAGACATTATTGGGACAATTGACTAAACTTGAATGAGTATCTGTGGATTCAATGGCAGTGATATACCAATATCAGTTCCCTAATTTTGACAGTTCTATCGTGGTTGTACAGGAGAATGCCCTTGTTTGTAGAAAATATAAAATATTTGAGGATGATGTGACATTTTGTCAACAACTTATTCTCTAGTGGTTCAGGAAAAATAAAAGTTATTTCTATTACTCTTGCAACTTTTCTGTAACTTTGAAATTCTTTCAAAATTAAAAAAATTAGGGAAGCAGCCATGGGTCAATCAGTTGGGCACCCGTTTACCATATGGGAGGCACTGGTTCGATTCCCAGGGCCTCCTGGTGAAAGCAAGCCGGCCTGTGCGGCGAGCTCACGCAGCAAGATGACGGAACAAAGGAGACAAGCAGACACAGAAAAACACAAAGCAAAATGGACACAGTGAGTACAAGCAGCAAGGGGAGGCGATAAATAAATAAATAAATCTTTTGAAAAAAAATTTTTTTAAGTTAAAAAAATCCAAGAATACAATCACATATCCATAGAATTCGATGTATCAGGTGTTCATGTTTCTTAAAAGGTAGCCAACTCTTTCAAAAGAGTGAAGTTAATGCATATTTATTTTAGGAAGTATGTAGTTAACATTGGGAAAATAGACTACTATAGTCCAAAGATCAGTGAATTGGGCCAATTGGGCTTTGATCCCACATTCTCCATGGGCAGGGGCATGTGTCCCTCGGCCAGGGAATTTACCTCTGACACTCAGCTTCCTCCTTGTAAGTTGTTGGACACTGTCCTCCTATAAAGCCTTGGCATGAGGAGATTCTGATTAAATGATAGGTATGAAAGTGCTTCAAGAGCCTCCACAGGTGAAAACAAGGACCATTGTCTGGGAAATTTTTTGAGTTTTGGATAGACAAATTGGACATTTTAAAAATTATCCTTGTAAAGTGACTGCCTTTATTTCTCACTTTTGTATTTTTCATGTAGATACATATTCAGAATAAAACAACTTCTTTTTCTAAAACTGAATGTTGTACAGTTAAGCTGACATTTAGCACATGGCATTTAACAATAAGGCTTTGCCCATCTCTCATCTGAGGCACTGACAAATATTCAGAATAGTCCATGTAAATAATGTGTTTTCCTGACACACTGATCATAGAAAATCATGGATTAAAAGATGACTAGGTAAAGGAAAGAGATTTATCCCATTAATTACAGCAAAGTGGGCTGACTCTGTCCCTGTTTGTGCTCATAACTGACTGGTAAGATTTAGTGGTCTAAGTACCTCCACAGTCCTGCTTTCTGACACTACAGATTAGTTTTCATTTTCTAGAGTTTTAGATAAAGGTAATAATACAGTATGTACTCTTTTTTATTCCTTCTTTCATTCTGCAGAATGATTATGAGTTGCATATAAGTTGCTGCATCTATCAAGAGTTTATTTTTATTGTTGATTAGTATACCATAGATATATCAAAATTTGATTATCCATTCATTTGTTGAAAATTGGTTGCTTTAGAATCGTTTCCAGTTTGGGGCTATTACAAATAAAGCTGCTATGAGCATTCACGCACAAGTATTTTTATGACCATAAGCTTCGTTTTCTCTTGGGTAAATACTTAGGAATGGAATGGCTGGATCATATGTATTTGTTTAACTTTTTAAGAAAAGGCCAAAGTGGTTTTTCAAAGTAGTTGTACCATTTTAGACTCTTACCAGCAGTGTATTAAAACTCTAGTTGCTGCACGTCTTCACCAAACTTTATAGTAAGCCTTTTAAATTTTAGCCAATCCAATAAATTTGAAGTAAAACTATGCTTTTAATTTGCATTTCCCTAATTGGCTAATGATGCTGAGCATCTTTTTGTGTACTCATCTGCCATCCATATATCTTCTCTGGTGAAATGTCTATTCAAATATTTTGCCATTTTGTTATAAGTTGTTTCCTTATAATTGAGTTTTTAGATTATATTGTAGAAACAAGAAATTTCTGATATATGCCTTGTAAATATTTTTTCCCAGACTGTGGAAGGACTTTTAATTTTCTCAACAGTAGCATTTGAATCACAGAAGTTATTTTTTTGTATGTATGGTGTGAGGTATGGATTAAAATACTTTTTTTTTCCTTCCTTCATGTGTATATTTCATCATTCCAACGTGATCTTTTGATTTTCTTGGGGTTTTTAATAGGTAAAATGAAAAGTAATAATTTCACCAAATAAATGGTCAAGTTCTGTTACTGTTATATTTCAATTTTATTATAACACTTACCACTTCTTTTTGAAACAGTCAGCTAAAATATAGATACCTAAAAAATATTTGGGATGTTTTATAAGGTAATAAATAACTTGCCTTTTCTGGGTGTTGTCCTAAAGTTAACACTTATTAATTTAAATTTTTAAGAGTGTAGTAAGAGTTCTTTTATCAGAAATATGGCCTTTCTTCATGTGAATTTCATGAACTTGATCAATGTCAGTGTCTCTTGTGCCTTCTCCTTAATGAACAAGCTTGTTGGCCATACTTTTTTCTTGACTACAGTAGTTACTTTCCTTCTAAATGTGAGCCTAGCTTGATAGTTAAGAGCATCTATTGAGAAAATTCTTCATCCTTGACTACATAATATTTACTACCTTTAATTCACTAGAATGGAAGTGCTGAAGAAGGCAAGGTTTTTTCCTCTTTGTTTTCTTATACACCCCCAAGGTCTAAAATAGTGCCTGAAATACAGTTGCCTCTCAATAAATATCTGTTGAATTAATGGCATGAGGCTATCAAGGGAAAATAAGGAAAAAAAGTTACATTTATGTTTGAATTATAGCAGTCAGCAACCTTCAGCCCTGAGATCAGATGCTAGATACTGAAGTTGTCTATCTAAGTATAACCCTAATGACTGTTATTTTCTTCTTTATCTTTTTCTGTTATTTCTATTTTCCCTTAATTGGGGTTTACCATGTGATTTTCTATTACCAAAGAAAAAATATCAGTTCACCCTTTTTACCAGTGGTTTCCTTGCTTACTGCCTAGCATTTTTTTATGAACCATGGTAATTATTTTTAAAACTTACTCAGGAGCTTCTGGCAAAATGACATAGGCTAAGGTGTGCACTCCTGAGCTCTCTTGCAAAAAATACCTGAGAAGAAACAAAATACTTCCCGAGTGAGCTGTTTTGGGAACCCACAGTGCAGGAGGCTTCAGGGTATCTACCTGGAGGGAACTGGACAAAAAGATTAATAGCCCAAGGGAAAACCGAGAGTTTCTCACCCCTGTGGCTGGAAATGGTTGGCAGCTAAGCCCTACCTTCAAGGCAAAAACCTCTGGGAACTCCCTGACTCCCACAGGCCACTGAGTGGGAGGAAGAGGGTTCTGGAGCAGGGTGGAGAGGGGTTTCCTTTCTGTGGGTTTGGTTACATGGGCACCCTTTGAACTTCAGAGAGCATACCAGCCAGCAAGGAGGTGGGCCCAGGAAGGGGAGGGGGTCGGATCTGCTCAGGTAGCCTGAAGCACTCAGGCACCCTTGGAGAGAGGAACTTGATCTGGGAGAGGGCAGAGACAGAAAACCATAAAATTTCAACACCCCTGAGGGAGGCAGGGAGTAGGAAGCTTCAATAAGCTTTCAAGCACCTTTTCAGGGTCCCCTGGGAGGAAGAGGGGTCTAAAAGAGGGTCGAGAGTGGTTTCTTTGTGGTGGGTTCCATCACCAGGGTCCCCTTTGATTCTCGGAAGGGGCCTTGACATGACCAGGAGAGGGGAGAGGGGATCTGCCCACATAGGCTGTCATGCCCAACTGCTCTGGGAGAGAAAGCACTTAGAATAGAAAGGGGGTGGGGATAGACAGGCACCTAATCTGCAGAAATCTGGCTAACTGCAATGATTCTAACCTGCCTGAAGGAAAGTGGGCAGATAGCTTTCTCAAAGGCTAACTGGCCCAAGAAGAAAGTTTAGCTCAGTAGAGAAGTTCCTGCCTTGAATATACAATGTCCCTGGTTTGATTCTTTTGTATGTGTGTGTGTGTGTGTGTGTGATTATTTTTTCTTTATTAGAGAAGTTGTGGGCTTACAGAACAATCATGTACAAAATACAGGATTCCTAATGTGATTTTTTTTTCCTATGATCAATTCTGGTTTCTTTTTTAGATTTTTTTTTTTTTTTTTTTTTTTAAAGATACTTAGATTATATAAATATTACACAAAAAATATAGGGATTCCCATAGAGAAGTGATCCACTGGGTTATCAGACATCTGATACTTTAGGAAAGGATACATATAGACATTCCTTTTGTATTAGCTTCTGTTGTATCTCTTATTTTTCTTTAAAAAGTTTCCTTTTTTCAATTTAACTTAGTTTACTCACTAAAACCTAGTTCAAAACCTGCAGACGGCAGGCTGCAGGGTAATTGATTCACGAACACCGGTAGTCTGAGAAGCTCCTTAAGGACCTAAGAGGGAAGGCTGTTTTTCCATGGTTCTTATTTTTTTGCCTGTTTGTTTGTTTGTTTTTTCTTTTTTTTTCCTTTTTATCCTCATTCTTCCCACCTTTTTTTGTTAATTAGTTGCTGCTGTCTTGTTTCTTCTTTGTTGTGTTAACCCTTTCTTTGTTTCCCTTTTTTTTGTTTACCAATTTTGTCTACTTAAGCTATTTCTTTTCCTTCCTTCATCTTTCTATCTTCTGCTTTCTGTTGTTGTTCTTTATTCCACCTCTTTTTGTTTGATCTTCAATTTTTCTTGTTGTTATTTCTCTCTCCTTTTTTCTCTGTTTTCTTTCTTTTATTTTTTTCTCTTTCTGTCTTGTCTTTTCTCTTTCCCTCTTTTCTCATCATCCTGGCCTTTTAATTCATTCTATATTTTTTTCTCTATTCAGTTTCTCATTTCCTTGTTTGTACCCAGCTTTTTAATTTTCATTCCTCTGCACTTCTTACTTGAGTTAATTATTCATTTTCCTATGTCTTATATGGTTCTTCTTCTACCTCTTACTATTATTATTACTATTATCCTTTTCTATTCATACTTCTTTCCTTTTCTTTGCTTCTAATTTTTTCCCCAAGGGAACATAGACAACAACAAGGAAATAGAATAAGAGGAATGAAGTGTCAAAGTGAAAACTTATACACAAACAACAACAAAATAAAACACTAGATTAGAAAGAGAAGCCAATCAACTGAAAAAACCCATCAAGATAAACCTATGCCTAGCCAACAACAAAAAATTACAACCCATACTAAGAAACAAGAAGACAAGGCCCAGTTCAATGAACAAACTAAAAAACAGGAAGAGATGCAGAACATGGAACAACTAATCAGAGATGTCCAAACAAATATCACGAATCAACTTAATGAAGTAAAGGAAGAGATTAAGGATATTAAGAAGACTTCAAAGTGAGTTGGGAGGTCATGCCAGAGGTAACACACACAAACTCAGCAGGATCTCATAGACTGCCAAAGTGGATACTACCTGAAATAGTGGGGCTCCTGAGGGCTCTGGAGACACCCAGTTCCTATGGTCAGGGCTGATAGCTCCAGAGTTTGGTGTCTTGCCAGTGGGCCCTACTTTGGAGTTTGTGCTTCTGAGAGTGACAAAGTTGGACTCAGTTATGGGTTCCCTACACATAGCTCATCTGTCCCTTCTTTTTGAACCTATATTTGGTGCTGAAGTGGACAGGTGTACCTCCAAGAGACTTGAATCTTCGGGCTGTCCATGCACCAGCTGGGCCCTGAGCATTAGTGGAGTTGGAACACCTACTCTCCAGTTCATTGGACTCACCCAGGACAACTAGCAAGGAGGTAAGGATTGACAACCCCCATACCAAGGAAACGAGAGAGCCTACAACTTCAAGCAAGAGAGTCCCATCCATCAGCTGTATGGGATCGAAGACCCCTCTCAATTAAAGGTGAAGTAGACATCACCATCCCAGAATCCTCAGGATTGGGGAATGAACTATGGACTAGAGTGGACTTACTGTTATTCTACTATAGACTTCTTGTGATTCTAGCAATGGAAGAAATTACAGTATTGATGTGGAGGCAGTGGCCACTGGAGGCTCTGGGAGCAGGGGGAGGGAAAGACAGATGTAACGTGGGGGCTTTTTCAGGACTTGGGAATTGTCCTGAATGGCAGGGCAATGACAGATATAGGCCATTATATATCTTCCCATAGCCTGCAGAATCATGTGGGAGAGTGTAAACTACAATGTGAACCATGTACCATGCTCAATGGCAATGACCCAGGAGGTGTTTATCAATTGCAATGAATGTGCCACCCTAATAAAGGATGTTATTTATTTGGGAGGGTGTGGGAGGTGTGGGGAGTGGGGCATATGGGAATTCCTATCTTTTTTGTTTAACATTTGTGTAATCTAAGTATCTTTAAAAATTTTTTTTAAATGTATTTTTTAAAAAAGAAGACACAGGGAGAACACACGGAAGAAATTGTAAACATACATAAAAAGATAACAGATATGATGGTGATGAATGGCACAATACACAAAATCAAATATACAATGGAAGCACATAGCAGCAGATTTGAACATGCAGAGGAAAGAAACAGTGATGGGGAAGTCAGTATAGCTGAAATCAAACAGATAGTAGAACAGATAGATAAAAGGATAGAAAAAATCCAGCAGGGCCTCAGGGATTGGAATGACAACATGAAACACAGAAACATATGCATTATAGGCATCCCAGAGAGAGAAGAGAAGGGAAAGGGGACAGAAAGTATGTTGGAGGAAATAATGGCTGAAAACTTCCCAACCCTATTGAAGGACATGGACCTACATATCCAGGAAGTGCAGTGCACCCCAAACAGTATAAATCCTAACAGGCCTACTCCAAGGCATAGTCTTGACAAATTGTCCAATGCTCAAGACAAAGACAGAAAACTGAAGGCAGCAAGAGAAAAGAGAACCTTCACATACAAGGGAAGCTCAATAAGATTAAGTGCTGATTTCTCATCTGAAAGCCTGGAGGGAAGAAGGCAGTGGTATGACATAGTTAAGGTGCTAAAAGAAAAAACTTCCTGCCAAGAATTCTCTATCCAGCAAAACTGGCATTCAGAAACAAGGGAGAGTTCAAAATATTCACAGATAAACAGAAATTAAGAGACTGTGTCAATAAGAAACCTGCACTTCAAGAAATACTAAAGGGAGTTCTGCAGGTCAAAAGGAAAAAAAACAGGAGAGAGAGTTGGAGGAGAGTGTAAAAACAGCTAGAAAGATAAAAAGAGAAATATAAACAACACATGACATACATAAACCAAAAGAAAATATGCCTAATGTAAGTAATTCCTTGAGAGCAATAATATTGAATGTTAATGGATTAAACTCACCAGTCAAGAGACACAGATCAGCAGAATGGATAAGGAAATATGATCCATTTATATGCTGTCTAAAAGAAACCCACCTTAGTCCCAGGGATGCAAGGAGACTGAAAGTGAATGGTTGGAAAACAATTCTACAAGCAAACAATAATCAAAAAAGAATAGGAGTAGCTATACTAATATCAGACAAAATAGATTTTAATGCAAAACTATTGTAAGAGACAATGACAGACACTATATAGTAATAAAAGGGGTGATCTATCAAGAAGAAAGAACAATCATAATCATTTATGCGTCTAACTGGGGCACCTCAAAATACATGAGACAAACACTGGAAAAACTAAGTGGAGAAATAGATGCCTCTACAATTATAGTGGGGGACTTTAATACACCATTATCACCATTACACAGAACATCTTGACAGAGAATCAATAAAGAAACAAAGACTTTGAATAATACATTAGAGGATCTGAACCTAATAGACATATACAGAACATTACACCCAATTACAGCAGGATATATGTTCTTCTCAAGTGCACATGGATCATTCTCCAGGAGAGACCACATGTAGGCCACAGAACAACTCTCAATGAATTCAGAAAGATTGAAATTATACAAAGTAATTTCTCTGACCACAATGGAATGAAGCTGGAAATCAGTAAAGGATAGAGAGCAAGATTAGGGACAAAGATATGGAAGTTGAACAACACACTCTTGGAAAAATAGTGAGTCAAAGAGGAAATTGCAAAAGAAATCATTTACTACCTTGAAACAAATGAAAATGACAACACAATGTATCAAAACCTATGAGATGATGTGAAAGATGTACTGAGAGAAAAATTCATAGCCATAAAATCCTATATTAGAAAAGAAGAAAGAGCTAATATCAATGACCTAACTGCACACCTGGAGGAATTAGAAAAAGAACAACAAACTCACCCCAATGGAAGTAGAAAGAAGGAAATAACAAAGATTAGAGCAGAACTAAATGAAATTGAAAAGAAAGTACTAGAAAAATAAACAAACCCAAAAGCTGGTTCTTTGAGATCAATAAAATTGACAAACTCTTAGCTAGACTAACAAAGAAAAAAAGAGAGAAGATGCAAATACATAAAATAAGAAATGAGGAAGGAGATATCACCACTGACCCCACAGAAATACAGAGTATCATAAAAGGATATTTTGAAAAATTATATGCCAATAAGATGGATAATTTAGAGGAAATGGACAAATTCCTAGAAACACACAAGCAGCCTACATTAACGAAAGAAGAAATTGATTAACTCAACAAATCAATCACAAGTAAAGATAGAATTAGTCATCAAAAACCTCCCAATAAGATGAACCAAGAATCAGTTGGCTTCTCAGGTGAATTCTATCAAACATTCTAGAAAGAACTAACAGCCATCCTGCTTAAATTCTTCCAAATAATAGAAGTGGAGAGAACATTGCCTAACTAATTCTATGATGCCAACATCACCCTAACACCAAAGCCAAACAAAGACACCACAAGAAAAGAAAACTATACACCAATCTTTCTAATGAACTTAGATGCTAAAATCTTCAACAAAATACTTGCTAATCATATTCAACAACACATCAAATGAATTATACACCATGACCAAGTGGGTTTCATCTCTGGTATGCAAAGATGATTCAACATAAGAAAATCAACCAATGTAATACACCACATAACAGATTAAAAGAAAAAAAAGCAAATGATCATCTCAATAGATGCAGAAAAAGCATTCACAAAATTCAACACTGTTTCCTGATCAAAACACTACAAAAGATAGGAATAGAAGTAACTTTCCTCAACATGAGGAAGGGTATATGTGAAAAACCCACAGCTAACATCATATCCCATGGAGACATCTTAAAAGCTTTCCCTCTAAAACCGGGAACAAGACAAGGATGCCTACTTTCACTACTCCTATTTAACATTGTATTAGAATTACTTGCTCAAGCACTTAGAGAAGAAAATGATATAAAAAGCACCCAAATAGGAAAGAAAGAAGTAAAAATTTCACTATTTGCAGATGACATGATCCTATACATAGAAAGCCTTGAGAAATCTACAACAAAGCTTCTAGAGCTTATAAACCAGTTCAGTAAAGTTGCAGGTTATAAGATCAATGTGCAAAAATTAGTAGCATTTCTATGTACTAATAATTAGCAATCTGAGGAGGAAATCAAGAAAAAAATCTCATTTTTAGCAACTAAAGAATCAAATACCTAGGAATAAATTTAACTAAAGATGTAAATGACTTATATGAAGAAAACTGCACAACATTGTTAAAGGAAATCAACAAAGACTTAAATAAATGGAAGAATATTCCCTGTTCATGGACAGGAAGACTAAACATTATTAAGATGTCTATCCTACCCAAAGTGATCTATAGATTTAATGCATTCCCAATAAAATTCACCACAGCATTTTTTACTGAATTGGAAAATCTAACTATGAAATTTATGTGGAAGGGCAAAAGGCCCTGAATAGCCAAAGATATTGAAAAACAAAACTGAAATAGGAGGGCTCACATTACCTGACTTTAAAACAAACTACAAAGCTACAGTGGTGCATGGTATTGGCACAAGCATAGACATACTGACCAATGGAACAGAATTGAGAATTCTGATATAGATCTCTGCATATACAGGCAAATGATTTTCAACAAGGCAACTAAGCCCATTATTCAACTGGGAGAGAATGGTCTCTTCAACAAATGGTGCTTGGTGAACTGGATATCCAAAAGAATGAGAGAGGAACACCATCTCACACCTTATACAACGATCAACTCAAGATGGATCAAAGATATAAATTTAAGAGCCAAGACCATAAAGACCTTGGAAGATAATGTAAGGAAGCATCTGCAGGATCTTATAATAGGAAATGGTTTCATGAACTTCACACTGAAAGCATGAGCAGTGAAACAAAAAATAGATAAATGGGACTGCCTCAGGATGTGGAGGAATGATAACCCTCATCCACTGCTGGTGGGAATGTAGAATGGTCCAGCCATTGTGGAGGACAATTTGGCAGTTCCTCAGAAAACTAACTATAGAACCGTGATATGATCCAGCAAGTCCACTGCTGGGAATATACCCAGAAGAACTGAAAGCAAGGACACAAATGTTCATAGCAGCATTATTCACTATTGCCAAAAGCTGGAGTCAACTCAAATGCCCTTCAACAGATGAAAGGATAAACAAATTGTGGTATATACATACAAGAATATTACTCAGCTGTAAGAAGAAATACAGTATTAACACATGGGGTAACATAGGTGAATCTTGAGGATCTTATGTTGAGTGAAGCAAGCCAGGCACTAAAGGATAAATATTACATGACCTCACTGATATGAATAAAGCAAATTGAGCAGACTCACAGAGCTAGAGTCTGGAAGATAGGTTTACAGAAAATATAAAGGGAGACGAAGGTTGTGAGCCAATGCCTATATGGGCAAAATCTATGATAAGGTGGAAGTGTGTAATTGTAGAGTGGAGGGGTATGACTGTGGTGCAATGATACTGTTGGGATGGTGCTGCTGGTTTGTAGGGGGGGGGTGGAGTGGGGAGGGTGGATTGGAATGTCCATGGAACTGGGGGGAGGGTTGGGGGAAGGAGCAGGTGAACACTGGGGATTGGCAGGTACATGGTTGAAACTACAGTATCGGAAATGCTCTGTTGGCAATATGGCACGTGAGGGTTGCTGTTTTGGGGTGTTGGATGTAGGGGGCATTTGGGACAGGGCACACCTGGGGAAGACTTCTAGGGAGTGTGTGAATGTTTATCTTGCCATTGTGTGTTATATTAGCAGGTGGAAACCCACATAATGAGTGGCAAGGTGGTGGACTCCCATCCTGGGGAGGCTGACTATGTTTTCAAATAGAGGGGCAAGAGTCTCTCAAGAACATGGGCAGTGCCCAATAGGAGAGGGCAGACCAGTGTGTCAAGCCCTCAGCGTTGTTGCAAGTAACTATGAATCTTGTCCTTCAAAGAGTGAAGCCTGGTGGTTGTCATAGGTCCAAAGGGAAGGGGGAGGGAGGAATAGAATAGATGGAACGGGGGCATTTTGGGGGCAATGGAAGTGTCCTACATAATTTTGCTATGATGGATACAGGCCATGTTAAATTATATCAAAATTTATAAGATTGTATGGTCCAAAATGTAAACCATAATATGAACCATTGATGATGGTTGGTAGCTATATTTCAATATTTGTACATCAGCTGTAACAAACGTACCATCCACATATAAAATGTTATTAATAGGGTAAGGGGGAAAGGGGGGAGAATGTTGAGTATATAGGAGGCCCCTGTATTTGGTATGTGACTTTTCTGTATCCTAAAACTTCTTTGAAGACAATATGAAACAAGTAAGACACTGGGGGGAAAAATGGAAGAAAATGTCACTGTATATATAGGACAACAAATCTTACAATAACGAAAGGCAAAATGTCAAAAAATTTTTTTAATTTTTTAAAATATTTTTCATTAGTTTCTATTATCCCGTTATTTTTAATTTTTTTTAAAATTTTGTCTTTTATTTCTTATTTTTAAAACTTGTGATTATTTCATTTTCTTATTAATTGTATTTGGCTATTTTATTGACTTCATTTTTTAAGTTTTGGATCACAAAAGGGTTTCAACTGTGTCAGGGACGAATCATTGGTGCAGGGTGTCAGTGGTTGGGACAAATTGGAGGAAGCTCACTTGCACATACATATTATGCATATAAATTTGTTCAAATGTTAATGGGGCATTGTCACAGTGGGTGGGGATTCACACAATAACCAAAGGAATGTCAAATTCCCAGCCTGGGGAGCTCTGCCACATTCTCTAATGCAGCAACAAGAATCCCCTGAGTACAAGGGTAGTGACTAGTGAAGGAAGATGGTCCATCGATGGGCCCTTGATATTTATGACTGGGCTTATGAAACTTTACTCTTGAAATGGAAACTTAGCCTAGTATTATAGGGTGCCTAAGAGTTACCTCCTGGGAGCCTCCTTGTTGCTCAAATGTGGCCTCTTTCTAAGTCAAACTCAGTATGTAAATACATTACATCCCCACCCACCCAGTGTGGGACATGGCTCCTGGGCAAAACCCTCCCTGGCACGGAGGGATTACTACCAAGCACCAACTAGCAATGCAACTGGAAAAAGACCTTGAACAAAAGAGGGAAAAGTAAAGACAAATGAGTTTATATAGCTAAGAGACTTCAAAGTGAGTCAGGAGGTCAGTCCAGAGGTTAAACTTATGCACATCTCAGCAGGATCTCATTGACTGCCAAAGTAGCTACTACCCCAAAAAGCAGGGCTCCTGAGGGCTCTGGAGCCATCCAGAAAGTAATGTCAGGGCAGATAACTCAGGAGTTTTGTGCCTTGCCAGTGGGCTCTACTTTGGAATTTATGCTCTCCAGGGTGACAGAGTAGGACTCATTTGTAGTTTCCTTACACATAGCTCTTATGTTCTTCTATTTCAACTTATAATTAGCACTAGAGTTGGTAAGTATATATCCAAGAGTCTTAAATCTTTGGGCTGTCCCTGTACTATGTGGGCCTCGAATCTCAATGGAGTTGCAACACCTACTCTCCAGTTCATGGGTCTCACCCAGGACAACAAACAAGGAGGGGATGATGGAGAACTACCATACCAAGGAATCGAGAGAGTCTACAACTGCAAGCAAGAGAGTTCCATCCATTGGCCCTAATGGATTGCAGCCCCCTCTCAATTAGAGGTGGAGTGGACATCACCATCCCAGAATACTCAGGATTGGGAATGAATTATGCACTAAAGTAGACTTACTGATATTCTGCTATAGACTTATGATTCTAGCAATGGAAGAAACTATATCATTGATGTGGAGGCAGTAGCCCCTGGAGGTTCTGAGGGCAGGGAGAGGGAAAAACAGGTGTAATGCAGGGGCATTTTCAGGACTTGGGAATTGTCCTGAATGACATTGCAACGACAGATACAGGCCATTATATATCTTGCGATAACCTACAGAATTGAGTGGGACAGAGTGTAAATTACAAAGTAAACTTTAATCCATGCTTAGTGGCAATGCTCCAAAATGTGTTCATCAATTGCAATGAATGTACCACACTAATGAAGGATGTTGTTAATGTGGGAAAATGTGGGACGTGTGGGGAGCGGGGCATATGGGAATCCCCTATATTTTTTATGTAACATTTATGTAAACTACATATTTTAAAAAAAAAAAAAAGTGTAATATGGTGGCATTTTCAGGACATTGGAATAGCCCTAAATGATGTTGCAGTGATGGATTATATAGCTTGTCATAACTTATAAAATGAGTGGGAGAGACTTTAAAGTATAATATAAACTATAATCCACACTTAGTGGCAATGCTCCAATATGTGTTCATCAATTGTAACAAATGTACTCCACTAATAAAGGATGTTGTTAATGTAGGAAAGTGTGAGAGGCATAGGGAGCATGGGATATGGGAATCCCTTACAATTTTTATGTAACATTTATGTAATCTAAGTATATTTTAAAAAATAAAAAATAAAATAAAAATCAATTTAAAAAAACTTATTCGGGAACTGATGAAAGCAAAAATACATTATCATCTGTCAAATATTCCATTATTTAAATTTTAAAACTCATAATGAGCTATACATATGCTGTACTTTAGTAATATTTATTCTCAAAATGTTTCCCTAACTAGTTATTGAAACTAAAGAAGAGATAGTTTCATGACTAGTACCTATTATATTTATTTTTTCATGTAGCTCTTTCCAATACTAGTGCTATTCAGAAAATACTTTTGTCTAAAATGTATCCCCATTTCCCACAGCTAAATTTCTTCCAGCAAGTGATTTAGGCATAGCGTATGACTAACAAACTGTTGCAATCAACTGTATGAGTTTTCAAAAGAAAATCTTTGACAACTAATCTACTAGGGATATTAAAGGATATAAATCTACATGTGGGTAAGAACAACCAATGTGGCTCTTAGGTTTTAAAATAACTTATAACTTATAAAATAACTGATAACATAAGGTTTTTTAAAAACCTTATAACTATTTAGGCTTTAAAATATCTTATGGCAATGGATTCAAAAAGGAAAAGAAAATGGGAAAAGTAAAAATAAAAAAAAAATGTACATGCTTCTAGAGAAAGAGGATGATTTAATTAGAAAAATGTGGACAAAAAAGATTGGTTGTAGGAAGGACAAGAACCTTGGTGAAAGACCAATTTTATTAGGTCAATCCATTGCTTGCCAATCTTATTTAAAATTTATCACTTCCCAGATTGGAAAGGTGAACTTCTAATTAGCATCTTATTCATCAGTCAAGGCTCAATCCCTCTAAACAATCTTTGGGTAATGATCATATCCCCACTTTGATCAACTTCAGGGAAATTGCAGACCCAGATATTAAACAGGTGCTTATGAAATTGTGCTCAACCACCTGTTCTCTTGACCCCTGGCTGACCCAGTTAACAACAGCCAGTATACTTCAATTAGGCCAGGTGATACCAAATATAACCAACCCTTCATTAACATTGGTCACTTTCCCCGCAATTATGCAATCAATTAAGAATTTATTTTTCTCAAATTAATCTTTAGTTATATCTTGATGAGAGATTTTTATATCAATATGAAAGAATTATAAAGAACCTGTAACTCAACTTGTCCTAAAAAAATGTATGTATAATCTTGACCACAATAACAGAGATGATCATCTACCTCTGCTAAATTTTCATATTTGTATAATTGCTAAATTTTCCTTAGGGCTAAAACAACTGCCTATGTAGAACTGTTGCATTGTCCTTCAGTTAGAAAAACAGGTTTCAAATTTTGGTGTCCAAAAATCATCTGGGGAAGCTGTTAAAAAGAGCAAAATCCCAGTTCCACTGAAGAATTTCTGGGATGGAGCTTAAGTGTTTATAGTTTTAATGAGTTCTCCCAGGTGATTCTTTTTTTTTTTTAAAGATTTTTTTAAATTTATTTATTCATTTATCCCCCCTTGCTGCTTGTGCTCGCTGGGTCAGCTAACCACGCCGTGCGGGCGGGCTTGCCTTCACCAGGAGGCCCCGGGTTCGGTTCCCGGGGCCTCCCATATGGTAAACGGGAGCCCTACTGATTGAGCCACAGCCGCTTCCCCCAGGTGATTCTGATTTATACCCATACCTGAGGACCAAAGAAATGCATATTTAGATGAAGCCAACTTTGAAAGGAACATCTCAACTTTGGATTGAACATCTGTTTCTACTGTTTTATTGGAGAAAATATTCATATGCATAAGCACAGTTATGGAGCTGTTTCCTGACAAAGAAAAATCTCATAAGTTGATGAAAAGCTTTCTGGGTGGATAGGCCAAAAAGTAAGTTGCTACTCATGCCCATGTATATATATTAGGACAGAATGAGGAATAAGATAAATGCTATCTGTATATTGTGGAGTCAGAATATTGTAGTAGTTAAATATACACACTCTGGATTCATACAGACTGCATTTGAAACTTGGCTCCATTGTGTATTAAGTTGGGGAAGTTCCTTATGTACTCTAAGCTACTTGCTACTTTTTCACCTGTAAAATGGTTATATGATATATTTATTTAATAGGATAGGTATGAAGATTAAATTCTTGGCTAATGGCAATTGCTCCATAAATAATTGTTTACCACCAATCCACAACTAAACATAGTTCTCCCTGTGACTTAACCTCTTTTTACTGTTTTACCATTATATTGGAGATTTAACTCTAATAAACTAGTGTTTATTCTTCACTATTTAGTATTGTATCCTAAGCATGCGATGTAAGTACAAATTCTATGTCTCAAAAAAGAAATGGTTCGTCTTTAAGGGCAGGCAATATTTCTTAATGGAGAGTCAAATGGTTAATGCAACATGTGCTTAAAAAATATATTGAGCTTAACTGTCTTGACCAACCCCAAAAAATTATGTCTTTGTGAATGTGTGTGTCTGTGTCTTTGTGTGTTAAGTTCTGCTGTATCACAGTTACAACCTAGTGGCTTATAACAGTGGATATTTATTATTTTGCCATTTCTGTGGGCCAGGAATCTGGGCACAGGTAAGCTGGGCCCTCTGCTTCAAGGTCTACATAAAGCTTCAGTTAAGGTGTGGGTCAAGGCTGTGAAACTGTCTGAAGTCCTGACATGGGAAGAATCTGCTTCAAAGCTCACTCATATGGTTGATGGCAGGACTCAGTTCCTTGTGGACTACTGGCCTGCAGGCGCCAGTTCCTTTCTGACAGTTGTCCAGAGGCTGCCTGCAGTTCCTTGCCACATTGGCCTCTTTAACTTGCTTTATTTGAGCAAACAAGTGAGGCCAGAGAGAGAGGAAGATGGAAGCCAGAGTCTTTTCTAACTAGTCATCATTATAGTTTATTTGTTAGAAGCAAATCACTAGGTTCAGCTCATGCTCAAGGGAAGGGAATTATACAACAGTATGAGTACTAGGAGGTGGTGGTTATTGGGAGCCATGCTGGAAATTGCCTCCCTCTATATCTATATATCTATATATCTCTATCTCTATATCTCTATCTCTATCTCTATCTCTATCTCTATCTCTATCTCTATCTCTATCTCTATCTCTATCTCTATCTCTATCTCTATCTCTATCTCTATCTCTATCTCTAT
>JAKSZT010054215.1:38509855-38538573 GCA_026826555.1 Tolypeutes matacus
TCTATCTCTATCTCTATCTCTATCTCTATCTCTATCTCTATCTCTATATGGTATTTGTAACACTTTAAGTAGCCAGGGGGGTGGTTGATAGGTCCATTCTGCTAAAGTATTCTAAAACTTTGGTCTGCATTTAGAATCATCTGCACTTATCTCCAGAGTTTGATTCAGTAGGGCTTGTCCTGATAATTTGCATATATAACAAGCTCCCAGGTGATGCCTGTTGAGGCTGGTTTAGAACCACTCTTTGAGAAACTGATTTTGAGCATATACCATGTGTTACTTCATGAGGATAACGAACACTTGCCTCCTGCTGTAGAGTGGGCTCATCTATCAGCCAAGCTGGTAGGCCTCCTTGCTGCTAGGAGAATTATCTTTTGCCATCTGGGGCCATTTTTGAAACAGACATTAGGAGGTATCTTCTGTCGGGAGGTGTTTCCTTTACTAGCCATCTTTCTATTGGGTAGATAAAGGGATAATCTAGGGTGCAGAAAATTCATAGGCCACCCTTGTCCAAGTTTCTTAGAAAGGTTGGCATTTAGGTTGAACACTGTAGAATAGAAGGGTTTAGGGAGAGAGAAAAGGAGAATCAGTGAGTGAGCTAATAAGTTACTTTTTGTCATCCATTGTAGTACATTCTCTAACTCCACATAAAAAAGAAGCCCAAAAGACCAATTAACACCCTGGAAACCACTTTGGAATTGCTTTCTAAACTTAGTATAATGAAAACAAATGGACATTTTGATTAAGTAGATATCATTAGGATGACATGTTATGATCTCAACCCCTGGTTTAATGATCTAATTAAGGCCAAGAAAAATTCATCATGGAGTCTCAGATCAAATATTTCATTTTACAGAGCCGAGAAAAAAGACTATGTTTGTTCAGGATTAAGAATAGTGCCTCAGATGAGCGAAGAAAAGAAATTCAAATTTGAAGTTTATGCCTATCTTTATTTCAAAGAGGGAAAATTTACTCATAAAGGGGAAAAAAAAAAAAGCAATGAAAGGGGCAAACTACTGGAATAGAAAAAGGCCTATCACAGGGATATCTTTGCTTCCAATCATTCCTGGATGTATTTTACCTCAGCTTATCTCTCCCAAAAGGAGAAGAAGGTATGTGATTAGGTGGATGAGCTGGGATAAACACAATACCATAATTTCTGGGGAGGTCTGTGTGATGATATAGCAATGGGGCAAGGCAAAGCAGTATGTCAAGAATCAGGCAAAAGAGTGGAAGATGGTAAATAACAGACAGGCAGTTGGGCAAGAAATTGAGAGATAACAGCAAGAGGGCCAAAATATCAAAAGGATGGAGGAATTGGAAATATTGTTTTCTTCTCCTAAAAAGTTGAGCATCATTGGAACCGATAATCTAAGGGCTCGTTACATTCAGAAATGTTACTGTATTTCCTCTTAGCTGAAGCCTTCACTTAGCTTTTTAAGGGGAGAAACAAAAACCTCTTAGACTGCTGAATAATCCTCACTTAGAGGTATTTAAGATGAATTCACCTAATTTGTTAAGGACAACAATTTAACAACATTGCCTGTGGCTTTGCCGATGACACTCTATTTGCCCGTGTCTTGTCAGGGGACTCTGAAGGGGAGGTTACAGCTCATTGCTGGCAGCCTCCTTTCCTGCATCTCTTGAGCACACCACTTCAAGCCAATCCATTTTGACCACCTCTTGACTGCTTAGGCTGAGATGGGTGGAGTGACAGGATCTCAGCCACATGAACAGAGAATGAAAGAGATAAAATTTGAATTAGGCAGGATGATGGATGGGGAAATCAGTCTAGGTATCAATGTGGCCCCTTAAAGGTTACCAACTAGCATTCAAATTTTGTGAATTTCTCTTGATTAGATTAAGAGTTAATATTAGAGGGCTCAGTGCAGAAAGTGAGGTCCAAATGGTAAATGCAGCTCAACTTAAGCCAGTGATGGTGCTGTAGGTTCTAATCAGGAGTATAAACAATGGCTTAGATTGAGGGACAAGACATGATCAAATATGACTAGGGGTTTATGAAAATTAAGAAGGATGTCAAAACCTCTACCCTTTGAATAGAAGGGTAAGCAAGCAAACAAGGATTAGAGCTGAATCATAACAACTAAGCCACGATGACACGGAAGAACCTGAAGGCTGTGACTTAATATACTCACAGGTTTTACCCCCAGCATAAAATCCACTGCCTAGAGAGAGAAGCCTGCTGATATCCTTTTTGCCCATTTCCCATTTGGCTGAGGTGTAAAAGACATCCATGAGTATGGCTAGCAGTACAGGGTAGGCAGGGATTGGCAGAGCTTACTACCACCCTTTGAAATAGGACACTGCCTCTGCTTCTTTCTGCTTATGGGGCTGTCTGCCTGCTGGACTAGACAGTCCCATATCTTGTGAAATTACATCTTTCAGTCTTAGATATTACCTTGTTATCACTTCTTTTACAGCCAGGTTAGGGAGGAATTGTTTGTCTTTCTTGAATTCTGAACCTCATAACTATTTTCCCATGAGGCCTTGTGGTAGAGTAGAGAAAGCACACGTTTTAGAGTCATGCAAAAATTGAGTTCAAGTATCCTAAATATCCCAAATAGTCTGGATGGGTAACCTGAGCCTTAGTTCTCCTTCTGGGAATGAATATAGCATTATCTACTTTGTAAGGTTTTTGAAAAGATTAAATAAGATAAAGAAAATATGAAATGTGTAGCCCTCTGGCTAGCACTCAACAAATGAGTATTCTTCCCTCCACCACATATCATCTTTGTTGTTCTGATATTTAGGGTTTCATGACACTCAGCATCTGCCTGATAATGTCTTTCATCTTTGTGACCCTCCGTGGCATCTTACCATAGAGCACAACACATTCCATTGGTTTTTATTTTACTCAAGTTGGCCAAGTATATATATTTGGATTTGTAGTTCATGGCGAGGGGCGGGAAATATTCTTCCTATTTAACCAAGGGTATCATTACCAACCCAGATGGTTGAATATCTAGAAGTAGTTACCCAGTCTTTGGGTACCTATAGAATTTAAAATTCAGAAGCCTGGCAAGTCAAGACAGCGTTGATAATTTGTATATACCTTGACAATTTGTATGTAATTTGGCCAGAGTAATATAAACTTTAATTCATGTAATTTTCAACCTATTGTAAAGAGTCAATGTAAACTGGAATCTCATTGACTGATATGAATATAACTACCTATCCTTTTCCTTATCATAGGGTTTTATTGTTTTTTGTTTTTCCTTTGTTTTGATGTATTTTTATTTTATGTTGTTTTACCTTATAATACCTACAAAGAAGGAGTGGTTAAAATATTCTTGAATATGAGGATCAATGAACTTCATCTAATAATATAATATGTTATATTGAGTCAGGATCTTTGCATTGTTCAAAAGAATACTTTTATCTACTGGTTGCTATTTTTCTGGGAGTATGTGAGGCCCGAGAGGAGGCAATCTTTAAACATTTAAAACTTATGTAAAAATCATGGGTGATGCTTGAGGGATAATCACAGAGTTGGGCTCATCATTTCAAGCAAAATGAATATATAGAAGATCCAAAAACCTCTTTTGATAGGAGAGATAAAATAGTTCAATTGCAGAGGTAAATTTTTTCAATTCCAATGAGAATATTTGTGAGAAGCTGTCAAAGAATCTATGCCTCCAGTAAGAGGGGCATTTGGGAAGAATGCAATTGTAAGATAATAGTGAGATATAGGCGCATTTAGTGACAAAGGCTATTGGACTGTATTCATCAAAGCAACCAGATTCTCGGGGTGATGAGCCCTCAGAGTAAAATAAACAGGAAGCTTTTCGTTAGGCATATCAGGATGGAGAAATCAGCATCAGGGCATTAGTCTGCTCACAAAGTAGGGATTGGGCCTTCCCAGAATAATAATCTGCTCTTTTTCTATCTTAGTTTGTCAGGGATGTTATGGGTTGGCTTAAACAAGAATTTGTCTCATAGTTTTGGATGCCAGAAGTCTAACATTAAGGTATTTCCAGGCCATGCTTTCTCCTGGTCTGTAGTTTTTTGGTACTGACTTGATTTCTGCCTCTATAACATGGCAATATGTGTTTCCTCTGACTTCCACTGACTGTGCCTGAATTCTTGTGCCAAAATGGACTGCAGCCATATTGGATTAAGACCACTCTGATTCAATTTGGCCTCATCCAACTAGGATCTTCAAAGGTCCTATTTACAAATGAGTCCACACCTGCAGGACCAGGGGTTAGAGGACTTGAACAATGTTTTGTGGGGGCATGATTCAATCTGCCACATTTCCAATGAAATATGAATGGGGTATCTTTGAAGGTTGTGGACTCTTGGATTGATGTCATGATGAGACTTCAGTGGAAGCAGAGCACTGAAACTGCAGCTGTATTAGATGGGCTAAATAGGAGTTTAGGTGCAAAGCTACAGGGATGGGATTTCCATTAGATTTCCAAAATAATTACACCAGTGATTTTCCCACCCTGGTTAAACTTAACTCAAGAAGAAAGAGTTAAATTTCATCCTGAAATCTTGCCATTATCATTTCGTTGGAGAAAGGTAAGTTCTAACATATTACAGAGGTCTAGTTTGGGTCTCTCTGTGTCCCTCTTTTCAAAGAGAATTTCTTAGGTGAAAAACAAACAGAAATAAAAATCTCTGGTTTATTAGCATTAAACCCAGAAACTGACAGTGTCAAATACCCTCTGAATGTAATGTTAATGCTGTTCTTCTCAAATTTTATAGGAAGGAAATTGTTATATATGTCCTCATACAGTGGGTTGAATGGTAAATAATAATAAAACAAGGGTGCCTTATTCCAGCAAAACATTTGGAATATTAGTGGTGGTGAATTTACTGTCTTTTTACAAGGTAGGACTATCCTATCACTCAAGCCACATATGAAGTTTTAAATTTTCAAATAGTCATATTAAACATGTAAAAGAAACAGGTAAGATGATTTTTAAATTTAACTTTTTATTTTGAGATAATTGTAGATTCATATACAGTTGCAAACAATAGTATAAAGAAATCTCTCTACCCTTTACTCAGTTTCCCTCAATGGTAACATGTTACAAACAATTGTGAAAGATCTCAACCAGGATATTGACATTATTGCAATCCACCGGTCTTCTTTGGATTTCCCATTTGCTTGTACTCATTTGTATGTGTGTGCGTGTAATTTAGTTCTATGCAATTTTATCACATATAAGTTGGTGTACCTACCATCACATTTACCATACAGTTCCATCACCACAAGGATACCTCCTGTTGCCCTTCTGAAACCACAAGCATCTCCTCTCCCCAACATTATTAGTCACTTCCCCAGTCCATAATCTCCCTACCAACTATTAATCAGTCCTTCATTTCTAAAATTTTGCCTGTTAAAATTTTAATAATATATTCTATTTATCCTATTATAGCCAAAATATAATTTTAATCCACTGTCAATATAAAAATATTAATGGGATATTTTACATCTTGTAGTAATATATCTTTGAAATCTAAGTGTACTTTATGCTTATAGCACATCTCAGTTTGGACTAGTGATCCTTTGAGTCTTCAGTAGCTGCACGTGTCTTACAGCAGCTGCTATAGTAGGCAGTGCAGGCCTAGAGGATGAGTTCTTGTCTGTGGATCTTCTATGTCATCTAGTTTACAGATTTTCAGTTCAGGGAAGTACAAAAAGCAGAGAAAAAGTGGTGAACAGTTGGAAACAACCTGAATACTTAGTATCAGATGTATGGTTATATAAAGAATTGTATAATACCCTATTGGGATATTATAGACATTAAAATTAGGGTTATAAAGAAGGCAATTAGTAAGTTAGTAAATAAGTAAATTAGGTTTAGAAAGAATGTAGGCTGACCAATCATTCCAGTTTCCCTGGACTGAGGTATTTCTTGAAATGTGGAACTTTCATTGCTAACTAACCTGGTGGGAACATTCTTATAATAGTAAAAATTTGAGGTATACGTATAAACATATACATACACACAGATACACACACATACACAAATATATGTAAGTGTGTATATATAAACAAATATGTACTATATAAGGTATATAACAATACATGGAGATATATAAAATTTATGTACAGTTTATATACAATTTATATAAGATTATATAAATATAAATTTATGTAAATTTATATATAAAGCAGAATTAAGTAGAGACTGATGGCATCTATATACAACAATATTCATAGAAAAACACTTAGAAATGAGTACAGGAGATATAGATGCATTTCTGAAAGTAAAGCTGGAGTATCACATTAACTAATTTGTGCCTTACGGAGCAGGTATATAACTGTAGGGAATTTTTTAGCCTTGGATTGTGAAATTATAAATAGGACCATATAATTTCTAAAATCATTTCTATTTTAAAAACTACAATTATAATTCCAAATCTTTGTACAGCTGAAAGTTAGTGGAGAAAATCAGGAAGAAATAGAACAATGTACTTTTCCATATTTACAAAATGTTCATTGACAAGGTGAAAAGTAAACAGGACTTTGAAAGATGGATTATTTGGTCTAGGTGAATGGAAGGAGGGAGGTAAATTAAAGCATAAAAATATTACTAAACTCAAAAAGATATAGTGAAAAATCTACTGAGCTAAGGTCCTTATAGAGAATACTTCAGACATGGAGGTTTATTTAAAAAGAGTTATTGATCTGCCTTAAAACATTTCTCTCTGTATCAGTAATTGAGCAAAACACAGTTGCCAAATATATTTGCTCAAACAAAAGTTATGAGCTAAAGGAAAATAACACTTACTTTAAAACATAGTTGTTTTTTTCTGGTAAAAATCATCCATCAATCAACTCTTTTATCTGATATAGATACTAAGTAATAGCTTGTGATGCTGGTGTAGTAGTGGAAGGGAAGGGAAACTTGCCTTTCTTCATTATGTCATTTTCAAAAGGTTAATTTTTCCAGTATTTCATTGTTCATTATATCTATGCTTGGTATAAAGAAGATATTTGATACCCATAATGGTTGCAACAACAAAAAAAGATTTTATGTGTCTGTTTTCACCATCTGTGGGCCTGTCATTCTGTACTGTTTCTTTGAACTAATGGTACTCAGCCACCACTTTCAAAAGGAAAAATCAAAAGAACCTTCAGAACCTTTAGCTGGGCTCTGAAATGTAAGCACAAGAGTGCATCAGCCAAGAATGGAGAGCCATGAACAGTGTCCCAAGTCTAGAATAAGCTTGGGTGAATGTGGAATAGTAAAATATGTGGCTTCTCTCAATGAAAGATTCTCTACAAAGTTGGAAAGGTAGATTTAGTTCTCAGATTGATGAAAGCCACATCAGGCAGAGGAGTTTAGACTTTATCTTTTAGGTAACAGGATAAATAGGATAGACTGGTCCATGGAGTGACATAAGAAGTTGCATTTACTCTTAAGCTAGTTTAATGCACTGCTTATTTCCCAAAGCAGAAACATTCTTCCTTTCATTATTCATTAGATTTCGGAGAAGAGTAATGCTTATAAAATAAGCTCCTTTGGCCATTATTTTCTCCTTGGATGACAGCTTTGTCCTCAATAAAGGCCTCATTTTGGTTAAAATGGCTCCATTGACAAGAAGACATTTCACTTCATTTATTTTGCTTACAATATTTTGGTAAAGTTCAGTATTTGAAAAATTTTCAAATATCACAGGAAACAATGTGTTCTTGACCTTGCAGAGTATAATTGATAATAGATCATACAGGCCCAGGTCATAATCATTTATAGAAAAAGCACATTCTTACACATTTGAAAATGCAATTAAATATCCCCTGCTGAAGCCCAGGTCGTGGGTTGTCATTTGTAAGCAACAGGTCAGGCTTAGGACCTATAATACTAAGAACAAAAAGGACAGAACTCAAGTCATGCTGTAACTCTACACTTTCAATATCTAGGTGTAAACTTAGGCAAAAATCCATGTGTGGTAGTTTGAGTCGTTTGTCGACCCCAGAAAAAAATTTCTTAATCCATTCCTGTGGGTGTCAATCTGTTGTAGGTGGGAACTTCTGTTTAAAATTACTTCAGTTAAGGGCATTTGATTAGATTACTTCAGTAAGGCATGACCAGTGTGGGTCTTAATCCTCTTCCTAGAGTCCTTTATAAACAGAATGAAGACACAGAGAAAACACACAGGAACAGAGAATAACTCACAGAAGCTGACAGAGAAAGCCAGAGGTGGAACAGCAGAAGCTGAAAGCAACAGAGCCCAGAGGCCAAGGGAGAGAATGGCTTGTGCCGCCACATACAGAGAGCCTAGGATTACCTGCAACCATCTTTGGGGAGAGGGTTTCACCTGATGCCTTGATTTGGACATTTTTCTCAGGCTCAGAACTATAAGCTTATAAGTTAATGATTCCCCCATTGAAAAAGCCAACCCATTTCTGGTCTATTGCCTTGGCAGCCTTTAGCAAACTAAAACACCATGATTCTAGTTATCCAGATGTCCTTTTGAAAAGGATGGTGTCCTTTTCAACAACACAAAGTCAAAATATGAAATGAAAGAGTCTCACATATCCTCCTATGAATTTTTTTTAAAGGGTAAATAATTCAATTTTGAGGGGGTAAAGTAAAAAAACGCATATGGCTATTGCTGGATGCAAAAAAAAAAAAAAAAAAGATTTCTCCAATATACCATTTGGCATTTGGAAGGGAATTTTCTTCCAGTTTTCAAAAATATCATGGTTTAATGCTTGTATAAACACATATATTCATTCATGGTTTTTATTCATGCATTTATTCAAACATTCACTAACACCCACCATGGGTCAGGCATTGTGAAAGATGTGGGATATAAGAATAAATATCACTTATCTGAACATTCACAACTGTGAAAACTCTGAATAATTAAATCCCAAAAGCAGAAGCATCAAGATTTTGAAAGCAGTGGCATGAAGTAGAGATCAATTGGAAAAATTTGCCCTTACTCTAGAGAAAAAAGCAGTTGCAATTTAATTTTTTGTATATCATCCTACCTACTGATCTTGCTTGAAAAGGAAATAGCTGATATTGACACCTTTAGCTTTCCTACCCACCACTCACATCTTTTCTCTTAAACTACCAATTTCACCCCATAAAATAGGCTCCTGTAGACTGAATATATGATCCTACGCTTTCTTGTTCACAACTAATTGGACTAGAAGAATATAGCTGGCATATGAAAAGTTGATCCATTTGATAGGCTGAGCCAATCCATGTCTTTCTTGAAATTAATAATTGACCTAAAAATACTTCAGTTAGCTATGGGCAGTGGACTTTTAAGAATGTGTAGTTGGAGTAGATTGGTTGCATTTGAGTTATTGGGAAGTATAAGAGTGATTAGCAGTCTACAGGAAAGCAGAACACTAAAACAGATACACAGAGGTGGTTAAGGATGTATGATTCTACAGAATTATATTTCTGAAGATCCAAATGTCCCCTAGCCACTAAATCACTGGTTGTTTCAAGCATGTAAATAGAGATGTAGTTAAGGCTGCAGTCAGTAGGGAAAGAAATCCTGGCACTGGCCACTGTTATTTTAACGTTATTACCAGTGGCCATTAAATGTTGTTATTGAATTAAATTAAGTGGGCTATCGAAACAATGCTCTTTTGGGCTTTATCTATTAATTAACAGTTTCCCTCAATACCTCATTAGGACTGTGTCTCTTGGTTCTCAATGCCAGTCCTTCTAGGTGACAAGGCTATCCTTGGTCTTTGAATTGCTACAGTTATACGAGGAAGGAACAAAAAAAATTATTCATAAGCAAACACTAACTCTAGATCTGGAATACTGTTAGAGTAGAGAAATGGGTCTTGGCTTTTTGTAGAAGAAAGTTGCTCTTATGCAACATTGGGATTCAAAAATCCAAGTGTGTTGGTTTTCCTTACCACAGATATATGTGGTACCATCTGCTCCAATGCTGAAGAATTTCATTTCAAACAATTTATTTTCCATATAAAGATGAATGAAGGAGGTGTCTTAAAGATATCATGGAAAACATGCTGGCAGACTGGGCAGTGATTCCAGTTTTTTCCTTACCAGTGTGGAAGGGGTTGATTTTGATGAGCTTGCCAAAAGGCTTAGACCTTCCTCCTCCTCTAGACATCTGTGGGTGATCCATTCCCCCCTGCCCCCAAATGACAGGCTCTGTCTTCCTGCTAGCTGGCTGGTGAGCTGGCATGCCAATTCTCACAGCTGTGGGGGCACAGCTAACTATTCATCTTCAAGTGTGCCACATGCCAGTTGTTTGGATGGAGGTAATTGGGAAAAGTCACTTAGAAAGTGTTACCTGAAAGCTGATCTTCTAATAAGGAGTATTTTTCCTGCTTTTCTCTCTTCTTCTGTATATAAAGGGGACTTCACAATGACCTTGCCTCTAGGGGCTCTTCCTATAAGCTTTTAACAACATAACTGAGTCACCTGGGCTGAGTGCTTTGAATGAACATTCATTACTCTGAATAAAGGTCATACAAATTTTCCAATACATGGCAGTAGTTGGACATCTTAAATTACAGTTATCTCCCATAAAAACTGACCCCCCCTCCATTTTGTGCATAGGAGCTACACTAATTAATAGAAATTCCTTTCTGCCAAAAAATAGAACCTGGGAATTCATTCATTTCACATATTAATTGCTATTTCAAATTTTCACCATATTTTAAGAATAACTCAGTATGCTTATGTTTTAAGTGTTAATGTAAATAGCATCTGAATTCATTTAGCAAAATATAGCCAAAAAATATATATGTGTACATATATATATCTACTTCATATATGTATAAAATGTATATGCACATACATGTGTAAAAGTACATACGTAAATACACAGTTTTGTATGCATACAGGCATATAAAGATACTTGTGTGCTCTGCAGTCATATACTAACCAGCATTCTGTAAAATAGCATAACACTAATTATATGATTGATCTGAGGGTTTTATATAGATTTCCATAGCAATAATCTCAGTACCTCTTTAGCATGGATAAATGGATAGAGAGGGGGCAAATAGCAAGGCTCTGATGTGATTTTAATGCCCTTAATTACAGCTGTGTTCATGACATTGACAAATGCATTGATTGACATTTCCCTTTAGTTAACCAGTTCTTTGACACAATTGATGGATTACACCCAATGACAGCCAGTTACATCTCCACCCAACAAACGATCCTCTTAAAATCAAGAATGCTTTTTTAATTTACCTAGTGGATATGGTTTCTCTGGTTCATATCTTATATTATCCACAAATGAGTCACTGATGTCTAGTGCACATTTATTGTTGGAATAAAAAATGTAATAAGGTTTGTGATAAAATAAGCGTTTTATATTCTGATGTAGCTTTTTTTTTTTTTTTAATTAAAAGAGCTTTTATGTTTAAAATACTTAGCATTGTTCCTGGCAGAGAGTAAGAGTGAGTGAATGTTTGTTGTTTTTTTCTTACTATTATGAGGCACCACAATTGCCTTGTCAGAAAGGTCACATCTAAATGTTTTGCTTCCGATGTGCTAGGGAAAATGATGATGGGAGGGACAGGCTGAGAAGAGCATGCTCTGTGTAGGGGTCCTTCAGATGGGGTAATGCTCTGTAAGGACCCAAAAGATTCATTTCAGAGTGTAACTGAGGAAAACGGTCTTATTCTGGAGGACAGAAAAAACAGGCAAATGAGTTGTTGCTGTGGGCGACTAATTTGCGCAAATTGGTAGTTCAAGAGACAGAAACCTTTTATGAGGCCAATTATAACAACTGATTTTAAAATTGTTTGGTTATTGCCCCATTTATATAGCCTCATTGCTTCAATGGTTGAATCTTTAAAAAAAAATGTCATGGTTTAATATATAAAATCCATTTTTTGCCAATGAAACTAAGATTTCATATATGTTATTTTTCATGTTTTGTGGTTTTACATGAGATCATTTGTGCAATTGCACTGTTTAAAACATCAGAAAAGCACTAGTCTAAGGACTAGTATATTACATTTGTAACAAGATGATAATTGCTGTAATAGAAGCAAGTGCCTATAGGATGTGACATTGGGAGAAGGCAAGGGAGAAGTAGACTTTTCTCCATAACTTAAATTAAAAGTTAGGAGACATTTACTTCTGTGTTTATACAGGTCATGTTAGTCAAATGTGAACTGAAAGATTATCTAAACAAACAATATATATATGGAATAACATGCAATATATGAGGATCCTGATTTTAAAGTCATTTGGAAGTATGGGCTTGCTTAAGATATCTCTACAGGGACAAGTTCTAGTTGGTTTTATAATACCTTACTTTCTGGGTTTGTAATGTTATTTCAGAGCAATTTCACATTTTTTTTCTATTCCTTATAGAAGCCCCACAGTATATAGAACATTTAGAATAAAATTAATGCTGAATGAGCAAATGGAAGTCTTGAAAACATGCATAGTTTATCAGTGTTTGAAAAGCAAATTGCTTTCAAAAGAAGTCTAGAATAGTCCACAGGAACCTGGAAAGGAGCAGGTAATCTTTCTAGGGTCTACTTCCTATCAGAAGTGAAGTGTCCCGCTTTGCCCAAACCTGCCTCTGTAGTGCCCGATTAATGTATTAGCTTTCCCTCTCTGGTCTCTTTTCCAGATAGTATCTGTCAAAGGTATCCTTTGACAAAGCTCAGAAGGAAACCTGTGAATGCAAACCCTTTCTTTGGAGAAGAGAGAGAGAGAGGGAGGGGAAATGTATGGTTTGGGTGTCTCTTCTTTCTCGGAATGATAACTATCTCAGAAGGATAACTCAGTTTTAAGCCCTCTTCAGAACAATGAGTGGTAGGATCTGAAAGAAAGCTTTTACCTCTTTGGCTGACCTACAAAAACAGTCACTACAACAAAATCCCAATGAAGGGAATCTGTCATTTTCCTTATGTCTGATAAGGGTTCCAAATATTTTCAGAATAAGTGGTGATTCTTTATTGTCTTTTTTAAAGAGTGTGATGAATGTATATAGGGCAATAAGAAGAGGAGTAAACAGAGAACAGAGGGCCTAAGGGAATTGCTTAGCAGGGAATGGGCTGATGTTTGACAAAGAAGGTAAAACAGATGGTAACTGTAGCAGTTTGGAATTATTTATGAATTCCAAATATAGATATTGGATTATGTTTGTAAACTGGTCTGTTACTCTGGGCATATTAAAATTATATTATATTCAGAGGTTTTACTTTTACTTGATTAAATTTTGATTAAGGCTTTGATTCAGCCATGTCAGTAGGACATTGAGTCCCCGCCTACTTGGTGGGCATGGACTCACAGAGAAAATGACAGAAGAGTGGAGAGTTGGAGTTTTGATGTTGGAGCTGGGAGAAGTAAACACACAGGAGAAGAACACAGAAGAGTAGAAATGGTTCCATAGACACAGCAGAGGCCCCCGGAAGAGAGAGAGCCTGATAGTCTATAGCTGACCTTGTGGAGAGAACAGAGCAGCTGAGCGGGAGAGAAACAAGCCCTGGGGAGATAGACATTTAGGAGGAAGAGGAACACTGAACCCTCACAGAGACTAGCAGGCATCTTGCTCCAACAAGTGGCAATAGACTTTGGTGAGGGCAGTAACTTACACTTTACAGCCTTGTGACTGTAAGCTTCTACCCCAAAGAAATACCCTTTATAAAACCCAACAGATTTCTAGTACTTTGCATCAGCACCTCTTTGGCTGACTAATACAGTAACAGAGGGACTCCTCTTCAGAAAATGATCCTCCCTTAGCACATTGATAAACTTTACTATAAAAAGAAAAGTTTACTTTCCTATAATCATTTTGTTGGAACAGTTGATCCCCATAATTACCACAGGTATTATCTAAGTGGAGACTGAATTTACTTTTATACTACCATTGTAGTAAAAAAATATATATATATTTCAGAAACTTTACTTTCCACATCATTTTATTTCCTTATGCCTGTTTGAAAAAGCAACTACTTATTTTAATCCTGTAAAAATTGTCTTTCCACAAATATACTAAATGTAAGACTTAAGCACTTAGAAAGAATTGGAAGATGCTGTTGAGCAAAGCTATGCTTATTAACTAACCAAAACAAAAAACTTTGGGAGAAAAAAAAATCATAAATGGCAAGACTTTGAAGGATCTACTTATCTTTTCCACTCTGGTGATTTTAGACTTCCCCACCAAATTGAAACACCATTTTTTGAACAATAATGTAATATGTTTTTGACATCATAAAAGAGTGCTTTCAAGGCATAAAAAAATACATTTTCCTTAAGTAATCAAAAACAAAACTCTATAAATTATAATGCAATGAACAGTCCAATTCTGCTATTGAATATATTTAAACAATTTGTGCTGATTAAGGTCTTAGTCATTTGTGCTGTCTAGTGAAAGCCTTTTGACTCTGGTTTAACCCATATTAAATGCCCTAGTTGTGGCCTTCAGATAAAGGCAAGTGGAAAATTAATCCTAGCCTTTGTTCCCTGATATATTTTAATAAATTTTGCTGCATATTTCTAATCATTTATTTCTTCCACAGAATACCAAATGGTTTGATCATTTCAATAGAAAAGCCAAGGAACCAAAATACATATTAAAATGTAAAGCAATTCAACAATACAAGCAGTGTTTTCTAGTAGAAAATGATGTGTCTTCTGTTTCTTAATAACTTTTCATAGTGTTTTCAGCTTTACATGTAAGTAGACTTTGCTAAAAGTTCACAGAGTATCTTTTTCCCTTTGTTGTTCTCTGTGCTGCTGAGACTGTCTTAGGACTCTCTTTGTGCATCCCTACATTAATAGATTCCACTTCTTTTTTTTATTATTGCTTATTATTTATTTATTTACATACCTTTATCCATTTTTATTCCCCCCCACCCTGTTTTTTTGCTGTTTTTGTGTCCATTCACTGGACAATTCTCTGTGTCTATTTCCTGCCCTTTTACTCTCCTTCTCCTCCTGTCTTCACCGGGATTCGATCCTGGGAAACTCCAATGTGGGAGAGAGGCATTCTGCCACCTGTGCCACCTTAGTTCCTGGTTTTTCAGGGTGTCTTGTCTTGGCTCTCCCTTGTGTCACTCTCCTGTTATGTCATCATCTTGCTGCATGGCTCGGTGCAGCCTGATGGCGCACCCACTCACAGGGCCTGATGGTGCACCCATGCATGGGACCTGGCGGAACAGGAGGCCTGGCGGCCCGCGTGCCTTCTTATATTTTTCTTTATTTTTACCAGGAGGTTCCACTGATCGAACCCAGGTCCCTCCATATGTGAGACGGATGACCAACCATTTGAGTCACATCCACCCCTCTACTTCTTTAACATAATGACTTGCAAGTTGATGGGGACATTTTCAAGATGAAGAAAGTGTAGTGTAATTCAAATCCCACCTTTTACTAGAAAACCTCTTTTTACAGAAAGAAAGAAAGAAAAAAAAAAAAAAAAAACAAAGAGGACCCCACAATCTTATTAGCAAATCTGTACAGCATGGATGCACTTGTGTAACAGAACACCAGCAAACATTGCAGCAGTCCATGAGGTGGCCAGTTCTGGTAAATCTTTAAATTAGGAAAGAATAAAAGAGGCTGACAACCAAACCTTGTCCATGGGTGGTACAGCATCCAGCCTTCTGGTTTAAGGAATGTAGATTCAGCTTCCATACTTAATAACAGAATTGTCTTTGGGAAAGAAAACGTCAGCCAATCTGTTGATTCTGGTTTAACGAATCTTCTGAAATAGAAAATTAAGCAGGAGACTCCTCTCTATGATAGATATCTGTTGCCTAGTAAAGTGACAAAAGCAGAAGCAAGAACATATAAAATAAAAGTGTGGATGTAGAAGCACAGCACTTAGCCATGATTAGGACCATGACCTGACTTGAGACAGATCGTTTAAACTCTCTAGGTCTCACATTTTCCTCTTCGGCAATACTATATAACCATGAAGATTCTTTCCAGCGGTAAGATTTTATGTGTGAGGATACCAAGAAAAAAACTGAAGGACTTCTTTGAGCTATGCGTCCACCCCACTGCAGAAACAGAAAATTGGGCTTGGAGAACCATAGTCCAAACTCAGGAAACATTGATGAGGCTTTCCAAACTGACCATATGCCATATCTCTTCATTGTCCACAGTTTGCCCATCTATGGCTTTTCAGACTAGGGAATTTGCTTGATTCTTAGACTGAGAGATTAAAAGGACTATCTAGTTCAAAAGTCTAGATGACTGTGGAACAAGTAAAATTTTCCAATTCCTCCTGAGTCTTCATTCTTTTGTACTTTTAACTCATTATTTGCAGTGTTTACTTGATCAATTCCCCAGTTCTATACCAGTGTGATATCCAAACTTACAAGTTAAATGTGGAGATATTTAGGAGGCATTCCATTATGCCCACTGGGCCATCACCTCCTGTTTTGTGCATAAAATAGTGGTTCAACAGAACTGACTGTTCTTATGAGAAAACTAATAAATTAAACTAGATTTTTAAACTAATGCTTGAAGTAGAAGAAATCAATCAAATTGATGACATCTAGCATATGCTAATGTGTTCTATGCTCTTTCTAATTTAAATTAACGGCTTGCTGGTGTCGTAATACAAAATTAGTACCATTGACCAGACCCCCCACTTACTGAATATTTACTGTGCCTCTTAGGTGCATGGCTCTGAAGCCAAACCTTTTGGGTTGGAATCCTCACTCTGCAACTTAGTGGCCTTCAATTATTTACCTTTTCTAGGCCTTATTCTTTATTTTATGGGGGGGCGGGGGGTATGGTTATAGTAAAACAGACCTTTTAGAGTTATTTTAGAGTTATTTGGGAGTAGTAAATTTTACAATTATTGGGAGTAGTAAATTGAAATATAAAAGCACTTAGTACTATGCCTGGCACAAAGTTGGTATGCAAAATCCTTAGCTATTTTTTTTGTTATCTATAGCATTCTTATTTTATAATTATTTGCACATAGCAGACAATTATATGTTACTTGACCAGTATTATTTCAACTAATCCTCCCTTGAGCCCAGTGAGTTACACCTTTGTTTTAGACAGGGGAAATTGTTGTGTAAAGAAATTAAGTAGATTGTACAGGATTATACAGAGAGTAAATGGTAACACTTAAACATAGTCACCAACACTCCTTTGTCCTCTTCCTCTCTGAGTGTTCTCTGGCTTGACTGCTCCTCCTTGTCCATACTCACCACTTGGAATCCACATAGTAATGTGGCCCACATCCGTGAAAGTGTCTGATTTCCCGAACTGGCTCCCTTTACATCTGGCCTGTCTAGTTTTGACAGTCCTCAATCTAAAGGCGCAGGAAGAGTGGTGTTAAAATGGCACTTTTTAGTCATCTTGGAAGGATTTAGGAAGCTCTTTTTTCACTCTTTCAGAAGCTCATGCCTATAAACTGCCACTCTATAAATAAATTCACAAGAAGATATAGTATTTGGCCTTTTAGAGGATAATGCTTCATATGCACAGGCATACTTTATTTTCTAATGGTAGACTTGTAGCCTTGTATTAAACTAGAAGTATAGAACTTTTGGGGTGAAAATTTGTTTGACAGGTGATCCATCCTGTTCTTGAATGAAATGGAATACTAGACATTCTTGAATATATATTGGACATTATTGGGATTATATAAAGCACTCACTATAGTCCCTGAACATTGAAACTTTAGAAGAGTTTCTCTCAACTGCTTTTCTTGTGCAATATCTGAATGAAAACAAACACTCCTAGTTCCTCTGCTTTTCTGACTTCTGCGATATTTCTCCTTAGAGTTGGGGGCTGACTGCTGCTGAAATGAACTTCCTCTGTTCTTTTGGCATAGACCATACAGGAGGCCCCTGGCATTCCTGAAGCATGATCACCACTCCTCTGCTCCAGGCGCTGATAACCACTATATTGTAGTGAAGAATACACATTTCCCTCATTCACATTACATGCTTCCACTGCACACTACTGCCCTTTGATCTGAGCTTTTTACTAAGACTCCAGTGATGCAGATTTTCAGTTTTACACTTCAATGTAACCCCTTTTCCTTATGTTCTGAGCATAAGTTTATGGGTTTCATATTGAAGGACTTTATGAATTTAAAATTATGGACTCTTTCTCAAAGGCATTTTCTTTGCACATATTTACTGTCCCTCAAATCTATTTTCATCTATAAAGCATTCATCACTATGAGGCTCCTCTTGTATTTATCTGAATTATAACCAAATTATTAACAATAAAAACAACAAACAACATCAGACTCTTTGCCCGGCACTCTGCCAAGTGTTTTTTGAGGGACTCTCTCATTGAATCACTACAAAAATCCTATGAGAGGATTACTGTTGAGGATTGAATTATATACTCCAGAGAAACATGTTCATAATCTTAATCCATTCCTGTGGTGTCAACCCATTATAATTAGGACCATTTGAGGTTACTTTTTTGTTACAGTGTAGCCAGGATGGCTCTTAATCCTTTCACTAAAGGCCTTAGAGAAGGCCACAGAGAAAAGCCACAGGGAGCAGCCAGAAGATGGAAGTCAACAGAACCTGGAAGAACAAGAAAGTGCTGTCATTTGTACTACCATGTGAAAGAAAAGCCATGAAACCCCGAAGAATGACACAGCCAGAAGGTACCAACCTGGGAGGAAGTGAGCCTTCTAGCCTCTGAAATTGTGAGCCAGTAAATTGCTCTTGTTAAACTAACACTGCAGTTTTAGCAGTTAAGAAACAAAAACAAGTACTGATAATCATGGGTACTAATAATTAGGAAACAGAAGTATAGAGTAGTTAAGTTAGTCATCCAAGGTCACACAGCAAGTGAATGAGAAAGAGGGACAATGCAAACTCCTTAAATTCTCCTTCTAATCAATACATGAACAGCACTTTGCAAGAAGAGGAGAATAGATAAGAATGCTACTAATTTCAAGCAAATGGCCAGAATATCTATAGTATGGAAACAATGGACAGGGATTTACTCCTAGTCATTGCAGAAACAATCTCTCAGATCTCAATAAGCTCAATAAGCATGATCTTTCTGGAAATCTATTTCCCTCATGAAAAACTATGATGAGCTGTTATTTTCAAGTACATTTCAGATCTAAAATTATATGTCATTTTACTTCCCCCCAGATATTTCCTACCTTATTAACTGTATTTTAATTGTTTATATAAGATTCATAGGTTCTATTAAGAAGACCTCATGAAAAGTTATCAGGATAGAATTGGTGACTTGGTCTATGATATTTAATAGCACATCCAATCAAGGAAAATTTAATAGACCAAGTATATGACTCTCAGTGTATTTAGTTAATTGCAGCATTAAAAAATTTAAAACTCTCAAAGATATAAACAATGACAATAAATAATTTATACCAGTATAGAGGTATGTTCTTTCTTTTTTCTAGCTACACCCTAGGTGACCCTCAAACATACCATGTTTCCCTTAGAATTCAGCTCCAGCCTCAGTCTGCTCCAACCTAGAAATCTCCTTCCACTTTTGAAATCCTATCAAGAAGGGGAAAATAAAAGCTTCAAATAGTGCTCCTATCTTAGTCAGTTCTAATGTGAATGAAGTGCAAATCAGAAAATGAGGAAGTTGACATTATACATCTGTGTCAGTTCATCACTGATTAAAAGCATGGACTCATCCAGAGTTTTCTGGTGTGAATCATATTGAATAAGGAAAAGACCGTTCAAGAAAGCTATTTGTTTTCTTGCTTCTTATTTTAGATGCAGTTTACAATAAGAATTGGAGGAAAAATGAAACAAATACCAATGTCAGTAAAATCAACAATTTGCCAGGCATTTCACTGGGAAAATAAACAGTAAATAGATTGAAAAGTGTGAACAAAGAATTTCAATGTGCCAGTTTCTCTCTAGATCTCCTTCTGATTTCAAGAACATTCCATTCAACTTTCTGTAACTAAAGCAAAGGCAATCTCCAGGGAATCTATGAACACTGAAGAAGAAGATAATTTCCATTTTTAAATAGGATTTTGATTTTTCATAGATAGGTATTGAATCGATACATATTTTTATAGAAAAATATAAATAATATGGATAGATAAAGATGCAGATGTAGACATAGAGATAGATATAGAGATAAAGATGGATATAATGGAGAGCAAGTCTATTCAGTTATTGTTCCACCTTGCCACTTATCACTTACTTGTGACTCACCTTGGGTAAGTCAGGAGTTTCCTTAGCAATAAATGAAACACTATTGGCTTAACTCACTTCAAAAGTACATTATAAGGTACTTTTCAAAAGTTACTATAAGGGTGAAATGATATTAGGTATGTGAAATGATATTAGGTATCATTAAAATGATTTGGAGCACCTGAACTGTTGGTTTCCATTGTTGGCTTTAGAAGTTTTTATATAAATCCTGTTTAAGAGAGTTCAACAATAAAAATCTTTTATTAATATAACAGAGGAATATAGACTTAGGAGAAAATAAACATATTACCTTCAGTCTTTTCTCTGGAAGGCTTTTGTTCCTCCCATGGATAGATATTTAAGGAGAATACTTCAGTGATTTGTCTACCTTCCAGTCTAAAGACCCAGGTAGATAGCAGGTTCTATATGCTGCATCCCACTGAATCACTGGGAGACAATTTTGAAATTCTTTAAATATCTTTAGATCATGGATAGTTGCTTTTGTTGTTTTGTTTTAAGAAAAAAATAATAGCAACCAAACTTCAAATGTTTACTTCCTTCTCGGCAAGACTGTTCTCCTGAATAATCTCTGAACTCACCTTAGATGGGACAATAATATTGAGAACAGTCATCAGTGAAACTTGCATTAAAGCTGTGGACCTTTGTACAGACATCTTGTAGTAATTCTAGAAGGAAAGCTAAAAAATGTAACATGGGACTGTATAGCACAGTGAAACCTCATGTACAATACAAATATGGGTGATGTTGCATATATAAGACTTTTTACAAAATATAAATACAAATAAACTAGAGAAAGAAAGCAGAATAGCTGCTATGTACAGCAGGGGAAGCATAGAGAGGCTGAGAGGTGATAAGTTTTGTTTGTTTAGCTTTTGTTTTTTAGTATTATCATTACTGGAATAATGAAAATGCTCTGGGAATGAATAGGGTGATGAATGCACAACTATGTGAATATGCCAAAGACCATTGATTGTACACTTTGGATGGATTTATGCTTTATTAATATGTATCAATAAAATTGATTTGTTAAAAGGAAACGTAGGGACCATCTAAAGGAACATCACAGCGTTAAAAACCAATGTATATTAAATAAATAATACAAAAAACAATATATAATATATAATAATTTTTATCTCTAAATTTCTTTCATATGAATCATAGTCCTGCATCTTATATGTATTTTGTCACATGTTAACCTAATAGATATTTATCCTGAATAATGCATCTTGCATATATACTTTTCTAGTCATAAAATGTCATAAATAAGTATTTAATTTAGGAGAACAACTCAGGAGTTGGAAGTAAAATTCCTTAACATTACTTTAGAAGTTTGCATTTCTAGTACTTAAATAGTTAAATCTTTCACAGCAAAAACCAAAAGCTTCTTGAACCTACCTTTGGTATTTTTATTTTACTTGTTAATATAAGTTATATTTTAAAGTGTAATTGAAAAATAATACATTACTTTCCAGATTAAAAACTGAATTTATATTTTATTGTAGAAAAGGTACATAATCAAATTGAAGAAGAAACAAGTCACACCTACTCCTACCATGTAGAAATAAACACAGAAACTTCTGTGGGTGTAGCATTCTAGTAGTTTTTCTACAATTTATCTTTACTAAATCAATCTTAAGGTGCCTTTATTTATTTAGTATTTTCATTTTTTTATTTTTTAAAAGATACTTAGATTACATAAATGTTACAGAGAATATATAGGGGATTCCCATATGCCCCACTCCCCACACCTCCCACATTTTCCAACATTAGCAACATCTTTCATTAGTGTGGTACATTCATTGCAATTGATGAACACCTTTTGGAGCATTGTCTCTAAGCATGGATGATAGTTTACATTGTAGTTTACACTCTCCACTCAGTTCTGTAGGTTATGGCAAGATTCATAATGGCCTGTATCTGTCATTGCAAGGTCATTTGGGTCGATTTCCAAGTCCCGAAAATGCCCCCGTGTTACACCTGTTTTACCCTCTCTCTACCCTCAGAATCTCCAGTGCCCATTGCCTCCACATCAATGATATTTCTTCCATTGCTAGAATCACAATAAGTCTATAGTAGAATACCAGTAAGTCTACTTTAGTCCAAAATTCATTCCCCAATCCTGAGGATTCTGGGATGGTGATTACCACTCCACCTTTAATTGAGGGGGGCTTCCATCCCATACAACTGATGGCTAGGACTCTGTTGCTTGCAGTTGTAAACACTCTTGGTTCCTTGGTATGTTGGTTATTTATCATCTCCTTCTTTTTAGTTGTCCTGGGTGAGTCCAATGAACTGGAGAGTAGGTGTTGCAATTCTGTTGAGATTCAGGGCCCAGCTGGCACATGAACAATCCAAAGATTTAAGTCTCTGGGACATACAGCTACCAACTTTAGTACTAATTATAGGTTCAAATACAAGGACAGAAGAGCCATGTGTAGGGAAACCACAGCTGAGTCTAACTCTGTCACCTTGGGGAGCATAAATTCCAAAGTAGGGCCCACTGGCAAGGGACCAAACTCCTGAGCTATCTGACTTGACTATAGTGTCTGGATGTCTCCAGAACCCCCAGGAACCCTGCTATTTGGGGTAGTATCTACTTTGGCTGTCAATGAGATCCTGCTGAGACGTGCATAAGCATTACCTCTGGAATGACCTCCCAACTCAGAAGATACCTTATTTATGAACTAATTTTCTCCCAACCTATAATATAAATATTTTCAGCAAAAGTAAGTATCATTTATGATAAACTTTTGACACTTGCATACCATACAATCATATGAATATAGCATAATATACTTAACCAGTCCCCTATGTGGGTATATGTCATTCCCCATTTCATGAGACTATGAAGCATATATTTTAGAATATCCTTGCACTTAAGTTTTCATCAATATCATGATTCCCTAAGGATAAGTTAGTAAAAATATAATTTCTTTATCAAAGTTATATAGATTTTTAAACTTTTATTTACTGCCAGTATGCCTCCTGAAAAGACATACCAAATTAGCTACTCACCAGCAACACATGTGAGCCTTGCAGCTCCATCATTAAATACAAAATCTTTGTTCATGAGGTAGGAATAAACCATATCTTATATTTTTAATGTAGCTTTTCAGATATTTTAGTTTTGGAATTATTCCCTTTTTAACCTATTTTTACTGGACTAAATATATGAACATATACATGAGAAAATAATTTTATAGTAATATTTTAAAATTTGTATGATTTCAGGAGAAACTGTAAACTTGGATTTGCATCTAGTTGCTTCAGCTTCTAAGTATCTAAATCACATATATTTGAATACAGAGGTGAAATACCAAATTGCCTCAATTTATTCTCAAAGGAGAACAGAAGATCTCAGGCCTCAAACTACTTCTTCCATTCCCCTTTTAAAATTTACACAACTTATTATACCTTTGTACTAAGAAAATGCCCCATTAATTTACAAATAGAAAAAAATGGATTTTTAAAAATGCCAAATAGCTGAAGAACAAAGTTCTAAATTAATTAATAGTGATTTACTTTTAAAAATTTCAAAATCTTTTCTTTAGAAACATTGGCAGAATCTTTTTGAAATCTTCCCAGAGTTATGAGGTATCTACATCTTGCTTTCAAGATGGAAGCAGCCCTAATTTTCTTAAATGGAGTGTTGACAAGTGATGAGCAGTGGAAACTAGAAATCAGACTGCATTCACAGGCAAAATCCCACAGTACTAGAGAAGTAGAGAATAACCAGAGTCCAAATAGGAAACCCTGAAAATACATAGAATTATAGAAGTTTTATTGTTTTCCTTTTGAAAAAAATAAAATGCAATGACTGTGCTCATTGATGGGAGCTTTACAGCTCTACCTTGGTTGAGGGGGGCGGTGTTCAAAAAATATGAACTTAGGAAAAGCCAATTTCATGTGCTGTTAATTTAATTCTCAACAATAAAACCTTACATCTACTGATGGAAAATGAGATTACCCTTCTATACCTTTCTTTATATGTCAATTAAATGCTTCTTTTTACCACCCCAAAATAAACCCTGCATGTTGTTTGTAATATATCCTCTTCTGTTAGAAAAATTAAAAATGGAAATAATTCACTATGGTAAGCATCGAAAATCCTGTCATTTGAAGATGTTGGCACAATGATTGTGGGAGCCATTGTATCAAGGTTCAGACATCTGATGAGATAATTTTTATAGAGATGTATGATATCATGTATGTATTTAATGGAAATGTGGAAGCATGGTATTTTTGGCAATTATTCACAGAAAAATTACTTAAAATATTTTAACCCAACTTTGAATGAGTTTATGTTACTCATTCCCCATCTTCAGCATTCTTGGCAGAAAGGAATCTGTGAAGTAGGAAAATGTGTCTGGGATATATAAAAACAAAATACTATATAGGAACTGTTTATTTCCCATTGAATTAAGTGCTGGCCAAATGATTTCAGATTACTCGAGCCAAGGATATACATCAGATCTGTACACAGAAAATAATCACTAACTTAAATATTATCTTTGAACTTCTAGTGGTCCAGGCTTGTTCTCCCTATAGGTTGCATAGCTCAGAAAACAAAACAAAATCTTAGAACTTTTAATATTTTAAATAGTACTGAAAGTTTTATAATATATATATATATATATATATTTAAAATTTTGCTCCTTAAAAGGAGTAAATAGAAAATCCTTCTCAAGTCTACTTTAGAGGAAAAAAAGTACTCAGTATAATTTGGAATGTAATAGGAAATAAAACTGCAACATAGAATAAGACTTTGAAAACTATAGAAAAGGTAAACAATTTTCTAGAAACATAAAAATTAGCAAAATTAACTTTAAAAATAGGTAATTTATATAGACCAACTACCTTAGAAAGGGACTGGAATGGGGATTTAAGATATACGATTAAAATAGCCAATCTCTCTCAACCTGAGGCAGAGTGGCCACCCCCAGCCCCAAATCCTCAAGATTGATGAATGAACAAAATAAGGGGGGGGGGAATATAACCATGGACCAGACCAAAGTAGACATTATTGTTGTAGTAACAGAAGAACTTGTAACTAATTTAAAGATAGTGGTTACCAGAGGTTCGTGGGGGAGGGAAGAATAGTTGGAACACAGGGCATTTTTAGGGCACTGGAATTTTTCTACATGACATTATAATGACAGATACAGGCCATTATACATTTTGTCAAAACCTATAAAACTGTACAACTCAAAGTGTAAAAAATAATATAAACTATAGACCTTGGTTAGTAGCAATGCTTCAGTAGTCATTAATCAATTGTAACAAATGTGCCACACTAATGTAAGATGTTATTAATAGGGGAACATGTGTGAGGGGGAGGAGTGGGGTATATTGGAATACTCTATACTTTTTTTAAAAAAGATTTATTTATTTCTCCCCCCCCATTGTTTGTGCCCTCTGTCTGCTCTCTGTGTCTGTTCATTGTATGCTCTCTGTGTCTACTCATCTTCTTTTTAGGAGGCAACAGAACTGAACCTGGGACCTCCCATGTGGGAGGGGAGGCACCTAATCGCTTGAGCCACCTCCGCTCCCTGCTTGTTTTGTCTTTCATTGTGTTTATTCTTTGCGTCATCTCATTGCATCATCTCACTGGGTCAGGTTGCCACGCCAGCCTGTTGCATCGGCTCGCTGTCTTGCTCATCTTCTTTAGGAGGCACAGGAAACTGAAACCGGGACCTTCCATGTGGTAGTTGGGAGCCCTACTGCTTGAACCACATCTGCTTCCCATCCCCCATACTTTTTTTTTTTAAAGATTTATTTAATTTATTTATTTCTCCCTACCCCCTTGTTATTTTTCACTTGCTGTGTCTGTTCATCTTTTTTATTTCTTTCGGAGGCACTGGGAGCCGAACCTGGGACCTCTGATGTGGGAGGGAGGTGCCCAATCGCTTGAGCCACCTCTGCTCCCTGCTCTGTTGTGTCTCTCATTCTGTTTTTTCTCCCCACATCCCTTGTTGGGTCAGCTCGCCGCACCTCCCTGTCATGCCAGCTGACTGTCTTCTTTAGGAGGCACCGGGATCCAAACCAGTGACCTCCCATGTGGTAGGCGGGAACCCAGTCACCTGAGCCACATCCACTTCCCTCCCCTATACTTTTGACGTAACATTTTTTAATCTAACCTTAAAAAAAAATAAGTTTTATTGTATTAAAAAAGCCAAAGTCCAGAGAGTTTCATTGTGAATTCTATCTAAACTTTAATGAATATATAATTCCAATATTTAAAATATTCTGTGATAGAAAAAGATGATTATCTTTCTAAGTCATTTTATTAATGAAGTGTAATTATAATCAAAAAATATAAAAAAAACAAAATCCTGAAACAAAAAATAAAAGCCTATATAAAACAATTATAAAAAGAGGACTCTTCTTCATAAAATATTAACAAGTAAATGCAGTGTTATATAAAAGAAAAATTCTATGTATAAATATCATTTATTCCAGGAATATAAGGATGATTCAACTTTAGGAAATCATTCAGTACATGTAATACATAATTAAATTCAATGAGAAAAAAATCATAATAAATACTAAATGCTGAAAAGTCATTCCATGATATCCATCAGTCATTCCTTATTTTAAAAATGAATAAACAAAGTAAAAACCTCTAAGCAAAACAGGAACAGAAGAAAAACAGGTTGGTCTTTATAAATAGTTTTTACATATGATTTCAATGTTATTTTAAATGAAGAACATTGCCATTTCGTTAAATCTGTAATAAAAAGAAAAGTCCCTCCATTACCAGTGATATTTATTTATCATGGTTTTAGCAATTCTAAAACAATCTTTCATTCGTTCATTCATTCATTTATTCAACAAATAGTTATTGCACATTTACTATGTTCCAAGCCCTGAGAATGCAGTAGCAAAGAAGAGATCCAACCCTATTTTTCATAGAATTAAAAGACAGAAAATAGAAAAAAAAAAAAAAAAAAAAAAAAAAAAAAGGTGAAGGACATAGGAAATAAGATGATAAGTGCTATGGAGAAAATCTAGGCAGGGAAAGCAATCTGGCAAAAGTTCTTAAAATTAATATACACATGTTCTTCAATCTAGATATCCACTCCTGGGAAATAGATTCCCAGTTCAAGTAGTGACAAAATACTGCAAACAAAATTAATGTATATAAAAATGTAAAGACTGAATAAATTGAATTGTGGTAAAACCTTATAAGGGAGCATTATTCAATCATTTTAATGAATGAAATAGATTTCAGCCTGTACACTTGAGAGAAACTTTCACTTTTTGTTATTAAGTAAAGAAATAGAGAGGCAGGTAGGAAACTCCATTTTGGTAAAAACAAAACAAAACCCAACAACAAGGAAAATTATATATATTTCTATACATCTATATGCATGCGCATACATAAATGAAGATGTAAAAATTATATGGAGAGAAAGAGAACATATAAAAGATAGTAAAAAATGGTTACCTGGCCAATGAAGATAAGGACTTTGAGAATAAGCAAAAATAAAGCCAACTATTCCAGAAAAGGAATGTGTCAATAAGAACATGTGGAAGGATGGTTACCAAATTACTCATGGTGACTGTCTCAGGATGATAGGATTTTAGGTGGTTTTACTGTCATCATATTAATTATATTAATTAAATAATAATAAATAACACAGCTTTGTGAGATGTTGGATTTGGGCACAGGGTTTCTTCTAGCATAACCTGGTACTAAGAAGTCCTTGCCATGCACAGTGAGTAAAAGTAGAAGTCTATACCGCCCTGGAGAACCCTCCCAGAAACTCATGTAGGATTTTCACATGCTTAATCTATGATGAGATTCATGTCTGGTACCTCAAATAGAGAGACCAGGACATTTTATCCATACCTGATATCCCACCTCCCTTTCAGCCCCTATGAAGACGAAATTAACTGGAATGGCTTTTTAAGATGAAAAATCAAGTTGCTTTTGCATCCCTTTAAGGCATTCCAAGCATGAATTTCAGTTACAGGATTTGTAACTCTAGAAATGGCTAAAGTAAATCGTGTTATTTAAGATGAAAAATGTAGCATGCACACTACCATTGCTCTCCCTGATTTGCCCTCAGTTTAGACTTTTTTACCCTCATCAAAATGCAAAATACAGTTTGAAAAATTAAACAAGTCCCTGAGTGTTTATCATGAAATTTATGTCTATTGTCAGCCCTCAGATGCATTAGGCAGTTGGCCTAGTTAGAGCAGACTCCTCAGAGTTTATGAATTACTTACCACCTTGGGAGTAGCCACGAAAGTGCCAGGCTTTCTCTGCAGGGGAAGCTCCATGAATACCCATCCTTATTTCCCATTCCTGAGAAATACATAGCTAATTTCAAATCCTAGGGGTAATAATGACAACGTATTAAATTTTGCCTATCAGACTGGCCGATTGTTGTTTCAGTACCTCAATTCACCCAACGAGTGTTGGAGAGGAAACAAACACAGAGCAAGTATTCCCATTAGTTTGGGGCACGTTTCCACCTGTAACTTTAGACAAGAATCTTCAAGAATCTTGTGTGAGGGAGTGGAGTAGAGTAGAAAGAGAATGGAATGGAATGGAATGGAATGGAATGGAATGGAATGGAATGGAATGGAATGGAATGGAATGGAATGGAAT
>JAKSZT010054215.1:38538583-38745759 GCA_026826555.1 Tolypeutes matacus
ATGGAATGGAATGGAATGGAATGGAATGGAATGGAATGGAATGGAATACCCTATCTACCCTACCTAATCCTACACTACCATATCATAAATTTTCTTGGGTTTTAAAAAGAAAAATCTTAACAAGAAAACTTTTTAAAATTTTTACTTTTTACACACTGTGACTATTTGCTAGGTGCAGTGAATTGTGACAAAACTATCTAAGAAAAATAACTGAACAATGATCATGCTTTTTGAGAATAATTAAAATCAACTTTTAAAAAATTGCATTTCATAATCTCAGGGTAGGCCCTGCACACAACTCTGAAGTTTCATATTTTCTGTACTTCCCTACTTTCATAAAGGCCCTTTCCCTTTTGCTTCTTCTCATCCAGGTTCTTAGACTTTTCTTGATGACCATAGATTAGAAGTCCTCTCATTATGGTTGCCCATCGGTTAATTGCAAAAGGCAGTTATACTTTTCATTTGTTTTGACCCTGATTTATTTAGATCAGAGGCATTGTTTTTAAGAGAAAAAAATATGTAGGTTGTTTAAAAGTAATAATGCATTTAAACAATAACAAAATAAAGGCAGTGAGAGCTGGGACTTAATCTTTAAAAATACATTTTAAAGATTTTTTTTCAAACTTTTGGTAATATTTCTCCTACTTCTAAAACATTTGTTTAAGCCTCTAACCTTGGTTTAGTCCCTCCAAAGCATTCTACTTAGAGTGTTCCTTTCACACACATTTTACATAACTTTAACAAAGTACTGCTGGCGTAAACAAGTTTGGAGATGAACACAGATTAATCTTGGTAAGTATAAAACTCACTTGGTGGGAACAGAAAGGCAGACAGTATCAGAGAGAAGCCCAATGATCATAACAATTCAGCATGTTGTGGGCAATAGATTATAGATTTGATGGGGAATGAGAGGTATTGGATAATTTAGTAAGGTGGAAGGCACTTATGAAAGTATTTACTCTAATAATAAAGGGCAATAACAGTAGCAAGTGATGCTTGTTGAATTTATACCATATATTAGATACTGGGCTAAGCCCTTTGCAGAAACAAACACATTTTATGTTCTTGGAGCCAACTCTGGGTTGTTTATATTTACTCTGCATACCCTGGAACCACCCTTGGTTTATATCCTATATACTACTACCCCCATAAACTCATTTAAATCCACATGCATATTTTTTTCTACTTAGTAGTAAACATATTTTTGTTTGGTTGCATAAGGTTTTAGTTATTTCAGCTAACAGAGTACTGCAGAATTAGAGAAATTACAACATGCTTCTCAACTGAAGCGAAATCTAAACCAGAAAGTGGGAGCTGGCATTTGGAATATGAAAAGATTGAACAAGTTTTTGGAACACATTGGTTGAAGAAGTAATGGACAAGGACTTAAGTTAGAACAAGAAAGTTTCACAGAGGGACAAAATTCACAAGGCCTTGTTCTCACACGATCATCTATTTCTATATATATATTTTAATAAGTGTAAAAATGCCATAATTGAGTTGTTCTGTTTTGTGTAGACTTCACTGAGAAGAAATGGGCTTCTTATAAATCAAATAAAATTTGGCAGTATGCAGAGAAGAACCTCCAGCTGAGAATATAGGCTATCCTTAGAGATGCCCAAGAAGTAAACTGTCCTGCATTGTGGGAACCTCTTTGCCAGTATAGGGTCCACCCAAGAAAAATTTGAGTGGCATCTCTAATGCAAGTGCAAATAATAATATGACTGAATGCACAAAACAAAGTCAAGATACGTCAGACATTACAGCTATGCTAGCTATTGGACTGGAGGGGTCTCTAAGAGAAAGAGGGAAAAACTTCTTAAGAAAGAGGATGAGTCGGATATCTGGGAAGTATCTCAAGGCATTTGGGGTACAGCTGTTTGGGGAGGAAGCAAAACTGTGCAGCTAAATCTCCTTTAACCTCTACTGCCGTCAAAGAAATGCTAGTTTTCTTCTCCTTTTTATATAGATAAGGATTCCTTTTATGATTACATTAAGAAATAACAATTTAAAAAAATTAAAACGCTTAGAGTGAACACCATCATTATCATTTACCATCTAAGAATCATTTAGAAAGCTTATTAAAAATGCTAAAGCCACATTCCATTCCAGTTCATTGGTCTGGGGTTGGGGTCCAAGAATCTGTTTTGTTTTGTTATTTTGCTTAAGTAAGCTCTTTGTTTTACTTTGATGAAGGTGGTGCCTGGCATCTCTGAGAAATACTGCTCAGGAAGGTTGATCTGTTTTAAAGATCACTCTGACACTTACTTCTCAACATTTCTAACACACCTATATGACAGCGCTGTCTTCATCTGATGCAGAACTCCTTGTCGTCAGTGATATAAATGGACTTCATTTTGGTTGCTATAAACTCAGTATCAACTCCTGCCTTTTTACTAATATAATAAATTTAATTCTTTGAAAATGTGTTAATTTTGTGTTTGTACCATTTTGATATAAGAGACCTTGCTTATGAATACTTTATATTTCATAATTCCATTAACTGAGATTGTGCTTACACCATTTGCAAAATTTATAACACTTCATAGTCTTAATATCCACATTGTTATGGATGTTTTTTGAATGAATCAAAGGTTTTCTATACCTATACTTATAACATGCTCAGGGGTTTTTAAACTTCTTATACTATAATAGTTTCACTCAAAATTTCAATGGAAACTCCAAAATATAAAACATATAAACTCCTTAGAGATTTTAATTTTTCATTTTTGAAAGGGAAAGAATCATTTTTTGTGAATCAACTAAAGCATCTCCTTTGAGCTATAAGGTACTGGGTAGGATGGATTGAAAACCACCACCTTCAATTATATAACATATATATATATCTGAAAAATGGGCTTTCCAAGTGCATTTCTTTTATACAGATTTTCCAAGGACATTCAGTGGAGCTGTGTATAAATGTCAAGGATTCTTACTGAGGCTGGAAGAGGTAACAAACGAGAATTTTTCTTTTAGTCGTTGTAAATCATAAGCTTAAATTCTCTCTTGTTCACTCTCTGCCCACCCTCTTTTGCTTTATTATGTCCACATGTGTGAGTTGGGAGACACACATAACGTGGACTGTTCATTAAGAAAAGAAAACTGCAGCCCTTAAATCATGAATTTATGCAATTTTTAACTGTTTTTAACAAGCACAAAATGGTTCACAGGAATTATGTGAGTATAGATCATTTTAATTTGAATCATTGTGGAATCATAAAAGGCTCAGTTCTTTAATTTTGTGCCTTCAAGTCAGCCACTTTGATTAAAAAATAATAAAGCATGAGAGCCGTAGGGTCCTCACAGGTTCTTGGCGCTATCGTGGCTCCCTGATCTTCTGTGCTAATTCTCCTCATTAATATTAATAAAAGGCTGATAGGCCATTGCAAAGCATGCTACGAAAAGCAGGCAATTAATTGCTTGTAGTATTTTTATGCTTATTTTGCACAATGAAAATAGTGCCTTAGGAGTATCAGCTAATCAATAATATCAACTGTGTCGAAAATGAGAAACTTTGGTTTCTTTTTCATAAATCTACTTTAAATCTGAGAAACATGAAAATCCAGTGAAAGTTCTTGGAAATAACAGGGTGGAAGAGAGTGTATTTTATTTTAACTATTTGTGTAGAGAAAATGTTGTGTAGCTAGCTAGCTAGATGATAGATAGATGCATATATAAAATCTCTGGGCATTTCAGATTGTCCAGTCCTTTCAATGAGTACATTCTAAATGGGTTTGCCTTTTTGGGGGTAAAATTGAAACTCAGAAAATAGCATATTACATGTTAGATCAAGCTGCTTTAGAGATTCCAGGTAATTCCTTTTGATTGATTTACTGATTTTTAGAAATATTTTTATTAATCAGTTATCTGATATTTTGGGGCAAATCACTGCTTATTTTGTCATTTTTTAAAATTTCCTTTTCCCTCTGTTTTCTATTTCTTTTGCTTGCTTTTTTTTTTCTTTTCCTTTTTTTTTCTTTTTCTTTTTCTTTTTTCTTTTTTGCCATGGCATTCCCCAATGCATCGTGGACTCTGCTAGGCAAATACAAATTAGCCTCAATCATATAATTATTCATCATGCTCACATATAAAATTCAGAAACAATTGAGTTGTCACTCTTAAATAAGAGGAAACTGAATGGTTTCCAAATCAGATCTTGAGCACACAGATTTTTCAATAGAGGACATAGAATAGGAAAGTAGAGGAAACTTGTAAAATTAAATAGTTTATACATGAAAGTGATGGATAAGTAAAAATTGTAAGTTGCTCATCTAGTCAATCTAGTCATCATCAACCAACTGAAGCCTACTCGAGGCAATCTTTGGAAAACCAGGGAGCCGAACAGCACTGTGAACATGTGAAGACCCTATGGCTTTCATGCTTCTTTATTTATTTTTTTAGTCAAATATGGAATGGAAGTAAATATTTTCTTCTCTTAAATACTTTCTAAAAAACAGTAAAGTAAATAAAGGTTTCCTGGAAAATTTTGGATTGCATTTTTTTTTCAATGGAAGAAAGAGATGAAGTAGTTTAAATGTTTTATCCAGGTTTAAAATACCTAGATTTAGAAACTTCCCTCTTGTTATCAGACACTTGTCATACTTCCGATTCTGATGTTCCTGTTTTGCTTGCAGAAATTATACAACATCTATTATTATTTATAGTTTTAAAAAGTCATGTTAAATATATGAACTTATAAGTATGATGAGGCCTTGTCCCCAACGTGGCCATGTTCATTTTCTTTGACAGCCCCTTTAGTGTTAGTCCATTTTTTCCTGTTGCTCAACGCATAAGACCAATCATCAGGGATTTAATAAATCAGTTGCCCGTAGACAATGCCACTTAGCCTCTGCTTCTGGCCAGCCTGAGCATCTTTCTTCAGGTTATTATAAGGTTCTGATTAATAAATCCCCTAAGGGTTTTTCTTGAATTGTTCCCTTTATTAGACTGAGATTACAAATGTAAGTTTCCTGTCCTTCAGCTAAACAGTCTCAACATAGTTTCCCACAGAAGTTGAATCTTTGATTCTATAAGGTTAAATCTGAGTCTTTGAATCTGTCTTGCCTCTCTCTCTCTTTTTTTTTTTTTTTTTTTATTGCAGTAAAGCCCACTGAATTCATTCTGGTCCAGTCCACCAGCTCCAGATTCAGACTTTTTCAACCATCATCACCATTAGAATTGTCATATCCAAGTAGGTGAAAGCCTTTCTTAACAAGCCAAGGTACAGATCCTCTTATGGAAAAACTTATTATTGCTTAAGATGAAATAGTAATACATCATTTATATATACTAGAACCCAAAATGATTGCTCTTCTATTTCCATTTCACTTTGACATTTCCCATATCTCTAGACCCAGTTTAGTGGCAGTGCAATGAAATTCAACAAAATGTTATGATTATGTTCATGATTAACCACAGTGGAAAATTAGAATATCAGGAAATTGCCTATATCTTCAAATGGAAAATGAATATAACCAGGTAAGATTTTGATATATGTTGTGAACAAGTCAGTAAGTATTCTGTGTAGTCACAGAGGAGGGGGGTATTACTTCTGCTGGAGGGAAATGCAATTGTTTCAGGTGGGGCACTTCTTCATGTTACTATTTGCAGTGATTGAAAGGACAATTACATAAATTGAGGTGAAGTGGCTTTTCCTCCACTTTTCCAATAAAGGTGATTGAAAAAAAGAATGTCTCTTTCCCCTAAAACACTCTGGTCATCAACCAGTGACACTCTCAGATTTTTTATTTGTTGCCTAATACTCTATTTCAGATTTTCCATATCAGTATTGTCTGATAAAGATTGTAGGCACTTGTGTGTAGAACACAGCTCCAAGACAGTCTGAGTTGAATTTGTGGATAATAATCAAGGATCAACTTAGATCAGGGGTCCCTTATCTCTGTGGGCAAATGATAGTGTACTTTCACTCTTTTTTTAATGCAATTGACTAAAATTTCAGTTCCAAACAATATTGACTGACCAATATGTTCCAATCTTTTATTTATTCTTTCTCAAATGGGCACCAAATAACTCTTAGGAAATAGCCACATGGCTTTGGCCTTCGCCATGAGCATAAGAATTTTAATTGTCTTAGGCTCAGGCCCCAAGTTTAATTCTGCTCAATCAATAAGGTGCATGACAAAGGAGCTGCCTTGTGATGTAACTGATCCTCTGCAGGGACCACCAGAGAAACCAGCTGGAGTGGGGGAAGAGATGGAGATGGAAAGAGAGTTCTTGCCTCTTGATTATCCAATTAAAACTTTTTTGTTGGTCCATTTTAGCCTTTTTTGGATATAGAATGATGAGTTTCTTCCTAATATTTATAGAAATATGGCAAACAATACAACAAATTTCTAATCAAGGGTATGCGAACCTAGTGGTTTACATAGGTTTATTCTCCTCCGTACATGCAGATATCATCCTTCTACACATTGTCCTTCGTGAGCCTCACTGAAGAGCAACAGACAGTGGTTAGATCAATCTCACCTCCCTCATTGGAGAAGGAGATAGTGGAAGGCAGTGGTTACTGGTATGTCAAATGCCCTCCATAAAATTTTTCTGAAAGTTTCTTCTTAGAAAAAGAAAAGTACTTCCCAGATTTAAGTTTTGCTTTTCAATGCAGAGAGAGAAGAATCTCACTATTCATAACATATTTAACCTAACTTTTGCTGACCCTCCTATTAAACACAATGGGGGATTTGGGAGGTGTACACTTTAGTGTACTTTGGTTTATCCTATTGATTTCTTCATGGCAGTTCACCCCAGGTGTACCAAGGGAACATAAATGGGATAATGAGATGGTAGAAGGAATACAGAGAGAGATGAAGGGTAGGGTGTATGAACAAAAATGTTGACATCTTCACAGTTTTTTCCTCCAGATTAGCCCCTTTTACCCTATAGCATGTTCTGTGTATAAAGGAAAAAAATAACAAACAAACAAAAAACCCAGCTTCATTCAATTAAGAATTTTATCAATTTTTAAGAGTTTCTGTTGTGGTGGAATGATCTGTTCAGGAAAAAATCAAGGGCCATAAATTTCAAACAAAGGCACAAGTGCATATCTTTTAAGAAAAGGTGTTGTTGTCTTTATCCATGCTCCCCACAGTGACATTTGCTTGAAAAGGTCTTTGTCAGTTTTGCTTGCAGTGAGTTCTACGGCATTAGGGTTTTACTGCACAGCTAGCCTTCCCAAGATATCAACATCTTCAAGCTGACCTTGACATCTTTCAGGTAACAACACTACACTCTTGACATCCATAAAAGAAAGACTATATGTGACTACATAGTAAACTCCTATTCATGTATGGTGGTGTGTTTTAAAATGTTGCACTGAAAAATATTCTGGATTCCATTCATTTGTCAAACGTGGCTGTATTTCATACTTATTTTCCACTTCAAGCCTGGCCCAATTTAGGAGAAAAAAGTTATTTGTAAGGGAAAGCTCCAACATTTCTAAATGTTGAAATACAAAAAAAAAAAAAAAAAAAAAAAAAAAAAAAATTGGCCACAAGGCATAGGATTTCTTTTTAATGGCTTTTACTTTTTACAGGTAGTAAGTGAAACATATTTATTCAGAGACCTTGCTATTTTTAAAATGCCACAACACCGACATTATTTTCAGATTGCTATGAATGGAAGTAAAATAAACTCATGATAAAACCATCCAAACTTGAAGATAAAGACTAAGTATGACTTAATCTGGCCCATGACCTCAGATATTCCAAAGCCAATTCTTCAGTTAATAGTTCTTAATATAGGAAACTAAGCCAAGTATTGATTAGATTAATGTCAATACTTTGCCACATAAAACATAATGTGTACTTGGGAATAGCTGTTACATAAATAAATAGATAGCTGGACAAATAAATACCATTCCCAAATTTCTATTACTTGGTTCCTATAGATGATATGCAATAGCCCCCTGGCTCTATAATCACAACCCATGTCATTCTAGAGTCATTTGTTTACCAATAACTTCCTTGAGGTAGGACATTGCAGTAAAGAACATAAAGCCTCACGCTTCCATAGTTGCCATGGCTTATCAGGAATTGTTCTTTGAACTCAGATATTAAAATGCAATGAGGCCAAGGGCTAAAATCACCTGATTCACTTTTATTTTCTGGGACAATTGTCAGAGCCCTACTGCCTAGCCCTGTAGTTATGAATACACACTGAATACACACTGGTGTATTCAGACAGAATCAGGAGGGTCCTCTGTTTGACACATGCATAAAAACATCTTCTCAGCGAAAGGTGCAAATGTGTGGATAATCACAAAGGGCCTTTGCTATCTGGAGATTACTTTTCATTTTTTGAATTGATAGAGATTTGTCCATATCAGGGTTCTGTAAGTAGTTAATTATTATTGGCAATAATTCTACTGTGGTTCCTGTCAGGAGGACAGCTAACTCTAAAGGCCCCCTTTAGCAGTTCCCATTCTAAACAGAGATTCATCTTGCACATAGAGTTGGTGGCCTCCATCCTCATACAACATTGTTTCTTCCAAATTCCTCCCCCATTAGCCTAGCTCATTATGTGAACTATTCTGTGACCACTGAGATAGACGTATTCTTCCAGAAATTCTTAGTAACAAATACCTATTGCTTGAATGGGAAGGATGTGGACTTGACCTCTGGGTGAAGTTCACAAAGACTTTCATTATTTACATTTGACCCTAACTTGAAAATATGCTCAGTAAGAGCAGTCGTGCTTGTGTGATTTGTTCATTACTGTATTCCCAGTACTTAGGCTATTGTCCAGCACGTAATACATATTCAGAATATTTTTAGAAGGAATGAGGAATGAATGAGCATCTACTTGAGGGGTCCTTTGCTGTTGTGAGAGCAGCCCCTTTTGGATGGATTTCATACTCTATCTAACCCTATCCCTGCACTTCCACTTCCCCTTGTCCTCAGCATCCTAGTTCCATCAGATACTCATATTATTTACTACAGCTTCAATTTCTCCATCTTTGCAAAATTCTTATCATAAGCATTAATATGTCCTTAGGTTTCACATCTTCCAAGTACAGAAAAATAGAATCCTTCCCTTGACACAAATATTTCCCCTTAAAATTTTATATTTCTCTTCCTTTATAAAGGCGAAATTTTCCAAAATAGTCAAAATTCACCATTTCATTTCCTCTTCTTCCATTCACCTTTCTCATAGCAGTTTCATTTTGTCCCAACTACTCCACTAAATCTACTTTTTCCAATATCACTAGGCACCTCCTTCTTGTTAAATCACGTGGTCAATAATCTCAATTCTAATATTTCTTGATTTCTGGGTAGCATTTGGCACTGTTGAATATGTACTCCATCTTCAAATGCGTTCTTCCTTTAGTTCTTTTAATAGCACCCACTTCTGGTTTCTCTCCTACTAGTATATATATGCTTTCTCTTTCCAATCTCATTTGGGAGCTCCTCTTTCTCAGGGTATCTAAAAAAAAATGTTATGTTTTTCAAGGCTAATAAGTCAAGGACCCACTTTTCTTCTCACTCTGTGTAGTTTCCTTTGTCAATTTCATTAATCCCTAAGACCTCACCTGCCTACACATATATCTAAATGTATACACGGCCCCAAAGGAAACTCATCCTCTTTCTCCACAAACCTTCTCCTCTTATGTTTCCTATCTCAATAAATGGAATAATAGTAATAAAGCAAATAATAAAACTTCTCTAAGTCTTTCAAATGCCTCCACCCATACTGCCACCTCCCTATCTTCTTAACCTAACTCCTCTTCATTTTATTGTCTGGCTCTCAACTTGTCTCTGTATTTCCAGTCTTTGCATCACCTTCTTTTCTCTACACAGAACTGAGTGATCCTCCTCTAAAATGCAAGTACAATTCTATCCCTTTCATAATTAAAACCTGTAATGACTCTCTAAATTTCAGCTAATCATTATGGAAAAATCCACTCCTGATGTGATCCCTCTTTACCTTGGTCACTTTGAACAAAATGCCTAACTACTTTGAAATTTTATGGTGGGCTCTCTCACCTTTCCAACAAGTCTGAATATTTTCATGTGACTATGGCTTCCTAGGCCACTCCCTCATTTTCTCTTTTCTCTTTTGACTGAACAGTTCCTTCTCATAATTTATACCACAGCTTAGATTTTATTTCCTCCAGAACACCTCTTAGATGCCCCGATTCTGCATATGTGAGATTCCTATGTGCTCTGATGGAACTAAGTCATTCCGCTATCATTTTACTTGGTTACTGAAAATGCATCACACTACATAGTAATTGGTTATGCACTTCTTAACATCCCTTACAAGAGCCCAAGCTAATTTGAATGATAACCTGTTTTAAATTCTTCTTCTCTATATTTGCTACCTCTTATGCAACATCCAGAACATTGTGGATACTGACTAAATATTGTTGAAAGAATGAATATGTAAGTGGAATTGTGTTGTTTTGTTGTCATTGCTGTTGTTGAATATATAAATTTTAACATTAACTTGATTATCCTCCAATCCTCATCCTGATTCCTTAAATGACTGAGACCTGAAAAAAGTTCATGCAAAAGAAATAAGTCATGTTTTTATAATTCTTTGATAGCTAAGTTCATGTGTCAACATGGCTAGGTTATGATGTCCAGTCCACTTGTTTGGTGAAACAGGCACTAGTCTAATTGTTACTGTGAGAAAATTTTGTAGATTTCATCTATGGCTTATCACATCTACCATCAACACATGAAATTGCCTTTAGCAATGAGAAGTTTCATCCAATCAGTTGAAGGCCTGAGGGGGAGAACTGATGGTTTTAGCAGTCAGAAAGAATTTCTGTCTCTGTTTTAGCCAGATGTCTTCTCTTGGGGAATTCACTGAGACTTTCATCTAAGTCCCCAATTCACAGCCTGTCCTAGGGATTCAGACTTACCAATCCCCAGGATTGCATGGGCCAATTCCTATAATAAATATCTTAATACTTACATGTGTAAGTGTGATATGTTTCGGTTCTATTTTTCTGGAGAACCCTAATACAAATGCCCACTCCCCCTAAAGTCATCTGCAATTCTTCTGTTAGTTTTCTTATCACAAAGAAATATATTTAATCAAATACCTACCTTCTACACATGGGACACAGCTCGTCAAAATGTGGTAACCAGGTTGTTTCAATATAAAGTGGGGACACTGCTTCTGAGAAATGCATTGATCTAAAATGACAGTCTTCTTTTGTGAGAAGAATCTTTCAAATAAAGCTACTTATGTAGTTGAAGGTGTCAACACTTTGATATTTCAAAGCCTCAATTATTCAGGTACCACAGAGCTGAGCATTCTACATCTGCCAATGTCACATTTATAAAGCTCAAATGACTAAGATGGCATGCTCTGTTCGAGTCTTCTGATATTCGAAATTAAGAGAAGAGCCCTTTCATTTTAGCAGCTCCTAGGGCTCCCCCATTCTTCATGCTGTTGCTCTGAAGCTCAGCATTCATTAAATGCTTGCTTGCAATTTGAATTGTTAATGGAGTGGACAGCTTCTGAGGTTGGAAGTTCAATTTATACTCTGGGGCAGGAAAAAACTTTTGATATCTCTGATTGAGATTGGTTATTGAATCAAGGACCTGGTTTGGAGCCAGAAATGTATTAGAAAAATTATCTGAGAGGAGTGAATAAAATGCTTTTATCCCACATTGCATCTGCCCAAGCTGTAACCATGTTTCAGTATATAGCGTTCAAAGAAAATCCTGCTCTCTTCCCAGGTGGTTTGAGACTCTTCTCAGGAAGTCAAGTGCAAACACTGCGATCTTCTACCAATATTATAAAATACTACTTTATGCTGTTCCCTGTCATGTAAAACTTCACGTCTACTGGCTTGGAGTCATAACTGTAAATTCCAGGGCTATTCTACCTTTTGTTTGTCAGACATATTAAAGTTTATATGAATTTCTAGTACAATTTTCTTCAAATGGTAGAGTTCCCCAGTCTCAAAGAATCTGTCATTTAAATCAGTCTGAAATTGTTCTGGAAGTGACATTTGTATTGGAACCTTGTGGTAAAAATTAATTTTAAGTATTTGAGGGAAATAGCACATGAACCAGGATAGGTATATGATCAATAATACTGATGAATGAGGTGATATATGCTACACATTTGTGTCCAGCCCAAGCAAAATCCAGCTTCAAGTAGTTACTCAAGAAGTAGTTTTTAAGAAGAGATAAAAAATAGTGTCCATTCTGTACATTACTCTCAGATGAGTCTCTCAAAAGTGCAATTGTTAAAAATGCCTGAAATAAAATATTCGAACTACTTATCCACAATATCATTGCCAATTTGAAGGAACACTGGTCTCTTTTCTACTCCTAGGATATACTTTCATTCTTTGGGGATTTGGTCACCACCATACCCAACCTATTTCTGAGTCTGCCTGCTGTAGCACTAACCTATCCTTTCAGGATCTGCTAGAGTGACTCCTCTCTGAAGGATTTTCTTACTATTTCAACCCAGAATGGCCTCCCCTGCCTTATATTTATATGACTTAACATCTGCCCCATTTATTAGCCATTAAGCAATCCATTGCCTTGTGACATCTGTTCTATTTTTGGCTGATATTGCTCTTGACCTTTTTATATACATATCTTGTCTCCTTAACTGGATGGAATGCTCCTTGAGGACAGGGTCATGAATTGAATCATATATTTTTACACCTAGAAAAAACTTTAGAGATAAAATAGCCCAACACCTTCATTTTATAATTGGGGAGAAAAGAGTCTGGTAGAAGTTAAGTGACAGATTTAAGGTCAAACAATAATTTAGTTAAAGGACCCGAAATAGAGCTCCTGGCTTGAAATACACTGTTCTTTATAGTGTGCTCCACTGTAACTTTCGTAACATATTAGAGTTGGAACAGACATTAGTAATACAACCTCCTCAATTTATAGAGTGGGAAACTGAAACTCAGAGAAGCTGTGAAATAGTTGCCAGAGTCATATATTGAGTTAATTTTAGCAGTCCTGGGACTACAATTCACATTTCCTGTTAGCACAATGCTTTGCCCACTGACTTAAACTTCCTTCATCTTTCTGTATTCTCCCAAAGTTCTGTTTACAGAATAAGTACCTATTAAACATCTGCTAAATTTTATAAATTATAATTTAAAAAATCTATTTCTGCTGTACTGAATATCAGAATCTGATCTTTTAATGAAAACTGAGAAATAAAAAACTTCAAATTTAACTTCGTTCTCTTTGCATTATTCTTTCTCTGTATTCCATTCAATTTCATCTTAGGTGATGCAGGTTGAGTATGCAAATGGATAGATAGAGGGGTACATCTATTTGTTGAAAAAATATTCCTCCTGCCCTGTATGACTTTATGGAGTCAAATCCTTACCCTTTTGTGCATGGTAGTTCTATTTTTCTACAGAACCCCCAACCTGTTCAGGATTCGGTTAGGGTAATCTGCTCCTTTTCACTTTATCTTCACCCATTGGTTTCTTCTTAAGTGTGGAAAATTCTTACTTGCTGTATCTCATATGCAGAATAAGCCTGTACAAGAAATATAATCCTTTTCCCAAAGAAGTCCATGGAAGGACCCCCATTGTAATCAGGGTATCCATACTCTTGGCACCTCAGGTTTTTCATGTATTACTCTAACTCCATAAAACTGAAAACACAATCTCTGTAAATCTCTAAAGTCCAGAGATCTCATTTTAACCTGATTTATTAATCTTGCTTCAGTTGTTCCCTTCTGTTTAATAAAACCAGATAGTGGATTCAGCAATTTACTGTAATCCTGAGAAGAAACTGTATCTTATGGAAAGGACACTGCCACTAATTAACTGGGTGATTTTAACCAAGTCATTTAAAGTCTTTGGGCTTGTTTCTTCATCTGGCAAAAACAAACAAACAATATAAAATGTTTGAGTTAAGTAATCTCTACAGTAACTTGCTTTTTCTCTCTCTTGATAAATGCATTAAGATGGTAGACTGAAGTCTATTTTCACACCTACAAATACATTTGAAAATTACAGAAACTGTATTTTATGAATCTTAATTCCCAGGAGTGCTAGAAATAATGAAAGTTACCATTAGAATGCCAGAAGATTTTAGGAGTTCCTGGAAGATAACATCAAACATTTCTAGAGGGTTTACAATGTGCTAAGAACATCAGTATTAACTCACTTATTCTGCACAACAATTCTGTAAAGTAAGTCCTGTCATAACCCTCATTTTTTAGATAACAACTCAGAAGCGCTGAGTCTTTTAAAGCTACATGCTCAAGAGTACATAGCAAGTTAGGCACAAGCTGTGCTTTGCAGCCAGAGTCAGGTTCCAGAGCCTGTGCTTTCAACTCTTGCCCTCCACTGTCTCTAAGAGACAATCTCTAGAGAGGCTATGTGTTCAAGCTACTGGATAAATGAGATCTGGGAAATCTACAAACTCCCATACCCACAAGAGAAAATGCCTGAAATATAAGAGCATTTCCAGACTGCAAAACATAAAGAGCTAGAAGGTGGGTTGGAGGGTGGACAGTTGTAGGTACTAGGTGTTTGGCTAAAACTTAATGTACTTAACTTAAAAACTTTACTTGGAACAGAAATACACTAGACCTGAGCCTGATTTTTTTAATGCATGTACTCATTCTCCTTATTCCTTTCTCAGTTGTCATTTTGTTTCCTGTGCAGTACATCCTGGCATTATTTTTACCCATCTCTTAGTGGTCTCTATCTTCCTTTGAATTGTTCAGTAAGGAGTTAACTGAGAATTCCATTGTTTGCCTATTACTATTCTAGCTATTAGCTATAAGGAATGCAAAATAAATAGAAAAAGTTATTAGAAAATTCACAGAATTTCTGATTTATTTGGAGTGAGAAAGCCTATATTAGAGGGCAATTGCATTATGATTTGAAAACTTGAAGGTGATTTTATGTTATAAACTCTATAATGGGATTAGCCACCCAAATGACATTTAGTCCTGTCTCTGCTATTTAGAAGCACTTCATTGGCTAAGGCTCAGTTACTTTATCTGTAAAACGGAGAGGTAGACTGGTTCTTGGTATGCATATTCATGCCTTTGAGTTTTGGTTAGATCTTGGAGTCTCACCTTTTATTTCCCTTATTCAGTTATATTACTTACTATATTACTTACGTATTTTATGGTAGGTGATGCTTGACTATACTAGGTAAGATATTTGATGATCCTCACAAAAATTTCAATGGATAAAGGCTGATCTCTCAAGGAAATGGTCCACCATTTTATGGCTAAAATTAATCTTTTAAAATTATGTTATTAGGTGAAAGGGAAGTTTTCTGCCTGATTCTTTCAAATGGCCTTTGTCCAGTCAGCAATTCTGGGGATAAATAAGTGGGTGTTGCTAATTCACTTTTCTTAAAGTAAATGACAGTAGAAATGGTCACCCCAGTTGAAGTCTCTGCTGAATATTGACTTTTATTTTTGTTCCTAATTTGTTCATATTTTATCCATTTCACTTTGGTACCAAATGTCTTGCTTCTTGGTTACTTTATCTTGATTCCAGCTGCCTTTCTTTCTCGAGGCATTTAGCCAGGAGTCTCTGAGCATTTTTGAACCTCACTCATCAACTTGGCACTTCACAAAAAGAAGAGCTTGAGCAGAAAACTGGCCTTTTATACTTTAAGTGTCCTTGCTCAAAGGCTCTACTGCTGGATCTCCATATATATTTTTTGCTTATGTGTTTATTATTATTTCTTTGACTGATTGATTTTGGATTCTTAGCTTCAGCATTATTGGTTTTAATTTTGGTGTTCATCTGTATCAAGTTCTTACCTTTTATTCTTTGAATTTAGACACATGACACATGTGGTTCATTAAAGCTACACATATGCTTCAAGGATTGAAGCCCTGGTGAAGACAATTTTGTTCAATTTGGGTTTATTTAAAATAGTGAAAAAGGGATATTTCAAATAAAACTCCTACTGATAGTTGAAAAAAAAGTATATAAAATAAATCCCAGGGAATCAAAATTATTAACAATACATTTCTGAATAATCAATTAGCTCAACATCAACCAAGCAGTGAAATCAACACAGCCACAGAGAGATTCCCCAATAGTTTGTGGTTTGTAATATAAAAGCATGGCTTTCCATTTCCAAAGATAGTATCACAAGAAGTTTAATTCCTAACTATGAAAATATTGTGTTAAGAAGAATTACAAATGCATTTTGTCAACTCCCTTGCATTCCCATTTATTGAATCCATGTTTGTATATTAAGATGCTACATTCATCCAGATTAGAAAACTTCTACAAATTTATCCTAAAAATTCATTAGATTAATAAAAATATTTGTGATTTATTACATTTCTTCAAGAAAAATATATTAATTTAAAAAGCTTCAGGTGACCATAAGTTTTAATTAATTTTAGCTGTAATTTTAGATTTTTAAAGAGGCTAGGAGAGAGAGTGGAGAATAAATATAGCTAGCAAGTAAGCTAAAAACCACTTTACTTCTCCTGGTTTATTAAAACCTATTCAGGTCTTTGATGGTCTATGAAATCATAGTGTTCTATCAATTATTATTTCAAAAGATTTCTGAAACATTTTTAAGCAAGAAGTGAGTAAATTATTGGTTTGTCTTTTAAAATGTGTTTTATTATGTCATTACTTCAAATAATGTCAGTAACTCAGTACCAGTTTGAATGGTTATGGAACATTTGTAATTCAAGGGGGTGTGATTATCATTGTATATTCTGGTATAAAAAAGACTTTAGCCAGATTACTTTTTATCGGCTCATGAATTTAGATACAGTTCCTTTAGTTCCATAATGCAGCTGTCTAGGGGTAGATATATGCAACTCTCCAGATTGGCTGCCATTGAAAACTTGTAGTCTGAAACTTGATAGTTCAGGGTGGGGAGGGATTGTGGCTCATGGGGAAAACATTTTGAAATAAATAGCTAAAACAATGACAAAAAAAGTGATTTGGTTAGCTGTTCCCAGGTGATATTTTTATTCTCTGTCTATACATAGAATGGTGGGGGGAAAAAAGCCCTCTCTGGGTACATTTCTAATGCAATCTGTATATGATAAATGCAAAGTTTTCCAATCATCCAACAAAATAAGGCCTTCCTGCCACTAAGAATCATTCACTTAACTGCCAAATCTGTTCTCTCCATTTAATGTGGCTTTATTAACAACATTTGCCATCAGCAATTTTCAGCCCATCGCCTGATGAAGAATGATGCATTCCCCTTTCGTTAATGTTCACTGAAAACAAAATTCTTAATCTTCAAACACTGAATAGGCACATTATTTACTCTTAAAAAAGAGGTACACTGAGTCACAAAAGTCAGTCACTTATGCAGAGTTGGTCACGATCTCTGATGACAATCCTGGAGAGACAGAGGAAGACTCAGGGTTACATTTCCTTCAGATATACCTATATCTGTTTGCTACCGAAAGTTTTCATCCAGGATTCTCAATAACAAGTGATGTGAGATGTGTCAATTAGGAAGTAAATGTATGGGAAATATTGATACTGTAAAGTCACAGTCTAGGTGAGAAATAGAAACTGTAAGAAGACTATAAATGAAATGAGATTTTAATAAAAATGTGACATCAGATGTGTAATTTTTAAGGTCAAGAAATCCTCTATCTGTGCCTACTTTGGCATCCTTTCCCCACCCTCCTCCTTTTAGTAACCTTGTATTCTAATACCACATGAGGCACACCTAACTAAGCTCAGTCTGATCCAAGAGGACATTTGGGATGAACAATTCCTGATCATAGGCATTTGCTGTATAATAAGGGCTGAGAAGTGAAAGAGCAAGCACTAAAGTAACAAGGAGAGAGGAGAGAACCTGAATATTGCCAAGGATGTACAAGCCACATGATGTGTGAAGAGCAGAGCAAATGTTAGTGTTGATGTATAAAGTGTCATCTATTTTACAGGATTGTGTAGTTTTGGAAAAAAGTTATATCTTTGTTAACTATTACTGTTTTCACTATTACTAAGTAAGTATTCCGGTCAGTGTTATAAATATGTTGTCTCATATTATCTTGAGACAAACGCTATAGAGTTTGTAGTATTAACTCCCTTTAAAAAAAAAAATTCATAGAGGGGAAGTGACTTTTCTAAGGCTCACAGCCAGTCAGTGGCAACATGTAACTTGAGTAGAAGTCTGTCTAAATCCAAGATTTTCTTTCTCCTACCCGGTGGGGCCTACTAGAAGGAATAGCAAACCAGCAGAGCAGAGAAAACCTGACAGGCTGAAATGCTTGGCCAAAACAAAATGTAACCTTGGCAAATGAATTTAGATAAAATACAAATATAAACTACAATACTACATCATGTGTGGAAAATATAAAAACCATTATGAGGCACACACAAAAAAAATTCCTTAGTTTACCTCATGCTCCTTGTGTGATGACTGTGTAATTTACATCTCAAAACATGACTCTATTCTGAATTCACTCACAAGACACCATGGCTTTATTTCATGAGAATGGGTCAGGTAAGAATGGGGAGGTAGTTAAGACCTGATATGGCACCTGATACTGGGGGCAAGGTGGTGATATTGGAAGTAAGGCAAATGGAGACACTAACTGTGATGATACAGCTGGGTGTATGAAGCCCAATAGTATAAATAAAAGGCAAGGTGAGTAACGGTTCAGGAGCCAGCCTTTAGGCGTCCAGTCTTGGAAGAGGAAAATCCAGACAATGGCTTGAACTCGGGAGACTTGGGAGTATGCACATATCCTCTTGGAGATACATCCCTTGTCTCCAAGTCTCCAAGAGTGGCAAGAGGGAAAGTCTCCATCCAGAGCTATGGGCAGAATAAAGCAGGATGGCAGGTCTACTCATCACTGAGTTATGGGTGTGGTAGACCTCTAGTCTTTGAATCTGTCTAGCATACCAGACTGAGTAAATGCATACAAAAGTTTAAGGCCATTTCTATAAACTATGTCAACCCTGGGGAAAAGCAAATGTGCCTAGAAGACATGGGTGTTAATGCCAATGAAAAACCCTCAAAGAACGCTGAGTGGAAATGTCAAAGAATAATCAATCAAAAGAAACAGAATGAAATATGTTAGTAGGTGTTTTTATGTCATTAAAAAAAAAAAAGAATGGAACTCACAAAATATGTTGAAAGCCTGTTAGTTATGATCAGTTATGATCCTAGATGTGAAAGAAGTACTGTGTTAAGTCTTATTGGATAGAAGTCTTATTGGGAAAAGAATCAGGGAAACCATTGAAACATTTCTGCCTTAAACGTACTTGTCTTGGGATCTGGAGCAGAGCTGATCTTTAAGAGGGGCCATTAGTGAGAAGATTGGGGTGCCAAGTAGTGACAATGGCAAAGGAAATAAGATGAAGGAAGAGAATTCTGATCTTAGGCTGCAGTACCAGAAGTGTAACTCCTAGAACAGGAGAGAGAATAGTTCTTTTTTTGTACACACTGGTGAGATCACAACTTGGACTTACCACCACCTTTGCTTATAGCCTGTGATGCCAATGCCTGTGTATGACTGTGACTTGAGCACACAGTCCTCCAGTTTCCTCAGGGCACTGAAAGCATATGATAAACAGACCCAGACCAATGCAAGAGTAGCCTCATGGTCTGTTTTTCCTTGATCTCTTGGTATTTTTAAGGAATACTGTAGAGGAAAGGCAATGATAAACTGAAAGATAAAATTGTAAATTTTTAAGAGTCCTTCAAAATGCCCCTGAAATCACCCCGCATAGGTACATAGATCCTCTTATTGTTTATAAAATAGTCCTAATAGAAACTGAGGATGTATTATGAATAATGAAGCTGAATTTCAATAAAAACCATGGCTTACTAATCTAAATGTTCATTCCATCAAACTGAAAAGAATGTTAATCTAAGTGCGATTCTCTTGACACTTGGAAGCCTTGACTCATTCTATTAAGATTCCTCTCCATGCTCTCAATGCCTTTTTAAAGATGATAGAGAAACCATTTTTTTTAAAATAGAGTATTTTCTTAGATGCAGTATTTATAGGAAATGTTCCAATGTGTTTATAAAACAGAAGGAAAGTTCCCAGCACAATAGCCCATCAGCAGTCTATAATTGTGCCATTGATGCTATTGATTAATGAAATATTTTTCTCTTCTCAATTCAGTAAAAATAAGTCATTGATTAAGAATTATATGCATCATATTTTGCTGGGTTCTGCATAGTGTAAACTCCTCCTTCAAGAAGCATAAATTCTACTTGAGGATACCAGACATTATAATAGAAGCTGTTAACGTAACACGTAAAGCATTATAAGATTGAATGTTAAAGGCTATTAGTTGTTCATATTAAGGACTTCCCCTAACATTTGCAGGGCCCAGGAAAGAATATAAATGAAGACCTACACATAATATATCCAATTATTTAAAAGTTATAAGCATTTATAACAACTTGGAATTCAAGTTTGAATTTGGGGTTCTCAGACCCTGCTCTGCCAGAATGTGGGGCACACAGAGAGCTCACTTGCAGCCAATTTTCTATAGCAACCCACTTTTTTATGCACCCCTGGCTCTGGACCATACTACGAATGACACCATTTCTGCAGGCACATGTCCAAACTCCACACACATCCTCCACAAGTAGCTGCTCCTTGGTCATGTATGGGTCCCACTGTTTGTGGCATCCGCATTCCAGAGGAGGGATCTAGAGAGGAGACCAGCTTTCTGGCTGAGTTAGATGTTAAAATGGGTTGGGACATGGTAATGACTGAGAAGAGATGATCACTGTAAGGAGAATGAAATACATGATCAAATCCCTGGAGAAAGAATTATTATATGAGATGTTGGGGCTGTAAGTAATATGTTATTTAATTGATAGAACTTACAAGGGCAGAGACTTCAAATTAGAGAAGAACAGCAACTACAATAAAGATTCTTCTTCAAATGGGCCCATTACCTACAGAATATGCTAAATATTCCTTGGAAATGAAGTTAGGATTTTTCATAATCTAATTTGAGATAACCTTTTCAGCCTCATTGACCATTATTTTCTAGTCCCTAATTCCACTTTTTTTCTGAACAAAGAACATGACATTTAACTTAACAATAAAGTTTAATGCTTAAATCTATGATAATATTAGATATACATGGTCTATACACCTTTATGCACCATAGACCCTCCTATGCCAGTTTAGCTTACCATTTCTCACATACAGACTGAAGCAAATGTTTGACCTCTACGTTTTAAGTTATGAATTTTTTTCAGGCTGCAAAAGCACATCCCATGAATTATTTAGCAAACACTTATAGTTCATCTCAAATATTGACTCATAATGGAAACTTTCCCAAGAACCATGGAGAAATAATGGATCCTTATTCTACAATCCTACAAATGTATTTTGATCATACCATGTATTTGGATACATACAATAACTATTATACAATGTGTCTCAAAGACAAAGATCATATCTTATATACACATCCACAAGCACTTATCATAGTTCAAGACATATTACAAATACACAGTTAATAATTGTTTAATAAATAAGGAAGTGTAAAAGACTTTTTAACTTATTGTTGGTCCAATAAATAATGGGCATAGATTTTCAAGTAAATGAACACATGAAGGTCTTTGAATACTTATTTCATGAATCAAATTTGCTGAAGTGCCAGGAAAATAATTGAGAATAGCCTCATATTAAGAATAACCTTATATTCAGTAACTATGACCAAAAGATTCTTCATACTAAGAACTTTGCCTTAGCAAAGTACTTTCTGTTGTTTAAGCCTCATTTATCACTAGATCCTACCTTATTTAAGGAAAACCACCAACAAACTGAATTCTTACCTGCCACTCTGTTAAAAACACCACAGAGCTTCGGTCATGACAGCAAACATCAACAAGCTCTACAAAGTGATTGACACTGCCTATCAATCATGTCTTAGATACAGAATAAAGGGCAGGTTTCTCTTTACAGTGGATATACTAGAAAGAAAACAATGGTCATTTCAGGTGAGTTTGTCTTTAATTGTCATACTTTAATACTGCAAACACAAATGACTTCCATCAAATACGTCATTCTGGATGTTGGTTTGGTCCATCAAAGATAACAAAATACTAAGTAGCATAACCAGAGTTTGGACAGGAATATAACTGCCCTGATGATAACATTTTTAGAATGAATGTGTTCAATATGACAATCATATTTTTTGAGTTTCTTTGTCTCGTGTCTGAACTACTAATGAAAATTCAATATAGATGTAAAACATACCACAATGTAGCATTTATTATTTCTAATTATTAGTTTTCATTTGGTTTTCTCAAACTATAGTTTCTTGATAGCAGATTGACTTCCACTGCTTTATACTGTTTTTCTATTTTGCATTGGTTGAAATTGAGATTTTTAGAAAGAAGTTAAATTTCCTTCTACATGAATCTCCATAATGCTTTTAGGAAATAAACTGATGGGGAATTTAAGCTGATAACCAGGTGCAAGCTGTGTCTCCACAGTACCAAAAAATTCATCATATAAAATGGAGATTCACTGAATAGAAATTTAGATATATATGTATATATTACTATCTGTTTTTGAATTGTGTTTTTTACTTTTTATACTTTATCCAGATTTCCAGCACCGTGGAGATAAAACCTATGAGAGTAGATGCTTGATAAAATTTGAAGTGGAGAAAAGAAGTGACTGATTAAATTTCTGAAGTCATATAACTGGTTAAAACCAAAGGCAAAATTAGAGTATGGCTACCTTGAGTTCAAACTCTAGCCAGATTTGCATTAAAAAGTTTTTATTTCAAAGCCCAAATTTTTAAAACAAATCAATTTTATTGATTCATATAATAAAACATACAATTCATCCAAAGTGTACAAACAGTGGTATTTGGTATACTCACAGAATTGTGTGTTCAACACTTCAATCATTATTAGAGCATTTTCATGATTTCAATAATAAAACATTAAACAAAAAAAACAGACAAAGAAAATTCCTCACCTACCAATCTCTCTCTGTTTCCCTGCTGTACATAGCTGCTATTTCTGGCTATTCTTGCACAATTATTTATTTGTTTATTAAGCAGCTTTATTGAGATATATTCATATACCAAATGATCTATCCAATGGCTTTTAGTCTAATCACAATGTTGTACATTTATAATCTCAAAAATTTTAGAACAATTTCATTACTCCAAAAAGACTCCATGCCTCTTAACATTCCTTTCCCAGACTGACATAACCACTAGACTATTTTAATCTTTATAACTTGATTTATATTTACATTTTATATAAATAGAATCATACAATATGTAGTATTCTGTGTCTGGTTTCCTTCACTTAGTATAATGTTGTGGGTTTTTTGGTCTGATATTAACATTTTGTAGTATTAACAGTATCTCTTGGGTCCCAGTCTGTGACTGACTGAGAAAACTCAGGGAAAATAATTTTTTTTTTGGTTAGTAAAAGCCCTTTTAGCCTCTAGACTTTTCTGGTCTTCACCTCACAATTGTGTGTGTGAGCCATGAATGAAAATCAGAGAAAATTGCAAGGTTATCAGGTGATGACAGAAAACAAAACAGTATCTGGAAACAGAAACCAGCCCTGCTTTCCTTCAGTAAACATCCCTTCTTGTTTCTTCCATTCACCATTACCTTTACTGACAGGCATCACATGATCTCAGAGAGAGGAGAGAGATAAGCAAACAGGATTCAGGGAAAAGCAAGAGTTTGGGGAAGGTTTTATTACCTGGGTTTTGTGACTTCTGAATTGTGCAAATATGAACACAAGAAGGGTAGCAGGAGAAAGCCTAGAAATGTGAGTCTTTTGGGAATGAATAACTCTTTATTTTAAAATAGATCCCACAAACATCAGTTCTCTAATATGAGACTAAAATTATATCCAATGTTCTGATTTTAGCTGAGAGTTGGAAAGTACTCAGGTCCCAGCCTTACAATAAGAAAAAAGTGGAACAGACTACAATGTAACACCTTTTCTTGAACCCATCAGGGAAATCAGGTAGCAGGGTGACCAACTAACTGAATCTGGGGAAACACAGGAGCTATATGGAGAAACAGATCTTGAACACTTGCTCACCTGGGGTGGAAGTAGGAGGCTACCAAATAGGCCCATAAGAAGACTTCAGTTAAAAAGTTTTAGTGAATTGCTGAAGACTGGGTATGAGCTAGAGTGTGAGGCCCTTGCAGACCACAGATAAAGGGGTGTGGCATCCTCTTGCAGGCTTTTCTTCTCCAAATCCCGTCAGGAATTCACAAGAAAGACCAGGAAGAATATTGAGACAGCATCTCTGCTGGTATTGACCGAGAATGGGGAACAGCAGCACTGTAGATAAACTGCCCAGACCCAATGTCCCTATCTCCCCCACAGAGCAAAAGCCTTAGGGCACTGCTGGAAACCCAAAGGAGATGTGGAAGTGGAACAGGGGTAAATATTCTTCACCCATGGAGGACAAGCTAGGATATATATTGGTCCAGGACTACAGTGGAAGTTGAGGCAGGAGAACTTGGGAGGGTCTCATCCTTGATACACAGGGAAGTGCTGTCGGCCTAAAACTGAGGCTTACTTAGAGCAACAAAGAATAGTCCCTTCTCACACTTTTCACTGCCAGGGTAACAATCATAGAGTAAAATAGCAATGGAATACAGCTAGGAGAGACATTTTCTCTTGGGCATAGTGCAAAGGAAAAGATGCAATGCTAGGGGCGGGGACGGGCATTAAGAAAATAACCTCTGGCAGTGCAGCCCACACTAGAGGAATATGAAATCTGTGTGGCACTGAGGGTAATAGAGACAGCAAAGCTCAAACACAGCCTAACTCCTGACTGTATTAAAATAAACCACCCAGCAAAGATTTACCAAATATCTATAGTCTTACAAAAGATATCTTAAAAAAAAAAAATTGAGGCTTAGAAAGAGGCGGAAAATAGACACACTCCCCAAAAGCAAAGCAATCACTAGAACCAGAATCAGATATTTCACAGATTGGAACAATCGAATGGAATTTAAAACAAATATTATTAAAATGTTAAAAGCTTTGATGGAACAGGTAGACAGCATATAATATCAGATGGCTAACTTTATTAGAGAGATGGACAATACAAGAATCAAATGGGAAACAGACGTGGCTCAGGTGATTGATCTCCCGTCTACCTTATAGGAGATATAGGGTTTGTTTCCCGGGGCCTCCTGGTGAAAGGCAAGCTGGCCCGTGGGGCTACCTGGCCCACGCAGAGTGCTGGCCCGCCCGGAGTGCTGGCCTGCGCAGAGAGCTGGCGCAGCAAGATGATGCAAGAAAAAGAGACACAGAGGAGAGACAATAAGAGATGCAGCAGACCAGGGAGCTGAGGTGGCACAAGCGATTGAGTGCCTCTCACCCACTCTGGAAGGTCCCAGGATTGGTTCCTGGTGCAGCCTAAAGAGAAGACAAGCAGACACAGAAAAAAACACATAGAGCAGAGAACAGGTGCAAAACAATGAGTGGGGATGGAAATTAAAAAAAAAAAATCTTTTTAAAGAATCAAATGGAAGTGCTGGAAATGAAAAACACAGTAAGAGAGATAAATAATATCTTTTGTGGAGTCATCAGTACATTTGACACAACAGATGAAAAAATCAATGAACTTGAAGACAGTTGGAAGAAGTTGCCTAAACTGAAATACAGAGGGAGAAATGGCAGAGTAAAAGCAAACAGAAGAGAGAAGCCAAGGGTTGGTGGGAAAATATTGAATGGTCTAATATCATGCAATAGATAATGTTAGATTAATTAAAAATGTGTGTTGTAAGCCTTAGGGTAACCACTAAAAATAAAAATAGGCATAAATAATGTCAGTACAAGAGATTAAGTGGAATATCTTCAAATGATCTAATGATCCCAGAGAAGACAGAAAAAGAGAAAAAAGAAACAAAGAACATATGGAACAAAGAGAAAACAACTAAAATTTCGTAGAATCTTAATAGGCATCCAAATGAAAGTGGCAATAAATGTAAAGTATAATTAAAAAAAAAAAATCCTTAGGGTAAATTTCCTCTCAGGATTTCTGAATTTTTATTTTGCTTTTTCTTTTGTAAAATGTACAGATCTATTTTTTTCCATTGAATATTTTTTTCATTAAATATTTACAATTAATTTTTTCTGTTCCCTATCATGTCAAATAGCAGAGGAAGTCATGTTTCCTTCTTATATAACTCTGAGACAGAGTATTTCACTATATATAAATTATATATTAGGACTGATTTCAAGATTAAATGGGATAAATTATCTGAAAGTCTCTCCTACATGTTTTGTGATCAACACATTTCTATTGAAGCTAAATGTAATTCTTTTTTGAAAATATATTCAGTAGTAAATGGCTAAGGTTATTTCCACACAAGGAGTCTGTTAATATAGTTTTTAGGAAAGTAGACTAAGAAATGCCCCCGTATTAACCCCATTATATATATATATATATATATATATATTTTTTTTTTTTTTTTTTTTCCCCATAACAAATGATGTAGCTAATATGAAAGTGTTGGTTTGTATAACTACCTGAATTAATTGTGTTTGGACTTGCATTGCTTCATTTTTCTCAACCTCTGACTCACAAAATATTTCCATCTGAAGAGAAAAGGTCATCTTTTTCAGACTCTGTCAATGAATATACCCCATTCAGTATCTACTTGAAGACAACAGTAGTTAGTAACTCACCATTACACACAGTTGATGGTTCCATTTTGAACTACTCTTATTGTTTCATGTATTCAATCATCAATGGGGTAATATAATTTTCTCAAGGAAAATTAAACATATATAGCATGGAAATTAAAAATGACTAGGGAACAAAAGACAGTATACTGGTTGTGATTCTTGCATCCAGAATTAATTTTTAGAAAGAGGGAACAGGGAATGGCAGCAAGGGCAGGAATGAGATTACAGGTAGGACATAGGGGGCTCTGAAGCCAGTTAGCATGTTAGCATTTTCACCTTCTGTGATATTTGGTATTGAAATACTCAAGTATAGCTAATTTTCCCACTAGTTAAATACAGCCAGAAAAGACTAAAAATAATATGCATTTTAGCTCCAAGTTTGATTCCACAATTACACTGAACCTGGGCTGTTTAAGTAATCCTGTTATGAGATACACAACTCTTTGGATGAATGGTACTTTTTCAATATAAGGACCTCGTGGTCATGGATATTGACATAATGTTGAAGAACATTATGGAACCACCAGGCAAGACCAGGTGGTTCCAGCTTCCATCTGGTAGCCTTAGCTCCAGTAATACCACCTCTTCACTTGGTTCACACCTAGAATTAGTAGCAATTTCCTGCTGTTCCCAATCTCAGCATTGCCTCACTATGCCCTGATTCACACTTCGGCCTTCTATTACCTGTTCATCACTTTTCTCTTATTAAATTACCCTCATTAGAAACACAGATTTATGTTTTCAGAATAGCATCCTGGCTGATACAGGGGTGTGGGTTCTTTTCCTTCAATTGTCAAGTACGCTGGACAAAGATAAAAGAGAAACAACTCATAAGATATGTCCTTGCTGGAATATTGTTGGATGGAGAACTGTTTTCCTGATACTTCTAAAACCATGGCACTGTGTAAGCCAAGTCTTGTGGAATTGCAAAGGTGATTTGAAATGCTTCAGTCAAACACATGGATCTTGACATCAGTCTTTCCAAATTCTATAAGCTATTAAGGGGAAGGAAGTGTAAGTTGCAAGATTATCCTTTCCTTCTGCTCTTTGCCATGTATATTTACTCTTATTGTTCCCCCAGCTTCCAAAGCTATGTTTTCCAGTATACGGAAGAAGGCTGATTGACTCCATATGCTTCTTTTCTAGGCATTCCTTGTCATTAACAGAATTCTCTGCAATTCCTCCATGAAAATCCTATGAACTCCTATTTTGAATAGAGGATCAAATATGTGAGGACCTGATGGTTGTTCTACAGCAATCAATATGCATAGGTTTTCTGTCCAACTTTACCAGGCTAATACATACTGCTCATTCCAAACCTGTTTACTGCCAGGCAACCGTGTTTATTGAATCTTTCCAAGGGGCTGAAAAAGAGCAGCCTCATTTCCGTGTCTGCCATGGTAGGCCCAGCTACATTGTAAACTTCTTAGTGATTCAGTAGTTTACATTGTAAAATATCAGAGTCGATACTGAAAAAGACAATATTTTATTGGTTTCCTGGGGATCCTGACCTCAAATCTCCTTCTAACTTGTTCTGACCTAAAGGGAATTCATTTAGTCTCTGAACATAGCCTCCAAACACATTATTTTAAGATCTTTTATTTACTGAGCTGGTTAGTAAGCTTTTATCTCTTATTTATGATAAGGTAAGTTTTCTTTGGAAATGGGTTGGAAGTCATCCAAGCTAGGTGTATGCTGTGGTCCCTGTTGTAAATTGATCTTACAAACACCTACTTGTTGTGTGAAGTTATGCAAAATCATCCTGGAGTTGTTGCTTTTTCTTTTTTTCTCCCTCTTTCATTTTTAAACTTTTGAAGTACTCTGGAACTTGCCAATTAAATCAAGAAAACATAAATAAATCTCTCTGATTTTGAAAGGGGTAAAGAGTCTTTATTTTAAGCATAGTTCTCTTGACTAAAATTATAATTAATCATTTTTATATATTATGAGGTCTTTTACTGTTTTAAACCATAACATCCTTGTTTGTAACGATGTTAAATTACTTTTAATAATGCAAACCAAGAAGTTAGAGTTCCATAACCTGAAGTAAGAGGACAGAGAGAGTGATAGACCCTTGAAAAAAAAATCAATATTTTTTTGAATGTCCATGGCTTAAAGTTCATTTTTAGACATGTTCAGAGTAAAAGTTTTTTTTTTCTCTTTTAGTCTGTGAAACTATTACATATAGGTAACTTCCAGTTCCTTGACACACTTTGAGAAGCAGTCAGTAAATATTTGGGAATGAAAGGTTTCTGGAAGGCTAAGACCAGCCGTTAAGTCTAATTGATATTTGACTGTTCTCTATTACACATGTGTTTGTGACTGTATGTGGTTATTTTATTTCAAAAATAGTGTAACTTGAGAAAATCTGAACTTTACCATTGAAATAGTTGGTTTATGCATATACATTCAACTCTCAATTACATGGGCTAATAGAGAGGAACAGTTGCATGATTGATTCAAAGAAAGGAAGATTATTCACAATTGTCTTCAGATTGTATTATATCACTTTTGCTGCACCAGAATTGCCTTCCTCATTCTGTCTTGCTCCATCTATTCAATGAGTTTACATAGGCTCAGTGAGAATATGGGGAGGCAACTTTGGTTCTTCCTAGGTGGCAGACAGTTGGAAATGAAATATTTGCCACAGAAAAACCAAAATAATACAAACTACAGTATTACTTCAAATGTCATCTTTTCTCTAGTTAATTACTGAAATAGCAGAGTATTGGTTATGGCAGGCAGCCTCCGTTCTGAATTTTGCTCTTCGATCAACTGAATCTTCTCCTTTATTCCAGAGAAGGATAAAATTCCTCAGGGAAAGTCAGGCAGAATGACAAGTTAGAACAAACAATGGGCATGGTTCAGGAGAACTGGTGCAATCACTAAGATATTCCAGTGGATATCCTGTGAATATTCAGGCAAGTGATTTTGATTTTGTTGTGTCTATTTCCTGCTCTGTAAAATGGGAACAGGAATTCCTCCCAGTTTGCCACTCACGACTGTATTAAATCAAATGATCTGTTGGCTTTGTCATATATAATCAATTGTATAAACTTAAGGAAAAACAATTAGAGTGGAATATATTGTATTACTAAGAGAACAGGGGCCTACAATAAAGACTCAAATTCTGTATGCCATGCTGCTACACATGCAGGTACATGACTAGCAGATCATTTAACATATATACTCCAAATTGAAGTTCTATGACTTCAGGTGGTTGAAATTTGAGGCACTGTTTTGTCCCTTATACCTCAGTAATTTCTGAGATTCAGTGGTTTTTACTTATTAACTTTCTTTCCCTACCTTAAGGCCAATCAGCAGTCTCCTTCATTAAATATTACCCCCACAATCATTCTAATAAAAAATGCATATGATAGCATAAATTTCAAATCAGGCAGAGGACAGGGTAACACCATTACAGAATTTTTAAAAAATTGTCATTAGAGAACTTAGTGGAAAACTTTGAAACAATTCTCTTTTTTATTAATTTGAATATTCTCATTCAATTAACATGTAAGTGCACAAGATTTTTAAATTAAAAATATATATTAAGTACAAGAGATTGTGCTAGGCATGATAAAACATGCAAAGGAATAGTATAATGATTAGATTATTTTGAAACAGAGTGAAATAAAATATGTGGCAAAATTAGACTTTAAAACAAGAGATAGTACAAAATGGAATATGTAAGATTGTTGTGACAAATATTGTAAGATCAAATGAGAAGATGTAGAAGTGGAATGTGTGAAATTGGAAATAGTATATGAAAGACAGGTTCAGGTCCAATTTTGAAAAATCTTGCATAACAAGATGAGGAATTTGGAATCTGTCCTCTTGTTATTATTGAACCATTGCTGTTATGTGACTAGGAAATTATTTTCTTCACTTAAAAATAATATTAAATGGACAGTCCCTTTAAATATCTGAAATTGATGAAGAAATGACAAGGGGGAAGCAGTGGAATAGCCCTTTTGAAAGAATGGGATTTGGGTGAATTTAAGTAGAGGAAAAAAATCTGGCAAGAACAGAAGAAAATGCTTGGTGCCTATAATATAACCAATAATATATGTTGAATGAATGATTCATTAGTTGAGTGCCATAATTTAAAACAAATGGAGAAAGTACTTGGAAACATTTTGAAGTCAAGGAAATTCATATTTGAAGGACTTGGACACTTAGTTCTTGTTTTGTTTCTCTGTCTTTTAAAAACTCACCCTGTACTTAAAATAAATAGCTTATATATTTTACCACATTAGGTATAATAGGCTTGGTTATGCTTTGGTGACAAACAATCTATAAATCTTAGTGAGTTAACTGAAAAAAAAATTCTTGACCCCATTTGCTCTGTGTTATGGGCAATTCTATAGGGAAGCAGACCTCCAGATCTTCGCTCATCTTTGGTCTTCTGGAATGAAATATGCTAACATGTTTACTTCTCCTGGGTAATTTAATATTTATTTTAACCTGTATATTTTAGTATTAACCTATTAGGATATTTTTTCAAAAGCTGGCATACCAGCCACCACTACTCAACACCCATGACAACTGTTATGGCAGTGTAAAAAAAGCACCCCAGCAAGCCCCTATGTATTCCAGGAAATGATCAACGACAGGAAACCCTCAGCCCAAATATTGAACAATCTTTCCTTTTTTGAAATATCCCAAACTTCTGCTTGCTTTCTAGCAGCCTACCAAGGAAGTCCAATTAGAAAATTTCCCCACTTTTAAAAAAGTCTTACAACAAACCAATTCAAGCAGGACTAACAATGGCCCAGAATCTTTGGGAATGAAAGTTTGGGTCACCCCACAAGGCAAAGAACTACGGCCAGCTGAAGTGCTTGCTGAAGGTAATGGGAATATGGAATGGGTAGTGGATGAAGGTAGTGATAAATATGAACTTCGACCACGTGACCAATTACAGAAACGAGGACTGTAATAGTCATGAACCCTTCTTCCTTGTTTTGTAATGAGTATGATTGTATATGTACACAAAATGAATTTCTTGTTTTCTTCCCAAACCTTTTCCCCTATCATATGAAAAGTTGTATTAATTTCATGTCATAATATTTAAGGATGCCAAGTTTAAGAGTGAATATTACCCACAGACTTGAGTCCCATTCTGTGGGGAATTAATGAGTTTCTGGTTGTACGCAGGGGAGTTGAACATTGTTAGGTGGAAATATATATGTATGCTTGTCTGTTATTGTTTTTACTTAGAGACTAAGTATGGTTTAGGGTAATGTGTATGGTTGCCAAGTTGACAAGGGGTGGACTGTGATGGTTAGGCTAATGTGTCAACTCGGCCAGGTAATTGTGTCCAGGTGTTAGGCCAGCAAGCACTGGGCTAATTGTAATAAAAGAGCATTTATGGACTTTGATCACCAGTGAGTTTACTGCCTGGATGGCTGATTACATCTGCACCAATCAGGGAGATTACATTATCAATGGGTGACGCTTTATCCGATCAGTTGAATGCCTTAAAAAGGGAAGTGATTTCAACATTCAGAGAGAATTTTCCAGCTCGTCTTTGAACAGGCAACTTCTCCCAGAAACTCATCAAGGACGTTTCTTCGGACTTTCTTGGGAGCCCCTGGCTTGCAGCCTGCCTGCGGACCCTGGACTTGCGCATCCCTACAGTTGCGTGAGGGACTCTTATAAAATCTCATATTATTGATAGATATCTCCTGTTGATTCTGTTTCCCAAGAGAACCTTGACTAATACACTTGCCCTCTTATAGTCAAATATACCTGAAGACCAATTAATGTCTTTCCAAATTTTGTTAATTTTGTTTTTGACTTAGTTTTTATCGTTGACAATATGAAGTAGAGATACTGTGAGCAGTTTCTGAGCACACACTACAGCCATGCACTGTGCTCTTTTTCTCATCTCTCATTTGATACTCACCATAGTGTTGTGAGTTAGGTACCATCCCTGCTTCATAGACATGAAACTGAATTTTTGGAGAATTGTAGATGTTGGCACTTGCACAGTGAAGTAGAAAGGCCCAAGGGATTTGCTAGTTAAGTTTCAAATTGGAGATAGAGCATTGTAAACTGAGAGTTCTGATTAGAAGTTGACTGCTCTTGTTTTCTGACACCAAAAGCATTTCTTCTGGATCCACTTGGACTTCTCCCAGGGCACATATAGTTTTGTACTACTGCACATTCTAGAATAACCTCCTTAAAAAAAGAAATACGAGTTGATAGCTTCTCCCTTGGTCTAGGTTCAGGAATGAAAAGTTATTTGAGGAAATATAAGGACAGAGGAGAATATAAGGAGGTATTAGAGAATGTGAAAATTTGTTTTAGAAAGTCAGTCAAGGAATATGGTTATCTAAAGTTTTTAGAGAAGCATTTTTTTAAAACTTTTGGAGCTAACTTTCAAAGTAAAATGAAAGCTAAGGACTCCTTTCCAGTAAAGTGGAAACGAATGTATATTACATATTGGCAAATGGTATATGGTATAAACACACACAGATATAATAGTGTTACTCTTTTTGACAGAAAATTAATTTCCTTCAAATATACATAATTTTTAACTGCTTTAAACTTAAGTTTAAAGAAAAGTTGCAAAAAGATTAGACACAAAAGGACAAATACTGTATGAATGCATTACTATGAACCAAATATATTGTGTAATATATTGTTGGATTCACAAAACAACAACAACAACAAAAAAAAATTTACATGTATCCATTACATTTAATTGAGAAATGTATATATTTATTCATCTGTGTTTACTTTTTAGTTTTTAATTGCTTATGTTTTCAATTATTAAATGTACAAAATAAAGTTTAAAAAAAAATTAGAAAGAATTTCAATATACACCTAACCCAGCTTCATATAATGTTAACATGTTACATAACCTAAGTACAATTCTCAAAATCCGGAAATTAGCATTGGTACAATACTATTAACTAAACCACAGACCATGTTGAATTTCATCAGTTTTTTCTCTAATGTCCTTTTCTCTTCCAATAGTCTATCCAGTATCTCACATTGCATTTACTGAGACTTCTCCTTTGTCTAATCCAATCTGTATCAGTTTCTTACCCTTTTCCTGTTTTTCATTATCTTAAAACTTTTGAAGAGTATTAGACAATTATTTTGTAGAATGTCCCTCGGATTATATTTATCTGATATTTTAACATGACTGGAATGAGATTATGCATTTTTAGCAACTGTACCACCAATATGATGTTGTGTCCTCCTCAAGGATTCGTGATGTCAATATGTTTTATTACTGGTGGTGTTAACTTTGATCACTTGATTTAGGTGGTATTTTCCAGGATTCTCCACTGTAAAGTTACCATCTTTCCCCTTTTAGGTAATAAATATATTGGAGAAGATACTTTGGAATGTGCAAATCCTTTCTCCTTAAATTTTTTGCCCGTTAATATTAGCATTCATCAGAGGAACTTATCTGTCACAGTCTCTATTGTAATGTTTGCCTGATGGTGATTTTGTATTTTCATCTTTCCTTTTACATTTATTAATTGGAATTCTATAAGAAAGACCTGTCCTTTCTTTTATTTATTTATTTGAATACTTATTTATTTCTCTATAAACTCACGGTTATTTATTTTATTCTTATGGGATAAAATTAAATACTATCATTATTTTTTTGAGCTTTATTTTCTGAATATATATTCTCTTTTAATTTCATGAAAAACTGATAACCATTTTTTGAAGAAAGGCATATATCAAAATTATGCAAATAAAATACAAGATAAGATACAATTATACTAAAAACAAATTTCAATGAGGAATTTGCCTGCATAAAAAAAAAATTAAAAATTTCCATATGATCTTTGACATAGAAACTGACATGTCACTGAACACATCTCATCAACACCAACCTTAGCTTTGATGAGAAGTACTGAAACCCAAGAATTAAATGGTAAGGTCACTGTGAGCAAATAGAGCAAGTTTTCTCATATCTGACTCTGCTAAATGAGGATAGGCCCTCACCAAAGAACAACATTAAAGTTCTATGAGCAGAAGTGCCAAACCAGTTCTCCAATGTTTATAGAAATTTGTGCATTTCCTGGCTATAGAGAAAACTATTTTTAAAAAAACAACGTTTCCAAGATGGTTCCAATAGAATTCCACTTCCAATATATCATTCTAGTAAAGCATCTTTTTTCAAAAAGAAATGAATATTTTTCTCCTAGGACATCCGTGGTGGAGACTAAAACATTTAAATAGAAACCATTTTAATTTACAGTAGTTTTACACTATTACAGCGTGGTGGCAAATTGCATCCCTGACAATTTCTCCATGATTGCTTCAAAATGTGAACTACATAACATGTTCTATGGAGTGAAAGATGTCATCTGATAGAAACCCTGCTTACATTGTCTTCCTCTGTTTTGAGCCACAAAGCAGCTTGATGATTTTCAGGCTTGATGTTTCTCTCAAGATTGCTCCAATTCTTCATGGTTCCTTTGATTTATCAGCATGGTTAGCTTTGTTTTGCTTTGTTTTTTGTTTTTTGTTTTTTTTTTTGGTAAATTCAAATTGGTGTAAGTCCAGATTTTACAAATTAAGATTTACTCCCCCCCCCCCACACACACACACATACAACAAATTGTCCAGAGCATTTTAAGGATGGGATTAAGCAAATTGATCAGCTTCTTGCTTCCTTTAGCAAAAATGTTGAAACAGAAGAACTATTCATCTGGTGTCCCATTTGAAGCAATGAAAAAAAAAAAAAAAAAACAATTCAAAAGCTTCACCATGCTCCACCTTTTCTGATATTGTATAACTTCTCTTAGGCTGGATGTAAACCATGGCTCACTTCTATAATCAAAATTTCTCCCCCTTCTGAGTAACTCTTCCTACATTTATGATTTGGTGGCAATGACCAGCATAGATAAAGATCTAGTCTTCTAAGACATGAAACAATCTATTAATAACATAAATTTATCATAAATACCTATTTCATTTCAATTTTCAAAACATAGCCTGCAGAAAAAAAAAATGTGTTTGTTTTTATTTGTTAGATTTGTTTAGTTTTCTGGATCATTGGAGAGCGTCCCTGGAAAATCCTAAAGTCCCTGGTATTTAATTAATAAAAGCCCTGACCTTGAAATCAAGGACCTTATTTGTATGTTAACATGAAAATGACTTTTTATCCTATCAATCAACAAGTATTTAATAAACCACAGCTGTGTCCCTTCTTGAGCTTAAAGCTATAGAGAATGCAAAGGCCAGATTTCAGACTCCATTTTACAATAGCTACATTGCAAATAGATACTCACATGGCTTCCGTGGAGATGGTAACTAATAGATATTTGTCCAATGGGCATTTGATTCTGATTGGGAAGAATTCAGGGAGAAATGGGAAGTGAGTTGAGTTTAAGGGGTAAGGGAACTCCATGGAGGGGAATCAAAATAAGGAAAGGTATAAGATGCGGCATGAGCTCAGATGTGGCATGTGCTCCAGGATTTTGTTGGATGGGAAGGAAGTGAGAGAGAAGACTAGTACAAATCCACACAGCACTGGAGGGCAGAATGTCAGTAGGGAGAGCAGAAAGCAGACTAGCCCCCCTCTGGTGGAATGCTTGCTCAATAGAAATTTTTGTTAACTAAAAAGCAAAGCCTTTATTCACTACTCCTTCAAATATATCTCTTGGCTTCACTGGTGTGAAGTAATTGTGAGGAGAACACGGATTCAAGTGTTTCAGGGAGTTTATTCTGAAATTAATCCACAAACAACACCAACATTTTATTTTCCTCATAGGTTATAGCTGTTCTTTACTTTCATGTTAGAGCAAAATCTCTAAGTTAAGGATTTAAAGCTCTGTTATGAATTCTCCTACTATTCTTGTCATGTCCACATCTCCACTTCCTTAGTGAATTGATTAAATTATAGGGTTATTAATTCATCTCCCTTTCTAGCCTTATAAAAAAGCTCCGCATTCAAACTCATTGTCCAAGCACATAAAATGTCTTAAATTCTCCATGTTACACACTGCAGTGGGTTTTAAAACAGGTTGTAGGGGTGGGCGGGAGGAAGTACATTTTTATGGCTGTACTGATTTAGTCTAAGCTGGAGACGCTGAAGGCTTTGAAATGCTACAAACTTTCCTGAAAGGGAAAGCATTAACCCCCCTCTGCTCTTACTCCCCTCTCATGATGTAGATAAAAAAATAATTTCCAGGGTTTAATGGCCACCTCCTTAGGAATTTTGAGAACCACAAAGCATTTTGTTTTTGCTGCAACAGAATAGTATTACATCCTTCTCCTTTGGGAAGACCAAGCTCCCCAATTCTGACCCACTCCCAGCAACTTCAGAAATCTAATGTATGACTCATTACTTCCCCTTAGTTCTGAAAGGGTATAGTAGGATTATTCTTTGCTTAATGTCCCAAAGATTAAAAATTATGAGATTAATAAGTGCAAGATTTCACCAGCTATCCATTCCATCCAGAGGAAATTACATGCAAATTACTTTAGCTATTGGTATAAGATGCTGAAATGTGTCGGTCCAGGAGCAAGGTCATTTCCTTAAACTGTTCAGCTTTGTCCATGCCTCAGAACACCCCAGTTATGGCCATAGGGCACCTAAGTCTTCAACAGTTCATAAAAATGGATGTCATCCTCAACTCTTGTCTCTTTAGAAAAGTTAAATAAATGTCTTTTCAAGGCAATTACTAAAATAAAGATGTGTTTCTGTCCCCCAGCTCTTTGGAAATGAATGCTTTAAAGTAAAATGAGTAAATCTGCACCTTCTAGGCTGGTATACAATGTGGTTATATTGGCTCTAGTGTCTTTATTACAAATCCTAAGCCGAGAAACCAGACCAATCCTGCACAATAAGGAATATCAGACTAAAAAGGATATAAAATAACTGAAATTTGGAAATTTCTCCTCTCCTTTCACCCAAAGATTCCATTGGACAAGGAAAAGATAACTGGGGTCCAGGAGATAGAGGTTTCAGAAAGCAATGGATATGGGAAAGACATTGATTAATAGTAAGGTGGGACATAAATATTCATTCCAGTTACTGTGTGCTTCATAAGAACAGTAGGAATGGCACAATGGTTCAGACCCAACATCCATTCATAAAATAATTTTTTATCTGGGAAAGACTGATGTCATATTTTCTGTGCAATTGTTCTCACAGGGACAATTCCCAGACACCTGGTGCATGTTTTCAAACTTTTGTTTATAATATTGCATTAGTCCATCAATGTATCTAAACCATTTCTGCACTCACTGATATTTTCACCAGATGTTTATTAAATTTATGACATCCAAATGTACATGACCCAATATAGGCACATGTTTCACTTACAAAAAATATTACTGTTATAAATGCTAAAAGTTAATTTTTTTTTGCTACCAAGCTTCAAGAAGAAGATCACAAGTCTAGTAACCAGGAACTTAATTGCAAAAACCTTATTAAAGACAATGAAGGGAAGTGGATGTGGCTCAAGCAATTGAGCTCCAGCCTCCTACATGGGAGGTCCTGGGTTCTGTTCCTGGTGCCTCCTAAAGAAGACAAGCAACACAGCGAGCTGGTGTGATGGGCTTGTGCGACAGGCTGGCACAGCAAGCTGATGCAACAAGATGATGCAACAAGAGACACAAGGAGGAAAACATAATGATAGACACAACAAAAGCAGGGAACAGATGTGGCTCAAGCTATTAGGTGCCTCCCTCACACATGGGAGGTCCCAGGTTCAATTCCCAGTGCCTCCTAAAAAAGGAAGAGCACATGATGAACAGGCACAGCAAGCACAAACAATGGTGGTGGTGGTGGGGAAAATAAATAAATTAAATAAATCTTTGAAAAAAAAAAGACAATAAAGAAGGTGAACTGTCTTCACAATCCTAGATATTTGAGGTATTCCACCATTGTTTTTGGAATGCTGAAATATAAAATAAGTTACTATTTTAATTAGAGTGAGCTTATAATGTTACCTTCCCTTTCATCAATCTCTTCATCAAAATCCAGCTTCCATTTCTAATAGAAATTTATTTTATTCATGTATACAACAAAAACACACTGAACACATACCATGTGCCAGACACTGTGTTTAACTTTGGGGACTCATGGATGAAAAAACAAATTCCCTTCTCTAACAGAACTCACCAACTAGTGTACAAATAATTATAATTAAATGTATTAATTAGAATGAATAGTAATATGTACAGAATGTCATGGAATCACCAGGCCTCTTAGGACCTCAGATTTATTACCCTCAGCACCATCTAACATATGAAGGAAGGTGTGTATTTATGAGTTTTAGAGTGAAGTGAGGCTAGGATTAAGTGGTATTGAAATTCTGTGATTTCAATCACATAGAAAAATGCACACAGACCAGGTATACTTAATCAGGTATTCTTAACCCTTGGGGGTCCATAGAAAGATTTCAGGGGGTCCGTGAGCTCAAATTGAAATTCAAAAAAACATTTTTCTTGTTGGTGCTGGAGTGATATATTCATTAAATAATGCACAGTATAGTGTGGGCTTACTATGATTTTAATTTTGATGTAGCATGTTCTGAAGTGCAGTGGAAAACTGCCTTCAAAAAAGTTGGTAAAGATGGTGGAGATGGTTTTATGACGCCGTGGGAAAACTCGAATTTCTAAATGTTTGCAGAAAATGGCCGTTTGAACAGATGTTGAACCGTTAGGTTATCAGGTATTGAAATTATGGAAAAGTTGTAAAACGTAATTTTGAATAATCCTAAAATTTAAAGACATGCTGATGTTGAGTGTCATAAAGCTATCTGCCGCCACATTCTGAGAAGAGGTCCATGGTTTTCACCTGACTGGCAAAGGGGTCCATGGAACAAAAAATGTTAAGAATCCCTGACTTAGTCATGTCTGTAGCAACTTGCAGTTAGGCTATTCAGCCACAATGTACCTACAGCTATAACTTGAAGGCCATGAAACATTTGACTTTTTCCTCTGCTTTCCATGGGACTCTATAGTTCTTTGTATACAGAATTATGTCCAGAGGTGGCAGCACAGTGTTGCACATTTTTTTTTGCATCTGCTTTGATCCCTGATTCAGAGAGAGAGAGAGAGAGAGAAAGAGAGAGAGAGAGAAAGAAAGAGAGAGATGTAAATAGTAAAACACTCTTCAGGTTTCTAAAGAAATGAATATTTCTATATACTGAACATAACCAGAGCATATGCTTTGCAATATTCTTTGTACAGGTCTGCTTCATTTGAATTTATCATTCTGGTAATCACCTAAAATATTATTGAAATTCCTATTATCATTCTTGTATGAGAACCAGCCTTTATATAGTGGAGGATTCATCCACTTTGATGTCTACTAAGCATCAGAAATATAGACTATCTAAAATAAAACTCACACTCCTCAGATCCCAAAATTGTTTATCTCAAAAACTGGTACCACCAGTCACCCAGTTGCTCAGATAAACCCCATACCCTCACCTCTTACATCTAAGCAATAAATGAATGCTGGCCCTTTGTTTTTTCATTACACATCTTAAATCTTTCACTTCTCACCACTACATAGGTACTTTCTAAATCAAGTCACCATCATCTCTTTGTCTCTCTCTGTCTCTTTCCCTCTCACTTCTGACCAAATGTATTAGTTTCCTGTCTTCATTTCTTCGTCTCTGCTCGTACCAGGGTAGACAGAGAAATCGTTTTAAATCATACATCCAATCATATCAATGCCCTGGCTGAAAATTGCAATGGTTTCCTATAACACTTCATGTAAAATCCAAATGCTGGAACATCACCTACAAGGCCCAACAGGATCTGGTCCTGCCTGCCCCTCTGACCTTACCTCCTCACACTCTCCTCCATGCTCTTCCCTGCTCAGACCACACGAGGCTCCTTGCTGATTGATCCTCAGATAAATCTAGCTCTGGTTTGATTCACTGCCTTTGCTCTTCTTGCTGGTTAGCAGTTTTCACTCCAAAATTATATCAGGGCTTACTTTCTCATTGTTTTCATGCCTCTGCTGAATTGCCACCTCCTTATAAAAGGTTTTCTGATCAATATATCAAAAACGATCCCTCTGCAATACTCAAACTCTTTTTATTGCTTCATTTTTGTTACACAGAAATTTTCACTTACTAACATCCTGTATAATTGTATGTTTTTTTCATTGTAAATTAGACCAGAATGTAAAAACTATGATGGCAAGCAACACTGTTTCTCTAGAGCCCAGAAGAATATCTAACTACAGTAGATTCTCAATCAAAGTTTGATGAGTGACTGAATGAGCCAATAAGTTTTAGGTGCACCTATACACAAGCTACAGTGTGATGATGTTTTATATAATTATAAAATACGATTAAAGGTTCTTTGGATGGTTAGACACAACACAAAGAAAGATAGATGAAAGGCAGAAGTCTTTATTATTTACACATCCAAAGGAGGAAAGGCAGTGCCACCTGGGGAGGGGTAACAGAGAGCTAGTTCCATTGGAAGCAGCTAAATATGACAAGGGAGGCGTGGTTAGCTAGGTTTTTCTTGTGCTTTGTGATTAGCTCATTTGAACCATTTCTATTGAACTGGAATATAGGGGCTGCCCCTAGTTGTTTGATACCTGGCCCAGAGCAATTGGGGCAGGTACCTAGCAGCCCCAGAGTGTGAGACTCCAACAAGGGAAGTGCTGTAGTATAAGCTTAATCAACAGCCCAAGAGGGGAAACGATAGGCCTCTATAACCAGAACTTCAAAACTGAGTCAATACAGCATTTCAAAACTGTATTACAGAAAAATATACTGAAAAGCCTCTGATCCAGCCAGATGATTTGGATCGTAGTTCAGACCTCTCCCTGTCTAGATAGGTGATGGTTTTTAAAAGTTACTTCCTCCCTCCTGGCCTGATTCCCTCATCCATATGTAGTACAGGTGTCTTGGGCTACAACACTATGGGAATAAAAATAGATTCTAATAATAGTTGCAAGTCTCTGCTCCAGAAAGGTACTCATAAAACCAGTGTCTGTTCATCCTGCCATTTTTCACTTCTTCTGCCCTACTTGTATGATGCATCCCTGCTAATGCGCAAAGTGACTGCTTGTGGGAAAACCAATAGGAGGACTGTGTTCTCCAGGGCTACAGGCACCAGTCTTGCTGCACTGTGTATTGACAACTCCCCAAAGAGAATTGAGTGAAGTAACCTTTTGTAATTATCCCTAGGCTCGCATGATGGCCCAATTATCCCCAAGATTCTGAAAATCAGAAACATGCGCAGATTCCGTGCCCCATCTGCCACACCAATACTATCTCCTTTTTTCCCTGCCACATTTGAGAGTGAATAGAGAGCTGTTCACTACAACATCTGTCTGGCCAAACCTAAAATCTAGGGTGTATATAACTGGGGCCTAACCTGAAACTTCAATAAAAAATAAGTGGGGGGGGGGTCCTGATTCTGTGATAATCAGGGTGGGCTAAACATTCGCTATATTAGAAACCATGCATGTGTCCCCAGACCTCGTTTTCCTCCCTAAGCCTGATTTATTATATGACCATCCTGCATGGGAAAAGACTGTAACTCTAGGTATCTCTGGTCAACCTTAAGAGATATAGCAGGGGGCTATATGTGGTTGGTGTCCATCTCCCATATGGAGGGACCTGGGTTCGATTCCCGGGACCTCCTGGTAAAAATTTTAAAAATCTATAGAAGGTGCATGGGCCGCCAGGCCCTGTGCACGGGTGCACCACCAGTTCCCGCGAGCCACACAGCAAGATGATGACATAATAGGAGAGTGACACAAGGGAGAGGCAAGATGAGACGCACCGAAAAACCAGCAACTAAGGTGGCACGGGCAGGATGCCTCTCTCCTACATCAGAGATTCCAAGGATTGAATCCCAGTGAAGACAGGAGGAGAAGGATGAGAAGAGAGGGCAGAAAATGGACACAGAGTTGCCCAGCGAATGGACACAGAAACAGCAAAACCGGGGGGGGGGGGGTGTAAAAATGGATAAAAGTAAATAAATAAATAAATCCTTAAAAAAGAAAAAAAAAAGTGGGGGGAATATATTTCTCTCAGAACTTTAAAAATTTGTAATTGAAAGATATCAATTCAGGTGTATTTCTCTGACATTCAAATTCATTAATGCAAGTTTAGGTAACTATATCTGCATTGCTACAAGTTTCCCTTTAATGTTTATTGCCACTACAGAAGCTTTTCAACTTTTATTATATTTTTCCTTGCTAATTTGGGAAATCCTTTACGAGGCTAAATTTTTATTTAGATTTCAACACTCACATAGTCTTTTGCATTTTCAAAATTCCTTTAAAATCCCAGGGATTTGAGGTTGCTTCTACTTACATATGTAATTATAAAGGAATATCCTTTAGCAGGTGTAGTGATAAATACCGGAAGCCACTGCCGGCAAGTACCTCCTTGTTTCTAATGCTTGATTTTTCTTACAATCTGCCTGGGGAAAGAAATTCCTTCCAGAGGAAAACTGGGGCTTCTGTTAATCAAGATGTCAGAAGAGCCTTTTGCAGACAGGAACCTTGCTCCCTTTGCCACCTGGTCAGTACCTTCCCCTCAACTTGACCAGATGCCTTGAAAGTTCAAGAGTACACTGCAGTCACTACTCCCCCTCCCAGAAAGGACAAAGAAAAATACATAATGTATGATAATGGCCAAAGAAGTAAGAATTAAAGTAAATGGTGTGATATAAAAAGGATTTCAAACAGGACTAATAATTCTGCAATTTGTTATACAAAGTCAATTTTTTCCACTTGCAGAGCAAAGTTGCCCAGTGGGTTTATTGGTTCACTCATTATTAGGTATATATCACTTTTATTGTTTCACATTTTTATAGTTTATTAAAAAAAAGACATCATTCATGAATAAAACATTTTGGCTCGAGGCTTCCATACTGAGGTTGGTCAGAGAGATTTTACCATCCCTGATTTGAAATAATAACCAAACACACAAAGTAGAAATCGCATATGATCAGATAACATGTCAGCATATAATCAGAGTCTCCCAAGGAACAAAGAGAACTTTATATCTCAGCTATATCCCACAGCATCAGTGTCCTCCTATTTTTTGGCTGCTCAATGGACAGGACCTCATATTCTGTAGCATCCTTGAGATCCTCAGTGACTATCTTCAACATGATCCTTATAGGATTCTTGTGGCTTCCCTCCACCTCCTCCCTCATCACACAGGACGATGGTGTAGCTGAGTTGCAGTTCATTGTGCTATGAATAAAGTGAAGATATGTTGTCTGATAGATATATTTAATGTTTGCTCTTTCTGATCACTCCACACATCTGTTAGTTCATGGCTAAACATAATCAAGAGTAAATTAGAACTCTAAGAGTAATATCTTTATGTACTCATGCATTAATAAGGTTAACATATATGGCATGTTTGTTCTATTTGACTGCCCTGGGGATGTCATCAAGAGGAAGTTTTAGATGCTGTGGCAATACCAGGGGAAAAACAAACCACAACATAGTTAGGTCAATTTGCCAGGAGCTATTTCTTAATTTTGTATATCTACACCATGAGTTACACTAACTCCATGTTTTCAGCTCAGAGCTGTCCTCTACTGTAACTATTACCTTTGTAGGGGCATGGGCCAATCATGGGCCAAGGACACATTGGAGGAGAGCAAAGGAAATATGATGAGGCTTAAGATATTTTCCCCAAAATTGCTGCCTTCCAAACTTAACACCTATAATTTCTTTAGAGTCAATTTTCTATCACTGTAGTGAAGGTAAAAGAAAATAATTTTTAAGAAAAGAAGTCAATAAAATCTGATGAATTTATACCTCCACCGTGACTGAATGAATTTGACTTACTTCTTCCAGTTGCATAAGAGAAACCACAGGAAAATCAGACAAGGGGATGTAACCATAACTGCAATTGCTGTTTTTCAAACTGATGATTTTCCTCAACCTCTGTATCTCTAATTCTATGGGTACTTTAAATTTTCAACATTGTTAATTACAAAAATATTAATTTATCTTAATAAATTAGAAAATGAAATAAAATAATGAACTAATTTAAAGGTCAATTACATTGCCACTGAGCTTATTATAAGCTAACTCATTTCATCTGATCTTACCAATTCTTTTTTATTTTACTTTTTAAAATTATTATTATTTTTTTAAAGGATACTTAGTTTACATAAATGTTAAATAAAAGATATAGGGTTTCCCATATGCCCTACTCCCTACACCTCTCACAACCTCCCCTTGAACATCCTTCATTAGTGTGGCACATTCATTGCAATTGATAAATGCATCCTGGGGCTTTGCCATTAAGCATGGACCATAGTTCACATTGTAGTCTTCACTCTCTCCCACACAGTTCTACATGTTGTGTGAAGATATCAAATGGCCTATATCTGTTGTTGCAACGTTGCTCAGGAGGATTCCCAAGTCTCAAAAAAATCCCTGTATTACAACTGTTTTTCCCTCTCCCTGCCCCCAGTGCCTCCAGTGGCCACTAGCTGCACATCAATGTTGTGATTTCTTCCATTGCTAGAATCACAATATGTCTATAGTAGAATACCAGTAAGTCCACTCTAGTCCGTAGTTCTTTCCCCAAACCCAAGGATTCTGGGATAGTGACGTCCACTCAACCTCCAGTTGAGAGGGGGCTTATATCCCATGTGGAAGATGGATGGAACTATCCTGCCTGCAGCTGCAGACTCTCTCTGTTCCCTGGGATGGCTGTTGTCCATCATCATCTTCCCACCAGTTGTCCTAGGTGAGTCCAATGAGCTGTAGAGGAGGTATTGCAACTCCACCAAGGTTCCAGGCCCTGCTGGCACATGGACAGCCCAAAGACTCAAGTGTCTGGACATACATCTACAAACTCCAGCACCAAGTATAGGTTTAAATAGAAGGGACAGGTGAGCTATGTGCAGGGAAGGCATAATTGAGTCCAACTCTCACTTTTAGGAGCACAGACTCCAAAGTAGGGTCCACTGGCAAGGCACCAAACTCTGGAGCTATGTACCCTGACCATAGGACCTGGGTGTCTCCAGAGCCATCAGGAGCCCCACTATTTGTGGTAGTATCCACTTTGGCAGTCTATGAGATCCTGCTGAGATGGTGCATAAGCGTTACCTCTGGGATGACCTCCCGACTCACTTTGAAATCTCTTAGCCATATAAACTCATTTGTCTTTACCTTTTCCCCCTTTTATTCGAGGCCTTTTTCCAGTTGCATTGCTAGTTGGTGCTTGGTAGCAATCCCTCGGTGCCAGGGAGGCTCATTCCCGGTAGTCATGTCCCACACTGGGGGGAAGGTAATGCATTCATATGCTGAGTTTGGCTTAGAGATAGGCCACATTTAAGCAACAAGGAGGCTCTAAGGAGGCAACTCTTCGGCACCCCATAGCAGTAGGCTAAGTTTTAATTTCTAGAACAAAGGCTCATAAGCTTAATCATCAATATCAAGGGCCCATCAGTGGATCATCCTCCTTCACCAGTCACTACCCCTGCACTTGGGGGACTGTTGCTGCTCCCTTAGAGAATGTTGCATTGCCCTCCAGGATGGGAATTCACTATTCTCTCAGTAATTGTGTGAGTCTTCACCCACTGTGACAATGTCCTGTGAACATTTGAACATTTTTACATAACTTATATGTGTGCTCAGCTGAACTTCCTCCCATGGATCCCCCATCCCTGACACCCTTCACCAACGGGCCACCCCCACCCCAGTTGTAACCCTTCTGTGATCCAAAGCTTCTTCAAAGATGAAGCCATTACAATAGTCAAATACAATTAATAGGAAAATGAAATAATACTGATAAGTTTAACTATAAGAGATAAAATACATAAACATTTTTAAAAAACAACTAAAAATAAAATAAAATTAAAAGATTGGGATTTTTAAAAAAATGAAAAATATTAAAAAAAAAATTTTTTTTGACATTTTGCCTTTCATCACCACAATATCTGGTGTCCTTTCTGTACTGGGCATCTTCCCCCACTCATTCCCCAGTATCTCACTCTTTTTCATTTTGTTTTCAAAGAAGTTTTATGTCACAGCAAAGTCACACACAGAATATAGGAGACTCACATATACCCAACATCCTCCCCTTTGCACGCCCCCTTATTAATACCTTTTTATATGTGGGTGGTACCTTTGTTACAACTTATATACAAATAGTGAAACATAGCTACTAAACATGGTCAATGGTTTAAACTATGGTTTACATTTTAGACCATACACTTTTATACATTTTGATGATATTTACCATGTCCTGTGTCCATCCCTGTAAGATCATGCAGAACATTTCCACTGACCACTAAATACCCCCTGTTTGATCTATTCATCCCTCTTCCCTGGGGCCCATGGCCACCCCTTGGCTTGACTCATTGGATGACAAGACTCATAGTTACATACAACAAGACTGAGGTCTTGACACACTGGTTTGTCCTCCCCTATTAGGAACCGGCCATGTTCTCAAGAGACTCCCACCTGTCTATTTCTGAACAGATCAGTCCTCCCAAGGATGGGAGTCCAACCCCTTCTCTCTGATTATGTGGGTCTCCACCCACTGATACAAAACATTATGACAGAATTATCACTCACACACTCCCTAGAAGCCTGCTCCAGGTATGCCCTGTCCAAAATGCCCACCCATCCAACACCCTAAACCAGTAACCCTTCCTTGTCATATTGCCATAGGAGCATTCCCAACTTTGTACTTTCAACCGCATACCTTCAAATCCCCAGTGTTTACCTGGTCTCTCTCCCAACCCTCCCCCCAGTACCCTGGACCATCTAACCCCACCCTTCCCAATCTACCCACCTGTTAATCCTGCACCACCCAACCCAATAATATCACTACCCTCCTGTTCTATCCCCTCAATATGCAACTACACTCTTTCACCTTACCATAGATTATGTCCATAATCTCACAACCTTCTCCTCTCTTTCTATTACTTATAAACCTATCTTCCAGACAATAGCTCTCTGAGTTTGCTCAATTTCCTTAATTCATATCAGTGAGGTCATGTACTGTTCAACCTTCAATATCTGGCTTGCTTTACTCAACATAAGGTCCTCAATATTCAGCATCCATGTTATCACATGTGTTAGCACTTTATTCCTTCTTACAGCTGAGTAATTTTTCATTGTATGTATGTACCACATTTTGTTTATCCATTCATCTGTTGATGGGCACCTGGGTTGGAATCCAACTTTTGGCAATAATGAATAATGCTGCTATGAACATTTGTGTGCATGTATCTCTTCATGGCTTTACTTTCAATTCTGGGTATATACCCAGCAGTGGAATTGCTGGATCATATGGAAGTTCTATAGTTAGTTTTTGAGAAACCGCCAAACTGTCCTCCACAATGGCTGGACCATTCTACATTCCCACTAGCAGTGGATGAGGGTTCCCATTAATCCACATCCTCTCCAACACTTATAGTCCTCGGAATAGCCACCATTCTAATGGGTGTAAGATGGTATCTCATTGTAGTTTTGATTTGCCTTTCCCTAATAGCTAGTAATGTTGAGCATCTTTTCATGTGCTTTTTAGCCATTTGTATTTCTTTGGAGAAGTGTCTTTTCAGGTCACTTGCCCATTTTTAAATGGGTTGTTTGTCTTTTTATTTTTGAGGTGTAGGATTTCTTTATATGTGTAGGATATTAGACTCCTATCAGATATATGTTTGCCGAATATTTTCTCCCATTGGGTAGGCTGCCTTTTTACTTTCTTGATAACATCCTTTGAAGTGCAAAAGTTTTTAATTTTGAAGAGATCCTGTTTATCTATTTTTTCTTTTGCTGCTTGTACTTTGGGTGTGAAGTTTGTGAAACCATTTCCTATTACAAGGTCCTGTAGATGCTTCCTTACATTATCTTCAAAGGTCTTTATGGTCTTGGTTCTTATATTAAGATCTTTGATCCATCTTGAGTTGATTGTTGTGTAAGGTATGAAATGGTGTTCCTCTCTCATTCCTCTGGATATGCATATCCAGTACTCCAAGCACCATTTGCTGAAGAGGCCATTCTCTCCCAACTGAGGGCTTGGTGGCCTTGTTCAATATCAGATGACTGTATATATGAGGATCTATATCAGAACTCTTAATTCAGTTCCATTGTTTAGTATGTCTATCCTTGTGCCAATACCATGCAGTTTTGATCACTGTAGCCTTGTAGTACATTTTAAAGTCAGGTAGTGAGATATTTCCTATTTCATTTTTCTTTTTCAGTATGTCCTTGGCTATTCAGGGCCTCTTACCCTTCCAAATAAATTTTGTAGTTAGTTTTTCCAATTCATTAAAAAAAGCTGTGTTGATTTTTATTGTGATTGCATTAAATCTGTAGATTAATTTGGGTAGGATAGACATCTTGATGATGTTTAGTCTTCCTATCCATGAACAGGGAATATTCTTCCATTTATTTAAGTCTTCTTTGATTTCCTTTAACAGTGTTGTATAGTTTTCTGTATATAAGTCCTTTACATCTTTAGTTAAATTTATTCCTAGGTATTTGATTCTTATAGTTACTATTGTAAGTGGTATTTTTTTTCTTCATTTCCTCTCTCAGATTGCTCATTATTGCTGTACAGATTGCTACTGATTTTTGAGCATTGATCTTATAGCCTGCAACTTTACTGAACTCATTTATAAGTTCTAGAAGCTTTATTGTAGATTTCTCAGGGCTATCTATATATAGGATCATGTCGTCTGCAAATAGTAAAAGTTTTACTTCTTCCCCTCCAATATGGATGCCTTTTATATCTTTTTCTTGCCTCAGTGCCTGAGGAAGTACTTCTATGACAATGTTAAATAGGAGTGGTGATAGTGGGCATCCTTGTCTTTTTCCCAATCTTAGAGGGAAAGCTTTCAGGATTTCTCAATTGAAGATGGTGTTAGCTGTGGGTTTTTCATATATATCCTTTATCATGTTTAGAAAGTTTCCTTCTATTCCTATCTTTTGCAGTGTTTTTATCAGGAAAGGGTGCTGTATTTTGTCAAATGGTACACCTGCATCTATAGAGATGATCATGTGATTTTTTTCTTTCAATATGTTTATGTGGTTTATTACATTGATTGATTTTCTTATGTTGAACCATCCATGCATATTCAGGATGAAACCCACTTGGTCATGGGGTATAATTCGTTTGATACATTGTTGAATGTGATTATCAAGTATTTTGTTGAGGATTTTAGCATCTAGGTTCATTAGAGACATTGGTCTGTAATTTTCCTTTCTTGTGGCTTCTTTGGGTTTGGTATTATGGTAATGTTGGCATCATAGAATGAGTTAAGCAATGTTCCTTCTACTTCTATTTTTTGGAAGAGCTTAAGCAGGATTGGTATTAATTCTTTCTGGAAGGTTTGGTAGAATTCACCTGTGAAGCCATCTGGTCCTGGGCTCTTCTTAGTTGGTAGGTTTTTGATGACTGACTCTATCTCTTTACTTGTAATTGGACTGTTGAGTTCATCAATTTCTTCTTTTGTCAATGTAGACTGCTTGTGAGTTTCTATGAATTTGTCCATTTCCTCTCAATTATCATTCTTGTTGGCATATAATTTTTCAAAATATCCTCTTATGATACTCTTTATTTCTGTGGGGTCACTGGTGATATCCCCTTCCTCATTTTTTACCTTGCGTATTTGCATCCACTCTTTTTCTTTGTTAATCTGGCTAAGGGTTTGTCAATTTATTGATCTTCTTGAAAAACTAGCTTTTGGTTTTGTTTATTTTTTCTAGTGCTTTCTTGTTTTTTCTTTCCTTTAGTTCTGCTCTGATCTTTGTTATTTACTTCTTTCTACTTCCTTGGGGTTAGTTTGTTGTTGTCTTTCCAGTTCCTCCAGGTGTGCAGTTAGGTCTTCAATTTTAGCTCTGTCTTCTTTTTTGATATATGCATTTATGGCTATGAATTTCCCTCTCATTACAGGTTTTGCTGCATTCCACAGGTTTTGCTATGTTGTGTTGTCATTTTCATTCATTCCAAGGTAGTTACTGATATCTTTTGAGATTTCCTCCTTGACCCACTGTTTGTATAAGAGTGTGTTATTTAACATCCTTATCTTTGTGCCTAATCTGGTTTTCTAATTCTTACTGATTTCTTTCTATTTCTTACTGATTTCTAATTTCATCCATTGTGGTCAGAGAAATTGCTTTGTATAATCTCAATCTTTCTGAAATCAATGAGACTTTTTCTGTGGCCTACCATTTGGTCTCTCTTGGAGTATGATCCATGTGCACTTGAGAAGAATGTATATCCCACTGTATTTGGGGGAGGCAATCTGTATATGTCTATTAGGTCCAGGTCCTTTAATGAATTATTCAAAGTCTTTGTTTCTTTATGGATTTTCTGTCAAAATGGATATCTTTATGGATTCTGTCTAATGGTGATAATGGTGTATTAAAGTCCCCCAGTATAATTGTAGAGGCATCTATTTCTCCACTTAGTTTATCCAGTTCTTGCCTCATGTATTTTGAGGAGCCCTGATTAGGTGCATAAATATTTATGATTGCTCTTTCTTCTTGAAAGAGTCCTCCTTTTACTAATATATAGTGTCCATCTTTGTCTCTTACAATAGTTTTGCATTTAAAGTCTATTTTGTCCAATATTAGTATAGCTACTCCTGCCCTTTTTTGGTTATTGTTTTACTTGTAAAGTTGTTTTCCAGCCATTGACTTTCAGCCTCCTTTTATCCCTGGGTCTAAGATGGGTTTCTTGTAGACAGCATTTGGATGGGACATATTTCCTTATCCATTCTGTCAATCTGTGTCTCTTGACTAGTGAGTTTAATCCATTAACATTCAGTGTTATTGTTCTCAAGGAATGAATTACACCAGCCATATTTTCTTTGGGTCTATGTATGTCATATGCTGTTTTTTTATTTCTCCTTTGTCTTTTTTGTTGTTCTTACACTCTCCTCCAACTCTCTCTCTCATGTTTTTTTCCTTTCAACCTGCAGAACACCCTTTAGTATTTCTTGAAGGGCAGGTTTCTTATTGGCTTAAACTCTTAATTTCTGTTTATCTGTGAATTTTTGAACTCTCCATCATTTTTGAATGCCGGCTTTGCTGGATAGAGAATTCTTTGCTGGCAGTCTTTTTCTTTTAGTACCTTGACTATGTCATACCACTGCCTTATTTCCTCCATGGTTTCAGATGAGAAATCAGCACTTAATCTTATTGAGCTTCCCTTGTATGTGATGGTTCTCTTCTCTTGCTGCCTTCAGTATTTTCTCTTTGTCTTGAGCATTGGACATTTTGACAAATCTATGTCTTGGAGAAGGCCTGTTGGGATTTACACTGTTTGGGGTACACTTTGCTTCCTGGACATGTATGTCCATCTCCTTCAATAGGGTTGGGAAGTTTTCAGCCATTATTTCCGTCAACACTCCTTCGGTTCCCTTTCCCTTCTCTTCTCCCTCTGGGATGCTTATAATGCATATATTTGTGCATTTTGTGTTGTTGTTTAAATTCCTAAGTCCCTGCTGGGTTTTTCCTATCTTTTTATCTATCTGTTCTACTATTTGTTTCATTTCAGATGTACTGTCTTCCACATAACTAATTCTTTCTTCTGCTTGTTGAAATCTGCTGTTATATGATTCCAGTGTCTTTTTGATTTCTTGGATAGTGTCATTTATAACCATTATATCTATTATTTTTTTTATGTATGTTTACAATTTCTTCAGTATGTTCTCCCAATGTCTTCTTAATATCCTTAATCTCTTCTTTCATTTTATTAAGTTGGTCCATGATTTTTGCTTTGACAGCTTTGATTAGTTTTTCAATGTTCTGCATCTCTTCCTGGTTTCTAGTTTGTTCATTGGACTGGTCCATGTCTTCCTGTTTCTTAGTATGGTTTGTAATTCTTTGTTGTCCTGTGGTCATCTTTTTATCATGATGGGTTTATTCAGTTGATTTGCTTCTCTCTCTACTCTAGAGATTTAGCTGCTGGTTTTGTGTGTGTGTTTAGTTTTCTCTTTGACACTTTGTTTTTCTTGTTCTATTTCCTTCCTTTTCTATGTTCCCTTAAAGGGAAAAGATTAGGGCCAGAGAAAGCAAAAGAGGTAAGAAAAGAAAAAGGAAAATAGTAATAATAAGAATAAAAGTTAGAAGAGGGACCATATAAGACTTAGTAAAATGAATATTTAACTCACGTAAGCAGTGTAGAGTAATAGGAATTTTTTAAAAAGTGGAGTACCTAGAATGAAATGGGAAACCAAATACAGAAAAATATATAGAATGATTTAAAGGGCCAGAACGATGAGGAGAGAGAGAAAGAGAAAAGAAAGGATGGAAAGAAAAAAGTTAATAAACAAAGAAAACAGAATAGACAAGATAGAAATAGAAACCAGAAAAGTTGAGGACTAAATAAAGAAAGGTGGAATGTAAGAACCACAACAGAAAGCAGAAGATAGAAAGATGAAGGAAGGAAAAGAGGTAGCATTGATAGATAAAATCTGTATACACAGAAAATGGTAAGTCAAGGAAGAAGAAGCACAGTAAAGAAGAAACAAGCTAGCAGCACCTAATCTAATAAACAGGGGGTGGGGAGGAAAGAGGAAAGAAAAATAAGAAAAACAAACAAACAAACACATAAGCAAGCAGTCAAACAAAGCTAAGGAAGAATAGCATTCCTTCTTGTGCCCTTGTGGAGCTCCTCAGGCTGCCTGTGTTCTTCAATCAATTACCCTGCAGCCTTCTCTCTGCAGTTTTTGAGGTGGTTTTTAGTGAGTAAACTAAGTTAATTTTTTTTTTAAGTAACTTTTTTTTTTTTTTTTTTTTAAATATAAGGTACCCAAAAGAAGATAGTACAAAAATAATGTCTATGTTTTCCTTGTCCTAAAGTATAAGTTGGATATTAGATATCCCAGTGGATCACTACTCTTAGAGGAGCCAGAAATCATACTAGGGACCTCATATATTCAAGGTGGAAACTCCTCCACCAAGCTACACTTTCTAGTTGGGTCAGTTAGCTCTGCAGAAACCTATTCAGTCACTTTCCCTTGAGTAGGTTTGATTCTCCTACGGCAGCAAGATTTAACAGGCTGTGTGACAGATTCCCCCTCCCCTCTCCCGGTCAGCTCTTCTATCCATATCAGACGGAGAGTCCCCTGATCCCAGTCACTCTTCTCTTCTTGTCTTATTCTTTCTTTCTCATCTGCGGCACCGTTTTCACGCACCCAGGTCCTGACCGACACCTGACCGGCAGCATATGGCATTCAATGTGACCTGATGACTGAGTTCACCGCACATGAATGATTCTCAACCCTCTTCTAGATCACCCTCTCCTCCCAGGGGACCCTAAATAGGCTCTTGGAAACTTATTAGGCACTTCCTACTTTCTGGCTTCTTTAGAGAAGTTGAAATTTTGATAGTTTTCAGCACAGAACTATTAAATTGGCTAACTCTGCCCTGTCTCAGGCCAAGTTTCTGTACCCCAGGGCAGTTAGGTAAATCAGGCTTCCTCAGCAGATTCACCTCTCCCTTCTGCCTGGTGCTGCCTTGAGTCAGCTGATGTGCTCCCCAAAGCTCAAAGGGGGTTCAGGCAACCAAACCCATAGAAAGGAAACTCCTCTCTGCCTTTTGCCAGAACCTTCCCACTCTTGGAGAATGCTCCCTCTCGCTGGGTGGATGGCGGGAGTCAAGGCTCACCCTGGCCCTTTGCCCTGAGGGTGGGGCTTAGCAATCCGTGATTTCCAGGCACGGGGCTAAAAACTTATGGTTTTATCTTGAGCAATCTATCTCTTTGTCCAGCTCCCTCAAGATGGATGCCCCAGAGGATCTCACTCTGTGGGCTCCCAGAATAGCTCACTCAGGAAGTTTCTTGTCCCCACTCAGCTGTCTTTTGTGAGAGAGATGGTGAACACCAATTAAACTGATGCCATCTTGCTTAGCTCCCAATTCTTTATTTTAAGTCTGTGGATAGTTTTTAATTTTTGATTAGTATTTTATATAATTATGTTTTCTTAACATGGCTTTAATTTAGTAATTTTGAAATGAGGTAACATAAGTGAAAACCTTTAGTATGTTGGTAAATTAAAAGGCTCTCTAGGATTTTTGCAGCATATTATTAGTAAGAGTATTATTCTAAGTAAGAATTGTATTGAACAGGCAGCCATGATTCCTCATGTGCATTCCCATGTAAAGCTTAAGCTCATCAGTACCATATCACCATTTAATTCAATGTGCCCAGGGCAATGGAATCAGGTTTTAATTGGATTAAGATCAACTTGTTCAAAAAGGAATCAAGCCAGTCAGTCAAACAGTAATCAATTCAGTCATTTTGACCACTGCTACTCATTGGATTCATTATCTAATTAACCAAAATGATGGATGAAAATATTTAGTGTTCTATTGCCATGTATGTGACATGAAAATCTAGTCATGAAACCAATATCTGTGCATTCTAGGGTCTTCCTCAGATATTTAAAGCAGTTAGCCATAAAAGAAGACCAACTGAAAAGGGTTGAGTTAAGTGAACTAGTTAGTTTTTGCGATACACTAAGAATAGGAAAGCACAACTCTCTGTCATTATAGATAATACCCAAACTATCCATAGACCCATCCTGTATAATTGAGCCACAATCTCCTTGCACTACTTATGAGAGGGAAGAAGCTAAGCAGAACATAACATAGGGGAATCCTCAAACTTTGCAAGCTTATTCTTGATGAAGCAAAACCTGCACTTTGCCTAAGAGAAGAGATAAATAGGCATCACATAATGAGTCAACTGCTAACATCAGCAAAGTATTATATATGTGTTCTGTCAAAGCCTTCCCTGAAGAAGCAAAACTTAGGACCTAACAGATTCTTAAATGTCTAGAGAGGTGATTTTTTTTTGTTAGTTTCAAAATAATCCCTTGGAATTTCTAGAGACTATGGATAGAATCCTCTAGAAGGTCTATTTCCTCAGAGCATCCCACTGCACAAGACACATATTTTAGCTAGATAGGGTTCTTTTATATCCTTTTCTTGACAATAAAACTTTTCATTTATTTCACATTTGAGTCATATATAATTAGGCTAATATTGATGTATTGATAAACAAAGGTTGTTCCTGATGAAACATTGTGTAAAGCATAAAACTGATGTATCAATATAGCTTTTGAAAAATAAAGATTTTTAGATCATTGTGCAATAAACATGCAATATATTGTCTGCATCTTTTTGTTTGTAAGGCTTTTAGTTTAGAGTTACATTTATAAAACTTAAGAAGTGCTATCTAAAAGCTTTGGGTCAAATTCAGCAAATGTAGGAAATAAAGGAAAGTCATTGCTCTTTGAGAGTCTAGATGGAAAAGAAAACCAATTATTTCCCTTTCCCATTTTCTTATGTGTAAGTCAAATAGAACTTCATAGAGAGAAAAAAAGGTAGAAATGGCATTGCAAATCGGCCTGTGAAAGAAGAATTTCCATTTCTATTTTTAATAAACAAGATACAGACATTTATGAAGAAGATGAATAGGTACTATAAAGGAATGTTGTCCACCATCAATCAACATTCCCAAAATTCAGTCTTTGGCAAATTCCCATCTAAATGATAGACAGCAGGTGAGCTGAGACCAGGAGAATTAAATACATTGGCCTACCACCAGGAACACAAAAAATAATGCTGCTTATCAATGCTCTATCACTAATCATAACTCATTTAAAAATCAACACAATTCAAACAAGCTCAAGGTCATAAGATTGGTCTTTTTGGGGACAAAAGTGTATATATTTCAATATCAAACATTGAGAATACACATCATTTTAATGAAGTTTTCACAGATATATATTCTTAAAAAGATTTGTAGAAGAATATAATTTTCATTATTACAATAAAAACCAGAAACCACCTACATATCACTAAATAAGAAAGCAGGCAAGCAGAGATAAAGGATATTCACAAAATGAGAATATATTGAGATGCATTACATAAAATTCCAAGCATAAAGCATAATTAAAATCTGTGTATAGGATGGTAGAATTTTAATAAATTGTAACAATGTAAATTAAATAAATGCATAAAATGATTGAAAAATACAATAAATTTATAACAATAACTATCTCTAGATAATAAGATAATTAGTACACATTTTCCAACATTCCTTTATACAAATATGGATTACATTTGTAATTATTCAAACTACTTAAGTACTCTATAAATATATATGTATATCTATTAGTCAGCCAATGGGTTGCTGATGCAAAGTGCCAGAAATCTGTTGGCTTTTATAAAGGGTATTTATTTGGGGTATAAGCTTATACTTACAAGGCCCTAAAGAGTCCAACTCAAGGATGCTTTCTCACCCGAGTCACTTGTCACATGTTGAAGCAAGATGGGTGCTGATCTCTGCGCGAGGGTTCAAACTTCCTCTTTCTCAGCTACAGCCTGGCATAGGGCGAGTTTCTTTCTGGTCTCAGCTGCAAACTATTAGTTGAATGGCTCATCTCCCTTCCTGGGGTGGCAGGATCAAAGTTCTCTCTTCTGCCATGTCCATGGTGCTCTCCCTCTGTCTTTCTGTGTGTCGTCTTGAGTGAGTGTCCATTTATATCAGCCCACCAAGGGGGTGGCGAATCAACCCTGAGTCAAGCCCTAATGTTGTGGTTGAATCAAAAGCCCTAAATTGATTTTATTAAGTAAACTTAAAACCTTTGAATTTAATACAAACAAAGGGTATTACAACGAAAGGAACAGGCCAGTTTATAAACATAAACATTCTTTTTGGGGATTCAGAAAAAATAATCTCAAACTGCCACAGTATATAATGTAAAATTACCATACGAGTCAAATTAGAAAGTGTGCATGAGTGGCTCATGCAAATCTCATTGTCATTTTTTTGTAAAACAAGTCTGACATCATCTTTGACTTTCATTTAGGTAGGGATGATATTTTAAATTTATATATGAGTATATATACGAAAAATGGCATTTTAATTTAGTCTATTATTTGTTTTGTGCCAAAACTTTTCATAATTCATTCTGTTTTATTTTTTAAATTATCAATCATATTCTGTGTGTTAGACACCCTTTTTGGAACTAAGGATACAATTGTGATATTTATGCATATTTAAATCTTTTCTATCTATTTACACATATAATTTTAAGTGATATATACTGTTAAGAAGAGTAAAAGAGAGTAAAGTGGTAGAGCATGATAGGGTGACGATGGGTTAGGTAGGGTGGACAGTAATGGCACATCTGAGATAGTAATATTTGTCAGAATATGGAATGAACCAAGGGAATTAAATAATGAGAAGGGTTAGAATACAATTATTTCAAGCAGCAGGAATAGAAGTAAAAGTTCTGAAGACAGAAATCAAGTTACCATGTTCAAAATTAAAAGAGCTAGGAGGACATTATGGCTGTTGCAGAGAAAAGAGATGAGTAATAAGGACGTTATGGTAAATAAATAGGTAGGGACAAGATTATGAGGGTCTTTCAGGCCATATTAAGGGATTAGGAGTTTATCTTAAACATTATGGGAAATAAATCATGGCTTTTGTATATATAGAATGTGATACAATGTATATGGATCATGGCAGCTATATAGGAAGCAGATAGTAGAAAGGGCAGTATAAAATATGAGAAAAAAGTTAAAAGGATTATTGTACTAGTCAAGAATTGAGGTGAAAAAAAGAAGGAAAAAATGCTTTAACCAACTCTCATTGGGGAGTGGATGTAGCCCCGTGGTTGAGTGCCTGCTTCCCATGTACCAGGTCCTGGGTTCAATCCCCAGCACCTAAAAAAAAATAAAATAAAATAAAATAAATTGAAATGATAGTGGCTTAAATTAAGAAAGCAGTTATGAAGATGGCAAAACTTTCTCAGTTTTGGATATTTGAATACATATATTGTATGAGGGGTGAGATGGGGAAAAGGTGGGAGAATCAATGAGAACCTGTTGTTTTTTTGTCAAGACATCTAGGTTATTGATATCATATTTAATACTAGGGAAAAGACTAGGAAAGAACAGGTAGAGGTAGATTGAGAGAGATACAGAGTTTTTTTTTGGACATGTTAATTTTCATATGTCTATTAGATATTCATGTGGAGGACACTGAGACAACATTGGAATACTGAGTTTGGAGCTTATGAGAAAAGTTCAAGTTAGAAAGACATAAATGTGGAAGTAAGAATCATATAAATGGAACTTGGAAGAAACATTGAAAATATATAAGAATATTTGTAAGATATAGATATGTGGTTTTAGGACATTCAATGCCAAAGAGCTGATATCACTACAGAGAGAGGACACACTTCCACCAGGCAGATCAACACGGTTTTCAAAACAAAGTTGATTCAGCAATGAGAAAGATGGCTGTAACTAGAGAAAAAAAGAAAACTTGAGCTAATCTCAAGTTTTCAACATCTGAAAGTCAAGTTTCATAGGCTGGCTATTGAATGAAATCACAACCTTGCATACGTGCATATCCTACTACCAAAATGCAATTATTCTAATTACAAGGCAATCACTATATATCTATCCACAGAATAAATTACCTAGTTATTGGCATCTTGTGGAATAAAGTAATGTAGCCATTTACTTTCAATGTTTACACTATCTTGCAGGTTTTTAGAGTAAGTAACATGATTTATTATCAGCCATTGCCCTGTAACCATTCAATTCTTGTATTGACACCTGTTTTCCAGCCTTGCATCCTCTTTCCCAATGAGCAAACCAAATTTTTTAAAACGGTACAAGATGATTTTTGTTTCTGTTATATCTTAAAAATTCAATTTTATTTTAAAAATATTGTCTTTCTCTTTAACTAGACTGGAAGTCATTGTGACAAGGACCCTGGTTTTATACACACACAAACACACACAATCATACATGTACATATACACCATAAACATACAAACGATCCACATAAACACACAAACATACATCTTACATCTACACACATACCTCATGAGTGTGCACACATCACATACATGAACATACAAGAATGGGAAATAAAAAGATCATTTTTATTACGGATTATTGCAAATATTAAAGTGAAATCATATAGGCAGACTGGAGGCAGTCTTTTATGATGAAATGAACATATTAATGTCCAAGAGCTTTAAAGGGGTTACTTTACATGACCTTCTATCCTCTGTATTTCCTAGATCAATAGTATAGTCACTAATTTAGTGTCCACAATGATATTTGAGCATAAAATTATGTGCTGTATTAGGTAACTGGGATTCAAGCAGAAAACCACAGTCTTACTAAATTAAGGAGTCATTAGGAAAAATCCAGGACTGCCAGAGTGACTGAAAATTGAGGGGAAAATCTAAAAGAGGAAATAGCTATAGTGAGGAGTGCCCCAATATTTTAAAAAAACTCTGTCTAATTCCTTAAGTGACATTTCATTACAAATCCATAGAGGTGATTCCCAGAGACCCAGCAGAAAATAACTGCTAAAATAGTTCACATAGAGTTCAATTTCTGCCCATCACAAGGGTAACAGAATTTGGAGTTTACCCTCTGCTAGAAGAAAAAATCAACAATTTTCAGAAGATATCAAAATAAAAATTCTATAAAATATCATCCAAAATTTCTAATGTTTGGTCAACAACTTCTAAACATATGAAGAAAAGGAAAAATATGATGAATTCTCAAGAGAAAAGACCATTAATAAAACATGACACTAAGATGACTCAGATATTAGTCACTAATATAGTAATTAGTGTATCAAACTTATAGCCCCTGTCATAAACATGTTCAACAATGTTAATAAAAATAAGGTCATAATAAATTATCAGGTGGGGAATAGCAGTAAGAAATGGAAACTATAAAAACAAATAAGATCAAATGGTAATTCTGAATGGAAAAGTATAATGTCTGGGGAAAAAAACCCAGATGACTTGGCATACTCATGAAAGTCAGAAGAAAAATATCAGTGAAATTTAAGAGACAAAATCTATGAAGAACACAGAAAATAACCAAAAAAAAAAAAAAATGTATAGAATCTCAATAACCTGTGGTACAATATAAATCCATCTATCTTATGGAAAATATTTGTCTAAGAATGATTCCAGAGAGAGGATGTGGGGGCATTTGGGACAGGGTGCACCTGGGGCAGGCTTCTAGGGTGTGTGTGAGTGTTCATCTTGCCATAGTGTGTTATATGAATGGGTGGAGACCCACATAATGAGCAGCAAGGTGGTGGACTCCCATCCTGGGGAGGCCTGCTATGTTCTCAAATGGAGAGACAGGAGTCTCTCGAGAGCATGGGGGGTGGCCTATAAGGGAGGACAGAGTAGTGTGTCAAGCCCTTAGTGTTGTTGCAAGGAACAATGAATCTTGTCCTTCAAGCAATGAAGCCTGGTGGTTACCATGGGTCCTGAGGGGAGGAGGAAGGAATAGAATAGATGGAACAGGGGGCATTTTGGGGGAGATGGCAATGTTTTACATGATCTTGCTATGATAGATACAGGCCATGTTAAATTGCATCAAAGTTTATAAAATTGTATGGTCTAAAATGTAAACCATAATGTAAACCATCGAAGATGGTTGGTACCTATGTTTTGATATGTGTACATCAGTTGTAACAAATATACCATCCACATATAAAATGTTCTTAATAGGGGAAGGCAGAAAAGGAGGAGGATGTTGAGTATATGGGAGTCCCCTGTATTCAGTATATGACTTTTCTGTGACCTAAAATTTCTTTAGGACAAAATGAAAAAAAAAAACAAGACATTGGGGGAACAAATAGAAGAAAATGTCACTGTACACATCAGACAATAGATCTTACAGTGATGAAAGGCAAAATGTCAAAAAAACTTTAAAAAATATATTTATTTTTTATTACAAATTTTAATTTTTAAAATTTTTTGTGTTTTATTTCTTATTTTTAAAACTATCATTATTATTTCATTTTCTTATTAATTGTTCTTGGCTATTTTATTGGATTCATTATGAAGAAGTTTTGGATCACAGAATGGTTACAACTGTGGCAGAGGAGGATCACTGGTGTGGGGTGTCAGTGACAGGGGACACATGGGAGGAAGCTCACATGGGCATACATATAATGCATATATGTGTTCAAATGTTCTTGGGGCATTGTCACAGTGGGTGGAGATTCACACAATAACCGAAGGAATATCAAATTCCCATCCTGAGGAGCAATGCCACATTCAGTAACTGATCAGCAAGAATCCCCTGAGTACAGGGGCAATAACTAGTGAAGGAGGATGGCCCATTGATGGGCCCTTGATATTGATGATTGTGCTTATCAACCTTTATTCTTGAAATAGAAACTTGGTCTAGGATTATAGAGTGCATAAGAGTTGTCTCCTGGGAGCCTCCTTGTTGCTCAAATGTGGCCTCTCTCTAAGTTGAACTCAGCATATAAATACATTATCTTCCCCCCAGTGTGGAACATGACTCCCCTGGATGAGCTTCCCTGGCACTAAGGGACTACTACCAAGCACAAACTAGCAATGCAACTGGAAAAAGACCTTGACCAAAAGGGGGAAAAGGGAAATACAAATGAGTTTATATGGCTAAGAGACTTCAAAGTGATTCGGGAGGTCATTCTAGAGGTTACGCTTATGCACATCTCAGTAGGACTTCTTTGACTGCCTAAGTAGATACTACCCCAAATAGCAGGGCCCCTGAGGACTCTGGAGACATCCAGACACTATAGTTAGGGCAGGTAGCTCAGGAGTTTTGTGCCTTACCAGTGGGTCCTTCTTTGGAATCTATGCTCCCAGGAGTGGCAGAGTTGGACTCAGTTGTGTTTTCCCTACACATGGCTCTTCTGTCCTTCTATTTGAGCCTATAATTAGTATTAGAGTTGGTAGGTGTATGTCCAAGAGACGTAAATCTTTGGGCTGTCCATGTGCCAGCTGGGCCCTGAATCTCATTGGAGTTGCAACGCCTACTCTTCAGTTCGTTGGCCTCATCCAGGACAACTAACATGGAGGTGATAATGGACAACTACCATACCAACGAAGTGAGAGAGTCTACAACTGCAAGCAGGAGCATTCCATCCATCAGCTCTATAGGATCACAGCCCCCACTTAATTAGGGGTGGAGTGGACATCAACATCCCAGAATCCTCAGGATTGGGGAATGAACTATGGACTAAGATAGACTTACTGGTATTTTACTATAGACTTATTGTGATTCTAGCAGTGGAAGAAATTATATCATTGATGTGGAGGTAGTGGCCACTGGAGGTTCTGAGGGCAGGAAGAGGGAAAAACAAGTGTAATATGGGGGCATTTTGGGGACTTGTAAATTGTCCTGAATGACATGCAATGGCAGATACAGGCCATTATATATCTTGCCATAACCTACAGATTTGAGTGGGGAGAGTGTAAACTACAATGTAAACTTTAATCCATGCTTAGTGGCAATGTTCTAAAATGTATTCATAAATTGCAATGAATGTACCTCACTAAAGAAAGATGTTGTTAATGTGGGAAAATGTGGGAGGCGTGGGGACTGGGGCATATGGGAATCCCCTATATTTTTTATGTAACATTTATGTAACCTAAGTATCTTTAAAAAAAGAAAGTAAAAAAAAAATGAAGGTAATATAAAATATATTTAGATTTTAAAAGATTAAGAAAATTTGTCACCAGCAGACCCAAATTATAAAACATATAAAGGAATTTCATCTATCTTAACAGAATTGAAAACAGTAAAAATCTTGAAATCTATGGAAAGTCATAAAGAGCACTAGAATGTAAAATGTATGTGAAAATATAAAAGATTACAATATTTATTAATCTTTACATTTTTTAAAAAGATATATGACTATTTAAAAAAATGATATTATTTTATTATTGGTTGTATAATATATGTGGATGTTATATATATTATAACAATAACACAAAGAATGGATGTAGTGGGTAAATGCAAGAATATTGTGGAAAGTTTCTTATAATACATAAAATGCTACAAGTATTAATTACAAATAGGGTATCATATGTTAAGGCTACACATTACAATTTTTAGAGTAGTCACTAGATAAAATGCAATGAGTAATAGCCATGGCCCAATAGACAAATTGTAATGTAATAAAAACAATATTTGTTTAACCCAAAAGAAATCAGAAAGGATAAATAGAAGAAATTATTGGGAAAGTAAGAAAAAATAAAAAAATAGAGCTAAATCCAGCAGAATCAATAATTACATTACATGTAATTGACTCTAAAATCCCCACTAAAAGGTAGATATTACAAACCTAGATAAAGTTAAGATTCAAGTATATGTAGTCTAAAATATGAGGAGACATATAGGTTGAAAATAAATATAAAAGAGGACATAACTTGCAAAATGTAAGCATAAGGATCTGGTGTATTACATTCCTCAGTTGCTTAAAACAATTTATTCTCTTACTGTTCTGGAGATTAGAAGTCCACAATGAGTCCCATTGGGCTAAAATCAAAGCTCCAGCAGTTTTGTTTTCTTTCTGAATGCTCTATGGGAGAATCTATTTCCTTGTATTTTCCAGCTTCTGGAAGTCCTCCCCAGTTTTTTGCTCGTGGGTCTCTTCCATATTCAAAGCCAGCAATCACATCATTTTAACCTCTATATCTATCACCATTCCTCCTTCTCTGACTCATCCTCCTGCCTTCCTTTTTCACTTATAAGGACCCTTGTGATTACATTGGATCCACCCAAATAATCCAGGAAATGTTTTCTCTCCAAAGGTCACCTGATTAGCAAACTTAATTCTATCTGAACCTTAACTGCCTCTTGGCATGTTAAATAACATGTTCAAAGGTTCTGGGAAATAGGATATGGACAATTTGGGGGGGGGCGTCTTATAAGAAAAGGAATGTTACATCAAAAATATTCCTTATGAACCTAGATTTTAAAAATTCTTAAAAATATATCAGTAATTCAAACAGCAATACATGAAAAAGAAAAAATGTTATAAACAAATGGGTTTTATGAAAAGAATTTGATTCACTTATAGTTGAAAAATCAGTCAACATAATTCACCATATTAACTAAATAAAAGAATAGCCCTAAAATCAACTCAATAGATGGAGAAAGCACTAGACAAAATTCAACATTCATTCATGATCAAATATATAGCTGGCTATACTATTTTAGGCAAAATAAACAACTAGACAAGATATTTCCAGAGATAAAAAGGGAATATTTATGTTATAATGATAAAAATTTACTTCATTAGGAAAATAATATAATATAATGAAATATATAATGCAATATGTAATTACAGAATTTCAAAATAAAATAAATGATATAAAACCTGACAGAATTGAAAACAGAAATAAACATATACAAAATCATAACGAAATACTTTAAGACATCTCTTTGTAATTAATATAAAACATCTAGACACATAAAAAATGAGTAAGAATTGATAATCTGAACAACACAATTAGGTACTATAATCTAACTGGCATTTATACAAAACTATAGAAAATAACTGCAAAATGTACAATATTTCCAAATACACATCATTGTTCTACTAAGATACACCATATGATAGACCATAAAATAAGGCTCAGCATTTGAAAAATCTGAAATTATTGTAGAATATATATACTGATTACAATGATTTAAAATTAGAAACCAATAATACAATAGATCTAGAAAAGCCCCAAATATATGGACTCTAAAAAATATACTTCTAAACAACATACAGACAAATAAGAAATCACAAAGTTAAATTAGAAAGTATCTCATTCCAAATGATAAGGAAAATAAATAAGTTAAGGATTTGTGGGGTGCAACTAAAAGTGCTTGGAGGGAAATTATAGTTTATATATTCTTATTTTGAAAAGAACTATTACAAAACAAAAGGAAACAAAACAAAAAAATTAAAATCAATTGTCTAGGCTTGCACCTTAGGAGTAAATTAAAACTAAAGAAAATAGGAGAGAAATATAAGTATAAATACAGAAAACAAATAGAAGACAAAGTGGAGAAAATTAATGAATCCAAAAGATGGTTATATGAAAAGATTAATAGCTAGCAAGACATATCAATCACCAATTACTGGAGTGAAAATCTGGATATTATTGTAAATTTTCACATACTAAATTTAATAAAGTACAATTATTATTAATGTTCCAGAAATAAATTTGAGAATTTAGATGGAATGGGTAAATTCATGGGTAGGCACAACTTATCAGAACTGACAGAAGATGAAGTAGAAAATCTAAATAACCTCATATCTATTAAAGAAATTAAATCGTTAAAAAACCTTCTTGCAAGGAATTTTCCAGGCTCTGATAGCTCTATAGTTTAATTCTATCAAATATTTAAGGAATTAATAATAACAACTTTTCAGAAACTCTTTCAGAAAATACTAAAGCAGGGGTACTTCCCAAATCTTTTCATAAAGACAGCATAAGCCTGATACAAAAATACAAGAAAAGGACTGTTACATCAAAAATATCCCTCATCCTCTCTCTAAGCTGAACTCAGCAAATAAATACATTACCTTCCCTCCAGTGTGGGGCATGATTCCCCTGGATGAGCCTCCCTGGCACTAAGGGACTACTACTAAGCACCAACCAGCAATGCAACTGGGAAAAGACCTTGACTAGAAGAAGGAAAAGATAAAGACAAATGAGTTTATATGGCTAAGAGACTTCAAAGTGATTTGGGAGGTCATTCTAGAGGTTAAACTTATACACATCTCAGCAGGATTCCTTTGAATGCCAAAGTAAATACTACTCCCAATAGCAGGGCCCCTGAGGGCTCTGGAGACATCCAGACACTATAGTTAGGGCAGGTAGCTCAGGTGTTTAGTGCCTTGCCAGTGGGTCCTTCTTTGGAATCTATGCTCCCCAGAGTGGCAGAGTTGGACTCAGTTGTGTTTTCCCTACACATGGCTCTTCTGTCCTTCTATTTGAGCCTATAATTAGTATTAGAGTTGGTAGGTGTATGTCCAAGAGATGTAAATCTTTGGGCTGTCCATGTGCCAGCTGGGCCCTGAATCTCAATGGAGTTGCAACGCCTACTCTTCAGTTCATTGGTCTCACCCAGGACAACTAACGTGGAGGTGATAATGGACAACTACCATACCAACGAAGTGAGAGACTCTACAACTGCAAGCAGGAGCATCCCATCCATCAGCTCTATAGGATCACAGCCCCCATTCAATTAGGGGTGGAGTGGACATCAACATCCCAGAATCCTCAGGATTGGGGAATGAACTATGGACCAAGATAGACTTACTGGTATTTTACTATAGACTTATTGTGATTCTAGCAGTGGAAGAAATTATATCATTGATGTGGAGGCAGTGGCCACTGGAGGTTCTGAGGGCAGGAAGAGGAAAAAGCAGGTGTAATATAGGAGAATTTTCAGGACTTGTGAATTGTGTTGAATGACATTGTAATGACAGATACAGGCCATTATATATCACCATAAACTACAGAATTGGGTGGGAAAGAGTGTAAACTACAATGTAAACTTTAATCCAAACTTAGTGGCAATGCTCTAAAATGTGTTCATAAATTGCAATGAATGTACTCACTAATGAAGGATGTTGTTAATGTGGGAAAATGTGGGAGGTGTAGGGAGCAGGTCATATGGGAATCCCCTATATTTTTTATTTGACATTTGTGTAATCTAAGCATCTTTAAAAAAGAATTAATAAAATAAACTATACAAATATGGAATGAAATATAGGAAATAAGGCTGATCAGAGAGGCAAGAGGCTTATAAATACTATTTAAGGTGCTTTACAACTATAAAATATTTTTGTATTACTCATAACTATAACAAATACTTGATGTTAAATAATTGTTTTTTATATAAATGAGTAAAGCTGTGAATATATCTAGTTAAAAAAATACCCCTCATGAACATAGATTAAAAAATTCTTAAAAATATATTAGTAATTCAAACAGCAATATATAATAAGGAAAAATGTTATAAACAAATGGATTTTATTTAAAAAATGGATTCACCTTAATATTTGAAAAATCAATCAACATAATTCACCATATTACCAGAATGAAAGACTAGCCCTATAATCAACTAAATAGATGCAGAAAGCATTGGACAAAGTTCAACATTCATTCATGATAAAATATCTCAGTTAATTAGGAATAGAAGGGAAATTTTGTAACCTAATAAAGGATATCTGCAAAGAAGTTACAGCTTACATTGTACTTTAGTAAATTATTAAACACTTTCTGTGGCAAAAATTTCCCATCCCACATGCTTTCTATCATTTGAACTTCTCTCTTCCTCCACCAATTGGGTGGAATTATGTCCTCTCCCCTTCAATCTGTTTGGGTTCATAACTGGATTGACCAATAAGTTAAAAGAAAAGTTACACTATTTGACCTCTGAGGCTAAGTCATAGAAGCTTTTTTACTTAGTTGACATATGATTTAGAAGCCCTGAGCCCATATTTGAAGTCTGACTACCTTGAAACTATCATGCTGTTGTTATGAAGGTCAGGGCACATCAAGGAGTCAGCCGTGGGTGCTCCAGCCAACAGTTCCCTCAGAAGTCCCAGATGACAACCAGCATCAGTGACTAGACATGTGAGTGAAGACACTTCAAGATGATTTCAGCCACTATGGTTTAGACATCTTCAGTCATGTATTTACACTGCCAAAGCCCCAGAGATTGTAGAACAGAGGCAAGCAATTTTCATAGTGCCATCTCAAATTACTGACCAACTGGATCTGTGAATATAATTAAAAAAAAGCTGTTCTATGCCCCTGCACTTTGAGAAGATTATAAAGCAGCAAGAGTAACTATAATATCTTAACACCCTAAGATCAGAGGCAAGATTGTTATCCAATCTTACCTCTTCCATTCAGTATTATTCTGAAGACCTTTAGAAATGAAATAATGAAAGACAAAAAATGCAAAAAGCATGCAAAATGGAATGGAAGGAAAACTATTTTTAGTTTTAGATGATATGACTATCTACATAAAAAAAAAAAAAATCCTAAGGAATCAACAAGACAATTACTTTAGAACAAATAAGTGAAATCTGTCACAGAGGATAGAAGATCCATATGCAAAAATCCATTTATTTATATGGGAATAGAAAATGTAAAAATGAAATAAACATCATGTACAATCTTATAAAAAAACAAACTACTTAGGGATAAACTTATCAAAACTCATGCAAAATCTGTACAATCTTACAAAAATCACTGAGAAATTAAAGACCTAAATAAATAGGATGATGTATGATTGGGAGATGTACTCAATATCACTCAAATTCTCTCAAATTGGCCTATAGATTAAATGTAATCTCATTTATATTGCCAGCAGGTATTTTTATAAGAATGGATAAGGTAATTACATATATATATTTACATATATATATATATGTATATATATATATATAATAAACAAAATAACCTAAATTAAATCTTGAACCAAAATTTAAAAAAAAATCAAAGCTGGTAGACAAATCATCTGATTTCAAGACTTACTATAAAGTTAATGTAATCAAGAGAGTGTATGGTTGGCATAAGTATAGAAGTTTGATAAATGCATCAAACAAATTCAAAGGGAAAATAAAATCATTTCAACAAATGATGCTGAAACAACTGGGTATTTAAATGGAAACAAAATGGACCTCATCTCCTACTTCACACCATATGTAAAAACAAACTTGAAATGGATTGTAAACATTATTGTGAAAAATAAATAATAAATATAGAAGAAAACACATGAAGATACAATTTGTTGATAGGCAAAAATGCTCTGGACAATATAGAAAACAAACCAACATTAATATAGAACATTTCATCAAAATAAACACTTCTCCTCTTCAAAAGATGGAGTTAAGAAAACTGATTAAACTTGACAAAAATTAGGAAAAATATTTGCTAAAATAGATCTGACAATGATTTTGATCCTGAATATACAAGCAATTTCTACAACTCAATAATAAAGAGGAACATCCCAATAAAAGTGGTATAACATTTAAAAATAGCTCAAAAAGAAAGTATGTAAATAGCAGACACACTTATGAAAGTGCTCAATATCATTAGTCATCAGGAATTGCAAATTAAGAAAAAATACCATTACAAGCCCACTCTAACAACTAAAATTAAGAAAACTGAAAATATCAAATATTGGCAAGGAAATTGTGCAACAGGAAATCTTATATATTGCTGTTGGGAATATAACTTGACAAAATCAATTAGGAAAATACTTTGGCACTTATCATTGTTACTAAAGATAAGCAAACACTTACCACATGACTTAACACTTCTAGCTATTTACACAAGAAATATGAAAATATATGTACATGTGAATACTTGTACAGAATATGCATAGCAGCTTTATTCATAACAGTTTCACACTGGAAAACAGCAAATTTTCAACAGAAAATTGAAATACATTTTATGATTTATTCATAAAATAAAATACAAAGCAGCATTAATAAGGAATGTACTACTAATTCATGAAACAAAATAGATGAATCTCCAAATTAATGAAGTCAGACACAACAGATTTCATAATTTATCAGTCAATTAATATGAAAATCTAGAACTGCTGGAACTATTCTATGGCAGAAATATTAGTTGTTGCTCTTGGGTGGGTTGAGGATTGACTGGGAAATAACATGGAGGCAGTTCATGGAGTAAAGGGAGTGTAATTTATCTTCAGAGGAGTGTGGATTACATGGATTTAAAAATTTGTCAAAACTCATTGAATTGTGCACTCAAGAATTATGCTTTTCAATGTATGTAAATTTTTACCCAACTCTAGGTAGTAGGTTTGTTTCTCCAATGGAATGATGGTACAGGTTAGCAATTCTAAAACTACTTTTGATTTATTCTGGAGTTAAAAAAATAAACAAAAATACTGAGGTCAGTTGGGACCAGATTTCTCACTGCTGGTAAAGGGATTTACAAATAATTGAAAATGGAAATATGAGAATGAGCCCTGTGATAAGAAAAAGATCAAGAAGATTGGAGACATGTCTGAAGAAAACAAACCACCTTGAAGGCACTTCCATTGGTCAAATCTAGGACAATTTGATGATCAAAATAATGACAATAAATTTTAACCCTTTGAATAAAATAGAAATCAGAGTCCATACTGGTATGTATGAATGAATGAGAATAGAAATCTTTTTCTTATTTTGGAATACTGACTAATAAATAGAAAAGGAATGATAGAACCAGAAAATCTTCAATTGTTGCTAAAATTAATAGGTAAAAATTTGATTAGAAATAAGATGCTTACATAGTCTTAAACTATCTCCACACAAATTATGAACAGGGAAATTATAACTTTACTGGGGAGAAGCCTGGTGGAGCCCATTTTAACAAAGTGATCAAAGTAACATCACTTCATTGTTTATACTTTGATGTATTTCCTGATATGATTCATGGAAAAGGAAACAGCCTCCTTTTTGTGGTATTCCAGCCCAAGTGAATGCATACCCTAAGTCTAATAATGAGGAATAAGAAATGTACACAAATTTTGGGGCATTTTATAAAAATAATTGATCTGTACTCTTCACAATTACCTAGATTAAGAAGGACAAAAAAAAAAAAATGTTGCAATGGAAGAAGACGAAAATACATGACAACAAAATCTCACCTGGGTTCCTGCACCAAAGGAGAGTAGTTAAAAAGAACTAGTATTGTGATTCATATCAATTTTTTTAATTTTGAAAATTAAATATTGTAGTATAAGAGAATATTTTTTCTTAAGAAATAATTTAAAAATTCAGTGTTAAATGGTCATGATATTTCAAACTTACATTCAAATTGTTTTAAAAGAAATTTTTGCATATCTCTGTCTCTTTATATCTATCTATACAAAACAATACGCACACATACATAGGTAGACAGAGAAAGGCAGAAGGATAAATTAAATGAGTCAAGTGAAAAGAAGTGGTTATTCTTTGAAAAAAGTGTAATAAAAGTCCCTGTATTATTTTTGCCAGTTTTCTGGAGGTTTAAAATTATATAAAAATAAAAATGTTACACTCACAATAAAGCCTTAACCTAAGGCTATTGCTTCTTTATTGAGTAGAAGTACATATATTAAAACTCACAAAAAATTGGTCATTCTGAAACCAAATATCAGAAAATTATATAGGCTGATTTTCTTTCTTTTAAGAGGAGCAGATATACCTTTCATGAGCATGATTGACAAGTCTTGGAAATGAATTTCTTTTTTCCAGAGGACAATTGCACTAGCCCTGTAGTACCTCCGTTAATCTGCTTCAACAGTGTCTTTAGTTGCCATTGAGAATGAGAAGTTTTGCCTTTGGGGCCTATTCCATCCTTAGATCTTCTGCATAGACTGACAACTGGAAGAGCAAATGAATGTGTTTTGTGAACTGTATACCTATCTACTGGGAACAAGGTTGGAACTCTAAGTTTCGCATGGCTCCCAGAAACAGGCCTGGGAGGTAATGATTCTACTGCACAGTTCATCTAGGTCAAGACGGAACAAGAGAAAAAAAAAAAAAAAAAAAAAAAAAAGACAGAACAAGAGTATAACTGCTTCAGAGTAAAATTACCATCTTGACCTCTTTGGTTGTGCTTTAGTTCAACACTTATTCATTGACTATGCTATGCCCTACGCCAAATACAGTGGAGAATAATAAATGAAGGAGAATATGTAACCCTGGGTTTTAACTGCTTAGATGCAGTTTGGGAAGAAGAGGCACATTACTAAAAATATTAATTCATAAACTATATTTTGTGTTCAAAATCTCTAGTCAAGGTTTCTATTTTCAAGATGGCTAGCTGAACTACAGATGCCAAGTTCCTCCCCCTTATATCCCTATTCAAATTACCAAAAAATTTAAAACAATGAAGTTAGGACAAATACCATATCAAAGCTGGAAATCAGGGATGAACACCATCCACATACAGAAAATCAAGAAATGACTGTTGCTGTCATTTATTGAGCAATTTCTATCTATCACACAGCATGTCCCATAGTTCAAATACATTATTTTATTCAATACTTTAAGGCAGGGGTTCTTAACCTTTTTGGTTCCACAGACCCCCCAGTCAGGTGAAAACCACTGACCCCTTACTAAGCCCACACTATACTGTGCATTATTTAATAATATATCACACTCACACCAACATGTCCCCACAAGAATAAGTTTTTTTGAATTTCAATTCAAACCCCTTGTTAAGAACCTCAGCTTTAAGAAATTATTACCAAATTCACCTGAGTAAATGAGTAAAATGAGACTTAAGGTGGATAACTCACCCAAAGTCACACAAGTTATAAAGTTCTCCTTTAAATCACCTTGTAATAATTTAGCATCATTGGATGAAGGGGGAAATTTTAATTCTCAAACATGGTAGAAAATTAAATATAATAGAACATGAAATTACATACTCAGAGGGAACCACATCACCTAGCTCTTTTTGAAAACTAATACTATTATGTCAAAACTTAACAAAATTTCCATCAAAGTTATAAAAAAAGTTAAAATATGCTGCCTGCAAATATTTTTTTAAATTAAACAAGAAAAGATAAAAAGTTAGAAAAGATAATCTTCAAATTAAGTAGTGGTAAAAAAACAAAAGAAACAAGGAAATCAGGAGGAGTAACTTCCTTGAAGAAAGCATAAATTAATTAATTTGTAAAAAAGAAAACAGATAAGTACAAATCAAATCAGGTGTTTTGAAACAATCAAGAAAAACAATGAACCTGTTAATCACGACAAAAAAAGGACAAAAAAAGCAAATAAGGAACAAGGTGCTAAAAGGAAGAAATGAACCATGATAATAAGGTGATTCATGAATTAAAGCATGTAACATGGAAAACAAAATGACAATATATTTGACGCTCTCAAGAAAATGGATGATTTTCAAGAAAACAAAATTATTGTAATCATTTTTAACATGCAAATATATTCATATTTTAATATCTTTTGAACCAGGATGTCTCTTAGTATCACGGTTCTTTCATTTGCCATCAGCCTCACAGAAATTGTCATAGTAGTCATTGTCTTTCATATGGTAAACTAAGCTATTATTCCTGGAGGTGTGATTGGAAGAATGCATTCTTTAAATCTATAATTCAACTAATTGTTTTAGCAACATTTGAGGGAGAATCATCTGTCTTGGTTGTTCTCTGAAAATATCCCATTGATACTTTCTTGGAAGCTGAAGTAAAAGCCAGCCTCAAAATTATCAGAATGATTCAGTGATTTAGAAAAAAAATGATCCTAGAGACAATGGGAAAGCATCTTTATAAAGAAATGCTGCACCATCGATATTCTAAATAGCCTAGACGATGATATTGCATGGTAAAATAAGGACATGGATGTCTCAGAGTAAAAAGTGATCCAAAAGATCTAGACTTTGATTATGGAAACATTTAGGAATCACAAAACCATTTTATTTCCATTCATATATGCACGATACTTTTGATAAAGATCTACATATAAATAATTATAACAAAGCTCTTCCAAATGGAAAAGAAAATTCTCAGATAAAATTTTTCTCATAGATTAGTTGGCAAAGTTTTTTTTTGTTTGTTTCCTAAGAAGATTCATAAAATATTAATGTGTCTCACCATTGATGGTAACTCAGGTTCAACAAAATTCAAGAAGTATAACATCTTAAAAGCTTAATAATCATGGAGGAGATGGAGGGAAGCTTGTCAAGGTATGACTCCCACAAATGTCTAGGATCCAGATGATTTCACAGGCCCACCCTTTTAAATAATTAAGTAATGTACAATTTTTGAGGGGCTTAAACTTTACCAGAGCTTATAAAAAATAGGAAATCTTCTAATACTTGGCAAATAGGGTGCATGAAGTCATAGAAAATTCTACTAAAGTTAGAAATTAAAAAAGAGGCCTACAGGATAGATGAAAATATTGTCAAATAAATTAATCATTGTAGATAATATACCATGACCAAGGAGACTTTAATCCCAATATGCAAGGAAGAACTCTGTTAATATAATTTATCATATTAAAATGCCTAAGGAAAAGCATATCTTCTCTAGAGGTTCCAAAATAGATTTGATAAAATTTATATGCCCAATAAAAACTCCAAACCATTACATTTAATGAAGAAACATTCACGTCCTTGACTTTAAAAATAAAAGCAAGAAAATCTGCTAAAAACAACTTTAATAGCAATTTTGAAGGCATCCCAATAGAAATCAGATCATATATAGATTATATACGTATAGACAGATGCATACATACATAAATAGATGATAAATAGAGTATAGATGGATGATAGATAATGAAGAGCTGATGCAAATTATTATTTTCAGATTATTTGATGTTATATAAGAAACCCTGAGAATAAAAACCTTTGAAAAAAAGATGTAAGTTGTTTTTTCATGAGGCAAATAGAACATCTCTAATTAAAAATTTGTTAAACAAGTCCATGAAAAATGTCCCCAATCACAACTGAAAGAGAAAATATAATCTTTTGATGAAAGTTTAAATCTAATTTTTAAGTTTATATAAACATCTTACAAGGACTGAAAAGTTGAAAATATGAAGCCATTCTATTTTATCTCTTTGATATTTTTTCCAACTCTCTCTACCAGATAAAATTAAGTTTTTTTATTATATAGCTGATAACAATATTGATGTACCTTTTGTGAAGTCATGGGTTAGAGAAACTGATTTTGTTTTGAAGATGATATTGTATAAGGGAATTGGCATGTAGCTTATTGGAGAAGTCTCAGTTGGTCCGGGCTTCCAGATTTTGTGGGTGTTTGTAATTAATTAAGTCATCAAAATATTAGAATTACAAGACACATGAGAGAATTCATGCTTAAGTAATACAATTATAAGGTTTTGGTGAGCCTATATGGTTTTTTGTTTGTTTGTTTAGAAAAGGCTCCTCTTCTTTCCAGGGAGGACTCAGCCCCACAGAAAAGCACAAGTCTTGGCTAGCAGAGCTCAGGCTGGGTTTCATTCTCCACTCATCCTCTCAGAGCCTTATTAAAGGTACAACCTGCTCAACTGTAGGAGTTAGCCTTGCAAATAAAACAAAATCCCCCTTTCACTCTTTCACAGATTTCTATTGCTTGCAGCATCTCTCCCAGTTGGTATAAAAAAGGGGTATAGTACCTAGGCCCCAGAAATATCATAAGATATGAATATACTTAATTTGACCAAATAGTGCCATCTTGCTAGAGCACTTTATATATAGGCTGAGAAGTGAGCCTATATGGTTTTAACGTTAAGTACTTTGGACCACAGAATGGCCCCCCAAAGATGTCCACACCAATCACTGGAACCTGTAAATATGTAAATTTATATGGCAAGAAGAATTTTGCAGAATTACTTACGGGTAGGTCTAATCTGATCAAACGAGCTCTTAAATGCAGAGAACTTTCACCAGCTGGAGTCAGGAGAGAGCAGGTAGATGGCAGGCCAGAAAAACTCAAAGTGTGTAAAGAATTCCACCCACCATTGCTGGGCTTGAAGATGAAAGGGCTATGAGCCAGGGAATGTGGCCAGCCTCCAGAATTTGAGCATGATCTCAGGCTGGCAGCCATCAAGATAACAGGGCTCTCAGTCCTACAATCATGCAACTGAATTCTAACAACCTGAATGAGCCTGGGATTCTTTCCCAGAGCTTCCAGAAAGCAACACTGTAGAGCCAACACCTTGACTGCAAACTTCTGAGATGCTAAGCAGAGTACCCAGGTGAGCACCCTAGACTTCTGACCTACAGAGCTGTGCGATAGTAAAGTGGCTTTGTTTAAAGCTCTTAAGATTGTATTAATTTGTTACAGCAGCAAGAGAAAACGAATACAAGGACAAATTAGCAACTTCACAAAACTTATTTCCAGATGATATCAGCATGAGTGTTAGGCAAAATGGTGGATAAAAGTAGAGACAAATAAAAGTTTATTAAGTCTGTGTTGAAAAGAAACCTTGTGCAGTAATATTAAAAATAAAATTTGAGTGAAAAGCATTTGAAAAAGTAAAATTGGATGTAGATATTTAACAACCTAATTTTGAGATATGAAGTATAAAGAACAAATACCTGAACTATTAAGATAAAAAGAAAAATTACAAAACAAAATAAGAAACTTACCTATTAAGTAGATCTGAAGTAACTGAGGGTATACATTTAAACACAGCAAACTGAATATATAAATTGTTTTCAGGAAATGTGAAACTTTCATAAATTGAACTGTGTTAAACCATAAGTGAAATTTCAACACACTACAAAAATCTGATATCCTCATGCATTGTTCAGTGCAACAAAATTAGACATCAAGAAAAAACTCTAGTGTACAAGAATTTTTTAAAAGTGAAAGTAACAAGATATTTGGAAAATAATCAAAATATATTGAAAAGCATTCCATTCAGTCAAAACAATATTCAAAGCAACACAACTTTAAGTATATTCATTTTTTAAAAAAGCCCATGTGCTAAAGAGAAGAAAAATTGAAAATACATGCACTTATTAATCAATTTTAAAAGGCCAACAAAATATACTCAATAATAAAGGGAAAAATCAATAAAGATAAAAGATGTAATTGTTGAAATATAGAAAAGAAACAAATCCCCAAACAACACTTGTAAATAAAGCCCCCAAACAAAAAACACTAAATAAAACCAAAAAGCCTTGGTCCTTTTTAAAGATGAATAAAATAGACTATGTTCAGCAACACCGTTGGGCATAGTTTGAAATGGTAAATAAAATATATGGTAGTTTGTTGTTTCATTGCAGTATTGTCTTACTGGAAGTGTTCATCAGAACAACTTGGAATGCTTTTTTTCAAAATACTTAGAACAAGATTTCTCTCCTTAAAGTCTGAATCCAGAATCTGGGCTAGGACACAGATGTTTTCTCACCAAGTAATTCTGATACACATTATCCTATATCAAAAAGATTAGGAATACAAATAATTAAAGTCCTAAAACATTTCAGTGGCCCCTGTGGACAACATTGAAAAAAAAACAACATAATTGTGAATCTGAGTTGCTCTTCTCAACAGTTGTAGTTACGAAAATAAAAAGAATAATATAGTCAATATTTGCATTTACCTTCAGGAGGCTTTTTCTGATACTCATTTTGATGTTTTTATTTGAGAAGAAAAGACAATTCCTAATAAACTACACTATAACATTAACCTGGTCAGCTCACTGAAAGGTCAGTGAAAGAACGAAATGTGGAAGGATTTCACAGGTTCAGCACAAACTCTAGAGAGCCCTCATGGAGATGGCAGAGTCTATTATATGGTGAGTACCCAGTTATAAGTTTGGTCACTTAATCACCACATTTTAACTGAGTTCCTATGAAGTTTCAGTTGTTTAATCACAAGTAAAATAGGCTCAGTCCCTACTTTTTAGGATCTTAGTCAATAAAAAGAGTAAGCAAACAATGAAAGAATGGTTTCAGACTGTGATGAATGCTTTTAGGGGAAGTAAACAGGCTATAGGGAAAGATGATTAAACAAGATCCTCGAAAAATAGTGTGGTCCTGATTTCATAAGGATAGAATAGAAGAAGATGGAAGAAGCCAGACAAAGGAATACTGCTCCATAAGGAAGTTTTCTTTAAGTTTTCCAAGCATTCTTATTTCCTTGAAGACAATTTAGCAATCAAAGATCTGAGTCAACCTACTAGGGTGATACCTCTTCACTTTAATTAGGCCAGTTGGGACTCAGGGTGGGGCTCAGAGGAAAACACCATTCAATCTTTCACCTGCTCCTTTCCATGCCTTCCGCCCTAAGGGAAAAAGCCTTCCCAGGTCACACATGCATTCACTCCAAACTCAGTAGGAGAACCTTTAGGGATTCAAGACACTAACTTGAAATGAAGTATGCTGCTTTCCTTGGTAGGTTTTCTTTTCTTTTCTTTTTTTTTGTAACTTGGTAGGGTTTCTGGGGTACATTCATAGTGCATTCCTGCAGTGACTCTGAGTATCTTGTGGAAAATTCAGAAAATTAAGTTCCTTTCTATATCTCCTTTCAAAAAGACTTCATATCAATTAGTAAATGAAACAAGATATTTAACACCAACCAGTGTATTAGATAACAAAGTAGACCAAGTAAAACCCTGCAGAAGTGCAGTGGACTTTATACTCATGTAAAGTAACATAAGGATGGTGGGGCATTTAATACTCTTTGGAAGATCAATGGTTTACAGAATAGAATTAATGAAACTAAATTGATTAGCTTTACATGGAGAAAAAAAATGTTGCCAGATCAAGAATGTGGCAAATGAGAACAAAAAAGCCAAATGAGTAAGTATGGGTAAGGTAGTGAAAACTTTCTCTCATAGAAAGAAGTTCGATGAGCATGCCTGTTTTTACAATACATCAGTAGCATCATTTTTCTCTATGAAATATGACCCATTGAATTTTTCTTACTTCTTCTTCCTTTTTTTCTGACCATTGATTTTTTAGATTGAAATGAGCTCATTTTCCCTCCTATGGGGAGAATATTTTACTGAAACAAAAAGAAAAATAATTCATCTTCACCTAGTAACAAATGTTTCCAGCAGTTTTGCATCTGTCAAACCTTGTCATCTTATTTTCAAACTTGAACCATAGAAACTTACAGGTAAATAAACAACAGTTTCTTTAGAAACAATTATTACTCTTTTCCTACGTTCCTATTTTATCAATACTTAAAGAAACATCCCTCACGTATTCATATGCAATTGTATCATCAAATTGCAAGGTCAGTTCTTTGAAGTGACAATCCCAATGCACTAGATAAATGGTCAGGTGGCAAAGTGCAGTAATAGATGACCTTGGGAGCTAGGGTCTTGAAACTCTCAAGGAAACAATTATGAATGCTTTATACCATGGCAGTAAGTCATTGCCCTAATATTTGGTCTCTAGGCATATGTTTTCCCACTAATGCAGCAGGATATGGAGGAACTGACAAAGATGTGCACATATTTACCCATGATCTATACTAATAAAAACACAAATAATTCTAGAGTTTTAAACATGCCATTTAAAACTCTCTCCCAATTATATAGATCTGGGGAGAAAGTTTGGCTTGTATCATGATAGAGTTTTAGCATCTTATCATGAAATGACTCATTATCTTATGATGGGTGATATTTTTTATGTTCAGCCGTATCCTTTGGAACCATGATGAAGTTGTAAAAGAAAGTCGCTTAACTAAAAAAAGGATCTGAAAGGAGGGTTCAAACACTAAATTTATATATAGTTTTTCTCAGTCTTGCTTTTCTCTTTTTCTGTCTTTGTCTCTGCTTCTGTCTCTAACCCCCTTACAAACATGCACACAAACACACACACATGATAAAAATTATGCTAATCTCATTTTTCTGTTTCATTGATTTTAGAGTTCACTGATCATGAGTCTTTAAACAAATTATTTAATTCTTCTGAAATTTGGTTTCTTGCTTGCTTAAACTAGCATGTCATTGTTTCCCTCTGTTGGGCTAGATCTGTGGTCATCAAACTTTTCATATCTACCCAAGGCCATCTGAAGACTATCTGAAAGGACCTAGCAGAGGAATTTTAAGGGAATTTTAAGGGAACAACTGTCAGATCCTCAAATTCCAAACCTTTCCCTTCCTACCACTGATTTGTTGTATTGAAGACTCATTCAGTTTTCCTTTTACTACTTTCTCATAGAAAACCATATCTTATCTAAACTATAAGAAAGGCATATCTCTTACCTATTCAAAACCTGGTGATTCGAATTCTGGAATTCAGCTTTAGGAAGAAGGTGGGAGTATTTGCTCATGAAAGTGCAAATGAGCAAAATATTTGGTAGTCAAAAGGAAGGATTATAGTAATTAATTCAGTAATTCACTAAGAATTTACAGAGTCCACGTTTTAAGCACATAATAGATTTGTACATCTTGCCTAAAATTTGTGAGTCAAAGTGGTCTTTTTCACTTCTGGCCTTCTTGAGCATTTAATTGCTGGTACTATCTTTCCCTCTGCCATGGTGACTGGCAACTTTCAAGATGGTGGCTCTCTGATACCCTGAATCCTTGAATCAGAAGGCATGGACCAGAACACCCACTTGAACTGAATATGTAGGATATTAGAGAAATAGAATATTTGTGTGGTTTTTGTTTTAGCCACTGAAGCCACTGAAGTTTTGAGAATAGATGCCTGATGCAGTATTGTTCATATTACAAGTATAAAAGCCAAGAAATATAAAAAGAGGAATAGAATTTATGATAGAAAAATAATGTTTAATCTACAGAGGCAGCCTCTTCCATCACAACAATTACATTTTAAATAATATTTTACTTTCTAAATTTAATATTTATCAAATATGTAACATTTATTTATATTGTGAAAAATTGCATACTAATAATTGTGATGATAACCAAATCAAAAGAAGCTTTTTAACACTTAGAAACTTAGGGCCAAAAATATTAAAAATTAAAATTCAATTTGTAATTTGCACAGAAGTATGATAGGGTGGTCAATAATAGGCTTTTCTAACATAAATTAGATTAAAATTCTGTAGTTGGTGTAGTAGAATGTAAACAAGAAAGCATGTAAAATGTCAACTCTTGAAGAGGTTTCCATATATTTTTAAATAAATAAATGACAATGGTTAACAAATCCCAATAATATGATAGAGCCTATTGGTTACATTATATTTAAAAGAGAAATATAATAATATTATTTTTAAATGTCAATATTTGCAACAGGTTAAAAGTCACAACCTTTTCAATTTATGGCCTAACATTTCAGATGTCAACTTAAAAGGTAGAAGGAGATAGATATATATACACACATTTTTTTTTTTTAGTGGATATGTGAGCCAAATACTTGAAGTCCACCAGGTTAGAAAACTGAAACACCAGGCTTATGACATGAAGAATTAATGCTTCTAAACTAGAAACTTAAAATGTGAGATGTTTAGATGTAAACCAAACCCTGGGCTGTGTTGGTTCTTGTCCTATGAACTTCCATTGTTCATTTACTGGTAAAATAAAAGGAAGAAGGCAATAAAAAATAGTTAGACGATAACCCTGTTGGGGCTACTAAATATTTTATGATTTAAAAAAAAAAATTTGGTCAACTTTTGGGTGTCATAAGAATAGAGTAATGCTTTCAAACATTAATTGTTAAATTATTCACCTGAAAATTTTGCTAAAATCCCTAATCTTGCTGGTCTCTAGTCCCCAGCCTAAGTGTCTGCCTGGAGGGACACAGCCTAGACCTAGTCACAGAGCCAAGTCTGGGGAGTACAAACTGAAGTGGAGGTGGCTCTCTGAATTCATGGGAGAGAACACCAGAGTGACTTTCACATAATCTTCTGCAGCCACATGGATTTCTTCACTTAGAAGAGGAGGGCAATATATTAGTTTCCTGTGACTGCTGTAACAAATTACCACAAATTGAGTGGCTTAACACAACAATAATGCATTCCCTCATAGTTCTGGAGATCAGAAGTCTAAAATAAAAGTGTTATATAGGACTGCACTTGTTCTGAAAGCTCTAGGGGTGATTCTCTTCCTTGTCTCTTCTAGCTCCAGACATTTCTTGACTTGTGGCTCCATCACTTCAGTCTCTACCTCTGTGGTCCATCACCTCCTCCTCTTCTCTGTATCTTTTCCTCTACTGTCTGTCTCATGTCTCACCCTGCCTTTCTATTATAGGAACACTTACCATTGGAATTTGGGTCCACCTGGATGATGCAGGATGAGCTCCTCATCTCAAGATCTTTAACTTGATCACATCTGCAAAAATGCTTTTTCCAAATAAGGTAACATTCACAGGTTCTGGAGATTAGGGCATGGACATCCAAATATTTTCAGGGGCTAACATTCAACCCCTTTCAGGCAGCAAAATTAGGGAGCTGCTCCTGTACCAGTGAATGGTGATCATGGCTGGAGGTGAGTTTGGGCAGTAGAATCATAGACACGCTCAGTATAAGGCAGTGCAGCTTCTGAAATGGTGGCATGAAATGGTAATAATAGTTAACATTTATTGAGTGCTTACTGTGTGCCAGACACTGTTGTAAGATTTTTGTCTGCTTTTCACATTTAACTTATGAGTTGTGTAGTAGCGATATTCTTATTCAGAAGATAAGCATAGTGATATATAGAGAGTCTGTGTAAATTACCTGGAGCTACACAGAGCTGATTAGAAAAGAATGGTGTATTGAGTTTATTCTAATGCTTACAGGTATAAATCCTTCTTATCCACAACCAGAGAGCATGTGAACACATGAACACACACACACACACATGAACATTCACTTAGGCAAAACATCTATAATTTTGTTTTTGAGTGATCTAACTCAATGGAATTCTATAATATTATAGTAGTAAAGCAGTATTCAAATAGACCTACAACAGTATAGGTATAGCATCTTTATCTGAAAATAATATGGTGAAATATTGTTAGTTTTTATGTCTATAACTTTTACTGCTTTATCTTTGACAAAGTCTGAAATAGTACTCTGGTGACATTTTTAAAAATTAGTCTTCCGCATTTAAAGACCACTCACTATTGTCATCTATCATTGTTCTGGAAATGTCACATTGATTTTATCCTCATTGCAATAAATGGTAACATCCAAAAAAAGTAAATAATGGTCTGACACTTCAAAATCAGCTACCAGTCTTGGGTAGAGCAAAAATAAATAAAATGGCAATTTTATTTGAAGGACAGGGAAAAAGAGTGTAAAAGGGAGAGAGCTATGCTCTATCAGACACTGACAATATTGACAATGGCCCATTGTAACCTAAATTATAGTGTTTTGTCTTTTCTATTTAAGATATGCCTTATAAATGATAAATATACCATGTCACACATAGGTCTGTTAAATTTTGCAGATCATGGCAAATTATATGAAAATAGATTTAGATATAGAACCATAGTAGAGCTTTAAAATTGCAAAATTAAAGTTTATAGAAGGCAGATTATTTCTAGATGAGATATTCTGGAATTATCATGGATAACATGGAATTAATGATGTATAATAAAAAATAAGGTGTCAGAATTATTTGTAATTACATTAAAATTTCCTGACGTGAATAAACTGAATTTGATTCCTTGTGAGCACTGAATGAATTGAATAGTGTATTGAAAATGAACATTGAAAAAGGAGTCCAGATTCTTAGATTTTATTTCCATTTCTTCCAGGGATGGATTTTGATTTTGGACAAAAAGCCTGAATTATCTATAACACAGTTCTGCATTTGTCAATGGTACTAAAAATATGTGTATATCTTGATCATATCCCCAACAATTTTAATTAAGTGCATATATGATTGTGGCTGAGGAGCTTGTATGTAATGACACTAGATGCTTCTGATAATCAACAGGGTTTGGAAAACTCTGTTTTAGAGTCCCAACAGCTACAATCACAGATAGAAAGGAAGATATTAAGACACCAAATTGACTCAAAGTTTGTCTTCTACCTCTCTGAGTGGACATAAATTTCAAGTTATAATAGGCAAGGAAGTGTGTAGAAACAACACCTATTTTCTTTTCTTGCCCCAAATTCCCTAACACCTATTTGGATACCTCATTGTAGAGCAGTATGTGGGGATGGGGGGAAAGGCTGTGATGGTATATGAGGGAATAAATACCATCACAGTGAGAGAGAATATGGTGGATTTCCTTTACTCTCCCAGGTTAAAGAAAAGTTGAAGTCAAGGGAACCATTCATCTACTACCAGAATAAATATATTTTTATTATTTTTTCTCTATCTCACCAAAAAGAGATTTTACTATGAAAAATACTGTGATAGTGTGCAAAAATGCCCACAATATTTCAAGGCTCTTCCCATTAAGCAGCTGAGACAATTTATCCACTCTTGGATTGGGGCTGGCTTTGTGAATGGCTTTGATCTCTGAATGTGGCAGAAGAAATTGTGTCATTTGAGCCAGAACTACAAGACCTTTGCATGTTTCCACTCTTTCTCCTGGAACCCTGCTCCAGGTGGAGCAGTACAAACAGCCAAGGCCCTCTCTTGACCAACCAGTACCCAGTTGACTTGGAAACTGATGATGGACATATAAGTGACCAAATACACAAGACCAGAAGCCAAAACTAGTCCAAACAGCCAACTTACAGAATTATTAAAAAAATAAATGATGTTTTTTATAAGCTCCTCAGTTTTGTGTCTGTTTGCATTGCTGGAAAAGCTAACTTATATAGATATTATTCTTCATAATACACTAATACTCTAATCTTCCTCTAGCAAACACAAAGTTAGAATATAGTATTCTGTACTGATAAAATGAAAATATTTATTTAGAGTTAACCTTAAATATATTTTTTCTTTCATTCATTTTCATCAATTTATAGAAGCTCAGAGATAGAAGATCAGTGTAGAGTCCCCACAGAAAATATCCTAAAGTCCTGGTTTCTTCCAAGTCACATAGACAGCCATCTCTATGGATATAGTGAGCAGTAAAGACCAATGCACCTGCATTCATTATTTCAAAAGTTGCTATTTGCTCTCATGACTCTTACAATGGAATACTCTTGTCTATAATAAATGAAATAAATTTGCTCAGTTGGATGTAATAGAAACAGTTAATGGGGCATTTCTGAATTCACCCCTTCAAAAATTAATGTATTTTCTGAGCAAGAAATTGTGTTAGGTCCTGAGAACATAGTGACAAACATAACAAACTATAGTCCTTGCCCATATGGAGCTTACACTCTGTGGAAAATAACAACATCCCACTCCCCAAGATGGGCACTAGTCAAGATTCTCCTTATAGGCATGTGTCATCAAAGGCAGAAACTGACACTGAGAGTTCTTATCAGAGATAACTGAAGCTGCTAAAGCAAAAGAGGAAAACTGAGCCAAAAAACAATTAAGGAGGCTCAAAATTCTAATACCAGAAGGAGATTGAGGATGACATAGAAAGGCTTTTGGGGTACAGAATATTGTCTATTTTTATCCAGCATGATGATTACAGAATGACCAATTTTTTCAAAAAGTTAAGATGTACATTAATATTTAATAAAATTTTCTCTATATAAATGTTCTATTTCAAATTGTATAGGTCATACTCAAAATGTAGAGTGGGCTTTATGTTCAGAAAGAACCATATTGTAAACCTAGCACCTCTACTTTTTGGCCTTATCTCCTTAGACCATGTCTTTCATTCACCATTTCATAGTAATGTATTCTATAAAATGGTGATGACAGCATCCTTTTTTAGTGTTGTTATGAGGAATCAAGATGCAAGGATGTATGGGTTCTAGCCAAAGCTGTAACTAACAATTACTGAGTGTTTGTGATTGCCTTGATTGTCAGACACTATTCAAAGTCCTTCATGTGAAGTAACTCATTTAATCCTCACATTCACCTTTTTAGTAGGTACCATTATTGTCAGAATTTTCCTATAACCATGACCCATTTATTCATAGTGTAACATATGAGGGAAGAGACCCCATCTATCTTGTTTACTATTAAGTTCAGTACCTGGATGAACATGTTTAAATTCTGACCTCAGGATAAGCTTCTAACCAGGGACAGATGCAGGTCACCATAAAATACCAGCCCTGTTCACCATTTATTTGCACAGGACAGAGTAATTAAACTTTAATTGAGGAAAGGTGTATTCTCTAGGAACTGCACAAGATGAAAGCAATTCTACTGTCTTAGCACCTCATAAATTCCTTCTAGGAGGAGCATAGCTTTATTGTTGGAACAAATTCCTGATTAAGGCAGGTGAGTGCTTATGGAGCAGGAAGTTGAGCTGGTGTCGAGATTTCAGAAAAGTAGATTAAAATTTTCCTATAGGAGGCAAGAGAAAGGATATGTTTACTTTTGAGGTTTGGAGAGGAATGAAGGGGAGAGATGGGTGGGAGAAAAAAAGAAGAGGAGGAACAAGGAGGAGGAGAGAAGCGTAGTGAACCTCCCTTTGAATTTGCAAATTTTAAGTAAAGTTACTGAAGTTCACAAAAATCTTAGTGTGATGACTGAAAACTTTTGTTTTGATTTGAAGAACTGAGTTTTCTGCCTTGATTGATATGGGCAAAACCAACCAACAAACCAAACAAACAAAAAACCATGTGTCTACAGAAGCAATAGAGCATATTATAAGAAAGCAAAAATTCCAGAATTCACAGATATCCTAAGAAAAGTGTTTGGACTGGTCCCTACCATGGAATTAGGAGTCTGAGCTATGATTATCAGGACGTCCATATGACAGGAAGCCTGAACTCACCACTGTATTTTAGAAAAACAAAGACAAATTACAGATGCAAGATCACAGTGGGCAATACAAAGTCTTTATCGAGAAAGTGGGCAAGAATATTCCATTTTACGTGTCAAAATGCACTTAACATGGAGCTTATTTCCAAATGCAAGGGGTGAGGGCATTCATAATAAACCTAAAGCTAAGCCTTCGGCAACCCTTATTTCCCCTGTAACAGGCCCTAGAAAGCAATAGAAGAAAGAATGCTGGATGCTGAACCTACCTCCCGCATTCTGCAGCATAAGACTCTCCTTGGAGGTGACACACAACACTTAGCTGGGAGCTCCCAAGATTATTGATGGCAGCAGCAAGCAGAATAAAAATTCCATAGGTAGGCAGTAAATATTTGAAAAGACCTTTCAGTTTGGGGAATGGTTTATATTGTTGCTTAAAAATGTAGTTTGAGAGCCATGGGAGCCTACGATTGGGTGCGGCATGTTTTACAAATGATACCCATTTGTCCTGAGCGAGAAACATTCCACCCTGTAAATGTCAGTTTCACAGTGACCAGATATGATGAATGAGTCCTCTGGCTCCTATTAATATGGAGGTCACACATTTAGAAAAAATTAAGAGACTGTTGCAAAATTAATTCTCCCTCTCAGTGTGGCTAAAATGATAGGGAAGGAAATGGGAGACCAAGTGTGCAAAAATATGAAACATCAAGTTTCTTTCTGAATGTCTCTCTGAGCCTCAACTTCATAAAGGAATTATCTTAATCATATTGGAAAAAAAAATGAGAGGGCTTGAAATACGATCTCTGATGGAAACTCCGACACAGAAAAGTATAGCATAAATTTCTAGGCATTCAAGCTGGGATATTGCAGGCTTGATTCCATAGCTCAACCCCTGAAAGGAATAATAATTACTATTTGGCTATTTGTCAAGGTGAGGGTTCCACTAGAGGGAACGTCTTATTCAATTTGGAAGCTGAAATTACACAACTGGTGAGATATTAAATAACAGCACAAAGCTGAAACAGGAAAGAAGGCAAGCGAGTAGCTGAATTGTAAGTGAGGAATAAGTAGATATAAAGTGTAAGGAGGGCCTGAAGGAGAGGGTGAGTGGTTTCTGTGGTACTAATTTTAGGCTTAATCTGATTATATGCAAATTCACATGATTTTTTGTAATCCATTTATGGGTTTGTTAATGACAAATGATATCACTTTGTAATTAGCAGCTGTGGTAAATTGATTAATCAACCAACAAATATTTATTAAAAGCCTAATATATTCAAAGGCAGTGCCAACTATTGTAGGGGATAGAGAAAATATAAATTATAGTCTTATCTTGTAATTTACTTGAAGAATAAAACAATATTCACAAAATCTGGCAATACTAGACAAAATATGGCACATCAGAAATGAATGGTACTATATGTGCCATAGACTTTCAGAGGCAAAATAGTCTACTCTGCTTAGGAAGAATTCATGAAGGTAAAGGTGGAGGTGAGTACCATGCAGATATTTGCTGCACATTTGAACTCTGAGGACCAATTTCTTTTTCTTTTTCTTTTTTTGAGCGTTTCTATAACAAATATGCATGATATGTACTTTCGAGGTTCTAGGAAGGGTCCTAGATTTTGGACACGCAAAATAAGTTGAGTACCTTCCATTCCATTTTTATGATTTCAAATTAGGTAAAGCATTTTCCATTAGCAGAGTGAGTCAGGAATATGAGCATATGACTTTAGACATTTGCATGGAGGGAAATATTCCCCTGTATTCTGACATGTTCCTTGGTCCCCTGGTCTTAAAAATGGCCCTGCAATAAACTAAGAAATGGAAAAATTGCAGCAAATACATGTAAAATATTAAAGTGTTTTATTTGAAAATTGGTGTGTGATTTTTGGGGATTAGTATTTGCTATTAAAGACTGGCTTATAGATGAGTTAGTGCAAAAATGTTTAGGCATCATCATTTTTTAGGAAGGAAGCCCCTGAAGCCCCTGGGTAGGGGTTAGAGCAAGGACAGGCACTTTTTCTTGACAAAGGTATTAAGGTATCAATTATAACCTCCTGACCATCAAATTACTCTCTGTTTGTCATACCATTTTAAATTTACATGGTACCAGGGCCTTAAATGTCAGGAATCCTGTTATAACTTAGACTCTAGTGTCTTTAATTAATGCTTCATGTTCCTGTTATGGTTATTTAGAATTTGCTGAAATCCCCAGAGCCATAAATTTCTTTTACAGGTCTTTGCGGTATGAACTTTAACAAAACAGCTATAAAGGGGTAATAGGCAAGGGCAGTATATCACAGAGCGGCAGTGGCAAGATGGGAAGAAGGAGGGAATATTTTGCAAACAGATTAAAAGATTTTGTTTTTGTCAAGGGGTTTGGAACTGGAACAAATTGGGCATAAAATTTGGGCAAGAAAGCAGGATCTCCTTTTATGTTTTGAGTAAGTATATGTTGTCACTTTTCACAAGATAGTCAATTTCATTTAAATCTTGTTAAATTCAAATATATTTTATTCATTGGGATTTATCTTCTTTGCATGCCTACTGTGTGTGTAGTATTTTCTTGCTACTATTGGAGTTACACAGAAAAGAAAAGGGAAGCTCCTATCTCATTAATCTTCAAAAACTAGGGTTGGAGGCAAGGTTAGCATATATGAAGCAATTACAGACCATTACCAGACAGAACATAAATCTGCCAAAGTGCACAGAATAGTCTCTGAATTTTGAGTGCTACTGCATCTCATGGGAAAAGATCAGTGGGAACTAGAATTATCATGGGATCCACCATAATGTAGGGAACATGAAATGGTTCTCATTAAATAAATGGATGGCTGTTGCAATGTGAAGTCACCGGAGAAGGCCATTCAAGAGGAGAGACTAGCATGAGGAAACTCAGAAAGGCAGAATGGAAAAGAAAGCATTGAATAGTGGATAAAGACACAAATGGTTAGTGGTTTCACCATGAAACCATCAAACATGGTTTCAGATTTAGAAAAATCTAGTTGTTAATTATTGCTGTATCATATTATTTGTTTAAGGGAAAGAGAACAAGTTGGAGAGCAATGCAGTTTTAGGGATTGGGAGCATAATACAATAATATTTTAAGAATACTTTAAATGATGGGAAGGGGGATTTTAAATATAAATGGCATGTGTAAAATTGGACAAAAGATTATGCTAAAGAATTATTTTATTGTATGACTTTTCTCCAAATTTCTGAAAGTTCCCTGTTTCCTAGAAGGAAGAGAAAGGGTAAGAGCAGCAGAAGAGAAAGGGAAGGAAGTCCATATTTTCTTTTGAATTTGAAAGTCCTACATTAAGTTTGAAAAGGAAAAACAAACTTTAAAGTACTTCCTAAGATAGAGTCCACAGAGCTTTTTTTTCTGGTATTTGGTCTTGATTGTTTTTTCTTAATCTATAAATGTTAAATTCAGTGGTAATAGAGAGACACCATAAGACAATGGATGGTCAGCACATCATTAATTATTTTAGGGACCACTGCTTCCATATTCCATAAAAAATGTTGATTATCTTATATATTAGATTTGATTCTTTACCAAGAAACAGTCTGGTATATATTACAGCAAAAGTGAGCTTACTTTTTCCCAAGCTACACACCCATCCTAGGTCATGGGTGATATGCTTTATTCAGGAAATAAAAGTTGCCGAAGTCTCTACCATCTGATCACACACAGACTCTTAAAGGTTTCTTTCTCAAAGTAACCAAACAATTCTAGTCTACATTCAGGCTGGGTGGGGTTGCGGGGAGGGCATGCAACACAACATGGGGCAGGGAAGACAAGAACCGGAAATATAGATTCATTAATGACTCACACAATTAATGTTGAGGCTTTGGAAGAGAAAGACACACACACACAAAAAAAAAATCCTACCTAATGGTGCTCCCATATTTGTTGGAGGATATAGATGATAAACAGTAAACAAACAAATAATATAATATCATATAGTGGTAAATTTCATGAAGAAAGAAAGTAGGGAATTGCATAATGGAGCAAGAGCTATGATAGTCAAGAAAGAACTCTCTGAAGAATTGAAATTAGACCTGGAAATGAAATGATTAAAAGAGGCAACTGCACAACATTCTACCAAAATAACAATTTATACATGGGGAACACTGAGGAAAAGGTCCTGATGAAGTACGACTTTATAAGATAAAGTAAAGTTTTGGGGGGTGGGATTATTTGGACAGTTCTCATAAGGGAGTAGTAAGATCTCACATTTTGAGACATGCATCTGACTGTTGTATGGCAAATTGAAGATAATAAAGAAAGGGAAAACTGAGAGAACCTAGACAGGAGTCCAGCAATTGAAGACAGGATCTAGAAATACAATCTGGGAGAGTGAGTAATGGAAGAGTGTTGATTAGAAATAGTAGATGTAGGGCTTTCAAGGTTCATGCATTGTATGAGTGAAAAAGAAAATTCATGATTATTCCAGGTTCTGTATATGAGCTATTGGTGGGAAGATGATCTCGTTTGCTGAGAAGAATAGAATTGGGCCAGGAAGGTGCTTTGGTGGCAGAGCACTAGTTCTGTTTTGGATATGGTAAGATACAATACATATTTGACATCCATATAGAACTATGGAATGATAGTTTAAATCTCTGAGAAAAATTTAAAGGTGAAGATTATAATCTGGAATCAATTTTTATTAGTCAAAGGCATAAATCTGAATGAGAATCATATAAGAAGAGAGTATAGACAAACAGAAGAAGGATCACCTCTGCTTCCACTAGTGATGTACTAGGGAAACACATACATAAAATAGGCAAGATAAATAGAAACAAAACTATCTTTCAATTAACATGGTATATCTTTTTCCATCCATTTTCTTTTCTCTATTTATAGCACTATATTTGAAGTGAGTTTCTTATAGATAACATATAGTTGAGTAAATCTATTCTGCCAATCTTTGTCTTTTAATTGATGTGTTTTAACTCTTTACATTAAATACAATTACTTATATGTTAGGATTAAGTCTGCCGTTTTATTGTTTGTTTTCTGTTTGATCCCTTTGTTTTTTATTTCTGTTTCTTCTTTCTTCCTGTGGGTACATGTATCATGTCCTTCTTGAGTTTAACTCTTTGCATATATTTTCCAGATTGTTCTAAAGATTATAATATGCATGCATAGTTTATCACAGTCTAACGTTATTAATATTGTATAATTTCAAGCAGAATGCAGAAAGGGTATTACTCTTTAGGTCCTTTTATCCTCCCACTTTATGATATTATTGTCTTAAATATTACATCTATCTAAATTGAGTACCACATCAGAAAATGTTACAGTTTATGTGTTTTACTGTCAAATGCAATAGAAAAAACTTCATGAGGAAAAGGAGATTTTATTATATTTACCCATATTCACGTTTTGTTGCTCTTTCTTCATTCTTGACATTCCAAGTTTTCTTGTATCCTTTCCTTTCTGTCTGAAAAGCTTCCTTTAGCTATTTGTTTAAAGCAGTTCTGCTGGAGACAATTCTCTTATGTTTTCGTCGTCTGGAAATATCTTAATTTCATCTTCATTCCTAAAGGTTATTTTAGTTGGATCTAGAAGTCAGAGGACTGAGATTCTGAACTGAGAGTGCTTTTCTTTCAGGACTGATGTCTGAAGGCATTTTTTTGTTGTTGTCACAACTGAGATTGAGTGTTACAGGCATCTAGTGAACTAGTGGATAGAGGCCAGGGATACAGATAAGCATCCTAAAATGCACAGGACAACAAACCACAATGAAGAATTAGCTGGTCCCACATATCAGTACTGCCAACTTTGCTAAATCCTGCCTTCTAGGTAATGTGTGATATCTCTTTGGCTGCTTTCAAGATTTATTCTTTGCTTTTGATTTTCAGAGATTTGATTATAATGTTTCTGGGCATGGATTTCTTTGAGTTTACCCTGTTTGGGGTTTGATAAGATCTTGAATCTGTAGTAAACTTTCAGGAAATTTGCAAAGTTTGAGCCATTATTTTTTCAAATATTTTCTCAGCGCCACATTTTACCCCTCTCTTCCTGGGACTCCAATGACATGAATGTTAGATCATTGTTTATTGCCCCAAAGATCCCTGAGCCTCTGTTCATTTTCATTTAACCAGTTTTCTCTCTGCTGTTCAGATTAAATAATTTCTGATCCAAATTTGCTGGTTCTTCCCTCTGTCATCTTTAATTTGCTATTGATGAGTCAATCCTTCCAATGAGGTTTTTTTTTTTTTTTTTTTAATTTTGGTTACTGGATTTTTATGTTCTAAAATAAATTTCCATTTGGTTCCTTTCTATATGTTCTATTACTTTGCTGAGAGCTTCTATTATTTTAATTTGTTTCAAGAGTGTTTGTAATTGTTTCTTAGAGTATCCTTATGACAGCTACTTTAACATCCTTATTTAACAATTCTAATATTAATGTCATCTCATTGTTAGTGTCTGTTGATTTTTTTTTTTTCTCATTTGAATTAAAATTTTCCTGGTTCTTGGTTTGAGAAGTAATTTTGGACAGTACCTTCAATATTTTGAGTATTGTTGTAAGACTCTGGTTCATATTTAAAAGTTGTATTTTAGCAGGTACTAAACCAGTTTAACTTCAGAATTCACATACTGGTTCACTTTTATGGACTCTGGTTCAATAACATGTATTATTCACATGACAGGACTCTATCCCATAGTCTCCTAATCACTTGCTAGGGAAAGAAAGTGTCACTGCCTCATTGCAGTCTGAGAATGGAAATCAGAGTTCTTATAAGTTCCATAGGAAGAAGCTCTTCCTTGTTACCACAGGATGGGCATGGAAATCAGACTTCTGCCCACTGATTCTACTGGAAAGGGATATTATCTTTGTTTACTATATGAGAAAATATATATACCATACAATGAATTGGATTAAAAATAGTCAGTTATTGGCTCATGGCTTCAGAGGTTAGAAGGCTTGCTTCCTTCTGGGGTCAATATCTTCTGGCTGACTGACAAATCTTTGGGGTTCTTGCACATGGTGGTATTTTCTCGATTCTCTTCTAGATTCTGTTAATTTCCAGTTTCTAGCTGCTTCATGTGGATTCCTGTGGAAATTGGAAAGCCCAAATTCCTTTGCTTATAAGAATTTTAACTCTATGGGATTAAAGCCTACCCTATTTCATTTTGGGCACACCTTAACTAATAACATCTTCAAAGTCTGAAATTACTGCTTTTGAATATATAGTGGTTGTACAACTAGGTACCCATATATAAAAACAATTGAAACTGGATCCCTGTATACCACAAACAAAAAGCAACTTAAGTTAATAATTCTAAATATTAAAGGCAATACAATATAGCTTCTAGAAGATAGTGTAAGCAAATATCTTTTTGACCTTGGGGCAGGAATAAATAGGCAAAACTGTTGAAGAGGCACTTCAAAAACAAATATCCAAATCACCAACTAACATGAAAAAGTATTCAACCATATTATTGCAAATTAAAACTTCAGTGAGGCCACTACACACCAAGAACTCTGGTGATAGCAAGTGTCTGCTAGGATGTAGAGCAACTAGAACTGTCCTACTTTGCTGTTGGGAAGATAAATTGGTGCAACACTTTAGAATTAGAGTCCTGCTTGGCATTATTTAATGTCACAATAGCTCTATGTGTCTGTGCACCAAGAGACATACAAGAATGCCCATGGCACATATTTATAACATTCTCAAACTATAAGCAAATTGAGGATCTATCAACAATAGAATGGCTAGATGAATTCTATTATAGTTATATGTATAAATATAATAAAACAGTGAGAATGAACAAACCACAATTGCACAGACACACACATACACACAAAACCAAATGGCTCTCATGAACATAATATTGAGCAAAGGAAATTAGACCCAAAATAATATACACTGAATGACTATATTTCTGTTTAAAAAACAGAGAAAACTAAACTATAGGGTTAAATGTCATAATAGTGAAGGGTGAGTATGGTAGGTTGAAATATGTACCCCAGTAGACATGTTCTTAATCCACATTTCTATGGGTGTGAACTTGTAAATAGGATTTCTGGAAGATGCCACAGACGTGCCTCCGAAATATTGTGGGTTCTGTTCCAGACCACCGTAATAAAGTGAATATCACAATAAAGGAAGTCATATAACTTTTGTGGCTTCCCAGTGCATAAAAAGTTATGTTTACACTATATTGTAGTCTATTAAGTGTGCAATAGCTTTATGTCTAAACAAAAACAATGTACATACCTTAATTAAAATGTAACCCAGAGACACGAAGTAAGCACATGCTGTTGGATAAGTGGCGTGGACAGACTTACTCAAGGCAGGGTTGCCACAAACCTTCAATTTGTAAAAATCGCAGCGTCTGTGGAGCCCAATAAAGCAAAGCACAATAAAACAAGGTATACCTCTATTTTAAGTTAAGGTGTGGTCCTACTAAATGAGACTGGGTCTTAAATTTGGTTTATTGGAGGTCCCAAAGAAAGAAACTGGAAACCAGAGTCAGAGAAAGCCACGGGGAGGAGCCAAAGCAGGAAGTCAGTGGAACCTGGAAGAGAGTGGAGACAACATCGCCCTGTAACGAGGTGTTAATACAAGCGAAAGAACCTAAGGTTCCCTGGCTGACAGTTCCAGAATGTTACAGATGATGGGGAGAAAGCATCACCTGGTTGACGCCTCAATTTTGAACATCTAGCCTCAAAACCATAAGCAAATAAGTTCCCTTTGCTTAAGCCAACCCAGTGTGTGGTATTTGCCATAGCAGCTTGACAAACTGAGACAGGAAGGTATTATGAGTGGTTAAGAGGGTGACTTCTGGGGGTTCTAGCAATGTTCTCTTTCTTGACTGTCTGGTGGTCAAGATCATTTGTGTGTATATTTATATTTTTCTTCATTTTGCAGTATCTATTTCATATTTCAACATAAACTTGTTGAGGAGATAAAATGAGAGGGAGAAAGAATAGGAGGAGGAAGAGAGAAGAGCAGAAGGAGGAAAAAAAAAACTAGGAAATGGTATGTTTAAGTTCAAACAAAAAAGGAGGATCTGGCAAAAGAAAGGAAGTTTCACCAGTGAATGAAAACCAATCAAGAGCATGTGGTGTCATAGAAGCTAGGGAAAAATGTATTTCAAGAGAGAAATGGAAGTCACCTCTCAAATGATATCATTAGGTTAAGTTAGTTTATGTTAGAAAACTAACTTTTGCATTAGGCAAGTTAAGAACCCTTCCCAGTGAGCTGTGGGGAGTAAGCCCTGATTAGATTGATCTGAGAAAGGAAATAGAGGTGAGAAATTAGAGGCCATGAATAAACAACCCTTATGAGGAAATTTACCATTAAGGTGGCTCGATAATTAATGGGATTGTAGCCAGAAGAGTACGGTAGGCAAGATATATAGATAGACACAGGTATAGACATAGATATAGGATATATAGATATAGATATATTTTTTAAAGCTATTTGAGGTTAAAAAACATTCATATGTTGATAATCATCCAATGGCAAAAGCTGATTGTAGAGCGACATCCTGGAACAGATGAGAGGTGATAGGATGTAGAATACACAGAGGGGGTGATCATCAGATAAAGTAGAAGCAAATCTTTAATTACAGAAGAAATAACAGATTTGGGGGTTCTAGCTTCAGATGGATTTGATAATGAGAAATGAGTCAAGCCATAATTAATATTGCATCAGTATTCTAAATGCAATATGAGATGAGGTCATCAGATGAGCTAGAGGGAGAATATAAAGTGTTTGAAATGAAAGGAAATAGTCATCTTGGTGTGTGAGCAAGTGAATGTTCTTGGGAAATTTATTAAGATATTCTTGACAGTATTGAGTGCCCATTTAAGATTTGTGGCCATCTCCGAGTCTGTTTGATTAACAAATCTAAGAAATTGTTCAAGGACTACAAGCATGGAAAATTAATGGTGAATAACTGAATAACTAAGGCTATTAATTGTGGCTTTTAGTGCTTGAATTTGGGAATATGTGGAAATTATTTAATTAATATGTTTTATGTGAGCCAACAGAGCTCAAAGTGGAGTTATCAGTCTGAATTACTTGCTTTCAGTCTCAAAGGAGAATGTGGTAAAGGCATGTTAATAATTTATTCTTCTATCCATTCATTCAAGCATTTATTGGATTTCTATGGGATACCGATCATGTGTGAAGATACATTAGTGAACAAAAATAGATGCCCATTTTCCCTGGTTTTCTCAATCATCTATTATAGAGAAAACTCAATGTTAAGTTCTAGACTCAATTTTTCTGTGACAGTTTGTAAAATTACTCTCAGATAATCTCTTTGAAAATTAGATTTTTTATGTGTATAATGAAATTGATGCTATTTTCTTCTTGAGAAGTGTATTTTCACTCTAATTTAAAAATCAAAGGAAAATGGATACAGGTAATTATTTGAAAATATGGAAATATGAAAATTATAAAGGGTAAATCAGTTCACACCTCATACCCAGATGGTGGAATACTGTTTTTAAAAGAAAAGGAGTAAATACATCTTTACATTTCATTTTGTATTTTAGCATGAAAGAAGAAGCAGGTTTCTACATCATTTTTTCTAAAACAAAATCAGTAGAACATACTTAAAATGCTTCAGGAAAGCTGGCTATTGTGGAATTAAGATACACAGGTCCTATAGAATCAAACATTCTAATGTTCTCTGTAGTTTACAAGAAATATGTTCAAGATCAACATACAAAATAAAGGAGAGAAAAAAATGAATTATGCAAACTGGCTAATACTATACTGGAAGAAAGTTATTTTGACTAAAAAAAATCCCTTTTTTGAAAAAAAGAAACGTCAATTTGATAGTTTTGTTGAAGACAATGAAAAATGTCCAAATTATTCTCAGTGAATTTGAGGAAAATGTGGCTTAAATTTTTTCTGCATTATGTTCAATAGGGTAATCAAAGTTTGGTGGCTGCAATGGAGCTGCTGTTTAACCCATGAATGCATAGTTATAAAATAATGGAAACTGGATCAGAATCTTTATTTTAATTTACTCTAGTAGATTGGCAAATTTGATAAATTAAATGTTTTTGGATATATCAGTGTTAAGAAAAAACAAACACAATTGGTTAATATCAGAAGTACTCTGAGACCTAGACATTCAATAAAAATTTATTGACCTCTTATATGATGAATACTGCACTAGTTGGGCAAAACAAAGATGAAGAAGATAGGCTCTATATACAATCTAGTGAAAAAAGAAATCCATGTTAAAACTCTTGGAATACTAGAACTGAATTTCATGTCAGGAACATTCAGTGAAAGAAAGAGGCAGGTTCAGAAAAGGAAGAATAAACAATCCAGAATTGGAAAATGTGATTACTGGGACATTAATGGGGTTTTAGATTTATTACCTCCAGGAAGGGGAGAGCCTACTGGCTGACCTTGGAAATCACAGTTCTTTTTTTTTTTTTAATTTCACAAGTATTATTTTTAGAAGTATTTTTAGGGAAAATTTCAGACATACACCAAAGTAAAGATCATGATTACCCTCTTCAACAGTGATCAAATATACCCAATCTCAGTTCATTTGAACCCTTATACAGATTTTAGGAATGTTTTTATTAATGAGCATCATAGATAAGGGAAATATTAAATGTGTTTATTAAAAATATGTTCAGCCAGTGTGCCATTTTTATGCTATTTAATATTTATAATAATCCAGAAACATAGATATTACTCTTACTATTTTATAGTTAAAAAACTGTAAAACCTTGTGTACCACTTCAGATCTTCTTGGGCTCAAATCTCTTTGCTCAAGTTATTGCTTCAGCTTTGTCTCAGCTTTATGAGGATCCCATGCAGATGCCACTTGATAGTGCCTTACTTCATGTCCATCTTTCATTTCATGGTGTCTGCCTTGAGAATGCATCTTTTCTTGTGGCTCTCCCTCCTTCCCTGTTTCTCTCTCCTCACCCATCTGGGATAGCACTCCATAATGAAATCATAGAATATAAACCCTGTGCCTTAGGCACTGTTCTCTGTGGAACTTAGGTTAAAATATCAGCTGAATGAACTGAAGAATTTTGCACATGTTTACACAACTATTATATGTCAGATTTAAGACTCAAACTAAGGGTTTTTTTTTTTTTTTTTAAGATTTATTTATTTATTCATCCCCCACCCCCTTTGTTGTTTTGTATTCACTGTCTGCTCTCTGTCCATTCATTTTGTGCTCTCTGTGTCTGCTTGTCTTCTTGTCTTCTTTTTAGGAGGCACATGGGAACCGATCCTGGGACCTTCTGATATGGGAGAGAGGCACTCAATTGCTTGAGCCACCTCAGCTCCCTGGTTTATTGTGTCTCTCATAGTCTCTCCTCCTTGTCTCTTTTTGTTGCATCAGCTTTCCGTGCAGGCCAGTTTGCCTTCACCAGGAGGCCCTGGGAAATGAAACCAGGACATCCCATATGGTAGACAGGAGCCCAATTGCTTGAGCCACATCCGCTTCCCTCAAACTAAGGGTTTTGTTCATCCAAAGCCAGTGCTCTTTCTCCACAATGTTTAGGATCATAAGTGAGAATCAACTATGTTTATGTCTAAGATTAGTATTTAATATGGCCTACTTCACTGAAAATTTCACTGAATCAGATAAATTTTTAGGAATTCTCTTTGGGGCCATGTTAGAGGATTTTTCAAATATCAGGTAATCCTTGGTTATCCATTCCTGCTTGGGAATGGTAATAAAACATTGATTGGAACCTGTTTTGTGTAACTAGGTCTTATTGACTGTTGGGTTGCATTGTTAAATGATCAGAAAAAGGATCCATATTTTTCACTGGAGACTTTCAGATATTAGTATGTGTAGGTTTTTTCCTAGGGCCATTCAGTTTCTCTGAAGGAGAGTCCTCCATCTACCAACCTGGCAGCAGGAATCATTGTAGGTGGACAAAGAAAGAGAGAGGAGAGGCTCACTGTTCATTAGAGATTTTCACATAGTAACTCTGTTTCATTATAGCATCTCCCATGTATCCTCTCTGTCCCTGTTATATCCAAGGTATTGGAACCAATTGGATTTGTTTTCTGTAGAAAATAAACCTCTTGTCTACTTTGAGGGTATTGAAATGGTAGCTGCTTAAATGCTTGGAATTATGCAGTGGATATGGATGCGTAATATCACTCTAAACAGACTTTTAAACAAATTCCCTGTTTTTCATCCCATATTTCACCCTCATCAGTTGAGGTGTCTGTAGCATTCCAATTCTGATTCATCTCTTTGGAAACTCCTCCTGCCTATAAAAAAGATTTTAGCTCTCTGTGGCCCTGCCAAATCTATTAACAACTTCCTCTTTCCATCTTACAAAAATTGGTTGAAATTGCTCATTTCCTCTTATTCCTTTTTATTTGTGATATTAGCTCTTTTTTATTCCTCTGCAGTTATTATTTTGGGGCTTGAGTTTGACTAGAGATACATACATATTTAGTCTGCCATGATTGACTAAAATATCCAATGTCATTTTTTTACAGTGTATTTCCTACCTTCTTTTAAATATACCACTCATATATTCCTCAGGGTTTCTTTCAAAGTTCAGAAAGAATATTTGTAAGCTGATGTTATTTTGTCCAAGTTTTCTCTTAAGATAAATCCAGGATTTGACTCATTGGAGATGCTTACATGGGGATCAGGCCATTGATAACAATTTGGAATAGAATCACTCATTCAATCAATAAATTAATATGCACTAAATCTGTAGTAGGTGCTGGGCTTTGAGTATACAGGGGTGAATAGAAGAAATGGGAGCCTTGTGTGTTAGGGAAATTTTAAAAAAAGACTGGTGTGATGCTAGGAATTATTTGGCAGAGTGAGACAGTGCATTTCTTTTAGATCAGGCTAAACATTTGTTTTATTCAGAATATCAGATAAAACTATTGGAAAATTTTAAGCAAGAGAGTACATTGAATTAACTTATATTAACTAGATAAATGCAATAGTGGAGGGTGGATTGAAGGTGCCAGGAGAGAATACACTTAGGTGGTTATTATAATGGTCTAGTAGAGAGATGCTGAGATTTGTTAAACAAACAAGCAAACAAACAAATGAAAAATCAAGTAGATTAGTAGTAGAAAAGAGGACTGATTTGAGATATATTTTAGGAATACATCTCATATAATTTGGTATTGACAGGGTATGTGGAGTGAAGGAGACAATTTTTTGTCTTAATTTTATACCTTTGGTGGAGTGCAAATAGCTTCTGCCAGTTAGTATTGCTGCATGTTCTAGGCACCACTACTTCTACTAAATCTACCAAGCAATGCCAGTTGGACTAAGCGTGGCTAACAAGCAGTGACCAAGTATAAATTTTAAGCAAGAGAGTAAAATGAGTTAACTCATATTAACTAGATAAATGGGCAATAGTGAAACACATCATTCTCTCAATTTTTTTGATATATGTAATAGTTTATACAAAATTGAACTGAAAATGATAATGGGAATCATAAATTTGGGTGCAATTCAGCATTAGATCCTGCTGTGGCAGGGGCTTACTGCTAGTTGGTCACAGACACTCAGAGAATTAAAAGAAATTCATAAAGCAGTAGTTTACTTTGGAATCACTAAGAAAGTACAATTTTGTCTGCCACCTTCTCCTGCTTTCATATACCTCCAATCTTTTTAAAAATTATTTTCCCACTGCAACTGGTCTTGGTTTGCTACTAATAAGGTTTCCATGTGCCATTCACATCCAATTCACTGGCTGAGGAATCTCTTTTGCTTTGAATCCTTTGTCTCTTCTTTCTCTTTCCTGTGGCTTCTGGGTCCTCTTTCAAAGAGGCAGCTTTCCAGTCCTGTGGGAGCTGGGCAGTAAAAGTGAGTAAGAAGTATCTGGGAGGGGCTGTCGTGAATAAGAATCCATCCCTTTTACAAGGAGCACATGCCCTTAGCTCCACTTGTCTTGCGTCTCTGGAAATACTAATTACAGTACAGCTGCAGGATCCATTGCATTTTTAGAGGAGTAGAAATATCTCCCAATTTTTACATATTGGAAAATAAATATCAAAAAATCAACACTAGTAAAGCATCATTAGATGCCAAAGAGAACACTTCTATGACATAGACCAGACCAGGTGTCACCATTGGAGTCATCTCTTGCAGCTCTTTAGGTGTCTCACCTCCAGGTTCCCACCACTTCTAGGGCTGAATTTCAATCTGTAAATTCCACAGAGTGCCCTGATAAATGGTAGGCATTATCATAAATGATGGTAGGAGGAAGGTCAAAAGGCTTTCACCATGGTTTGAGCCCTGTGGTACCTGTGAAAGAATTATCCTTTCTACTCTGGCCAAATAGTAATAACATCTGCCTCTCCTGTGCTTTACATTTCTAAAATCATAATTTGTCTCTGTGGCAGTTTGATATTATTTATGAATTCCAAAAAGAGATATAGATTATGTTTGTAAACTGGTCTGTTCCTCTTGGCATGAAACCCTTTGATTGTAGTTAATTCAGCTGAGATATCTGATTAATTTATAGTAAGATTAGGGCTTTGATTCAACCACATCATTAGAGTGTGACTCAGCATTGATTTCCACACCTCTTGGCAGGCTGATAAAACAGACTCTTACATAGAAGTAGACACACAGAGAAGACACACAGATGATCCTGCAGCCTGGAAAGAGAGATGAGCCTGATAGTTTATAGCTGACCTTGTGGAGAGACCAGAGCAGCTAAGCCTGGAAAGAAATGAGTCCTGGGAATAGAGATGAGCCTTATGCCAGCCTACAGCTGAGATCAGAAGACACTGGAACCATGGAGCCTTAAGAGGAAGGAGGAAGGCTGAATCCTTGCAGACATCGCCTGCCATCTTGCTTCAACATATGGCAAATGACTCTGAGTGAGAAAGTATCTTTTATGGTACCTTGAGTTGGACTCTTTAGGGCCTTGTGACTGTAAGCTTCTACCACAAATAAATACACTTTATAAAAACCAATAGATTTCTGGTACTTTGCATCAGCACCCCTTGTGGCTGACTAATAAAGTCTCTCTCTCTTATTGTGGCCTGGCTTGTAGTTTCTGTCTAGAAAAGGGTGGAAGAAGAGAAAAGTTCCCTCCAATTCCCCTGTGAAACAGAGGTCTGTGGGAGCATATGGATGGGACACACGCCTGACAATGACTAGGGAAGGCAGATACTGACTATTGGACTTGTGTTTCCTGAGAACTCATGAAATTCTTAGCCCGTATGTTTTTATACACATGACAAATATTCCTCTGTGAATATTGTGGTTCAAGATTATTGTCAAAATTATTGAATTAGAATTAGCATATTCCTTAGATCTCTTCTATTTATTACTCAAAAGAGCTAATTCTTCTTTTGTAGCTCACATTTTACCACTTTTCTTATATCAGCATCTAAACATGAAGGGTTTAATTTCTTGAACATTTAGAGGTCTGAAATAATTTTTCTTCTGTTTATTGATAGTATTTTGATATTATTTGATGACTGTGATTTGTAGGATGTTAAACACATAGTAGGTGATCAATAACACTTGCAAAATCAAATTGGATTCATGTCTACATGTCTCAACCTACCATGGTGCATATATGGCCTTAATTTATATAGGAGTCAGAATATTTAAAGAAGAGATTAAATTAAAGTACAATGTGCCAAATTTTTGAAACCAAAGCAAAAACAGATTTATAGAATAATTGGTACAGGAGATGAGAAAGTAAGCACAGAGGAAGAAGACCAGATTTTATTCACTCTATCTTAATTCAACAAATATTAATGACTGTCCAGTCAGCAAAGTTTCTGTGCTAGGTGCTTTGGTGATGCAAAGATGTTTAAGCACAGTTCTGGCCTGAATCGCTAAGGTATCTATTAGCTTCCCTTCATCCCTGTCAGCACAAAACCTACAAGTGTTGTATGAGGACATGTAAATCACTGGGTACATATTTAAGAAATTTAAGGCAAAAATCATCACAAGCAGCTCTCTTTCAGGGGTACAGTGCCGTTGCCATTACAGCTTTTACCAGTGAAGAATTGTATTTGACTCTACAGCGGGGAGTTGTGAAGTGCCTGAACCGGTGGACGGGTCGTGATGGCTAATCGTAGCAGGGCTTTGTGAGCAGCCACATCAGAAGAGGCTCTGAGAGTAGGGCCTTCTTAAAGAACGCAAGCCTGATTAGACAGCCGTCCCTCACATCATCACAATCCAGAAACACGACTCTGTGATGTGTAGGAAAGAACACATTCTGTCCTGCAGATGAGCGGGGCAGTCATTCCTGAAACTGTTTGCTTCCTCTTCCAAAGAGAGATTTCTTATTCTAACCCATGGCCCCTAGTGATGTGGGAATATTGCTGAGCGGAAGGTCATTCCTCGTAAGGCCCTTTGTGTGGGGAACGCTGGTAAAGGAGGAAATTTTCAGTGCTACTAGAGGTGTTGCTACAGGCACTGATGCATAGGAACCAGATACAGTGGAAGGAAAATAATGAAAAATGCTGATTAGGAGCTCAGAGAAAGGAATGGAACATTTGTGCTCAACAATAAAATGTAATGCTCTGTTAATCTGTTTCTTGCCTGTCCTTACTCTGTAGGTTTTTAAATATACTTTTGTTCCTCATTTAGTTCCTTAGACTATATTTCCTCCTTTCTCATCACTTTTCCTATTTTGACACTACCTTTAATAGTGAATAGATTCAACTCTGCAAGGGCCTGAATATGAAATATAATGTCAGCATCAAGAGAATCAACGCTGCCTGCTCCATATGAAATCAAGACTGTTAGATATGGATAACACATATAAGAACCATCCCAGCATAGGTTCAGGAATGGTTCGCTATCATGCACAGAGTTCCTCAATTTCTGGGGTAATTTAGAGAACTTTCTCATACTCTCAATGTCCATGCTACAGATTTAGATATGATCGTGTGTGTGTGTGTTTATTTACGGAATTTACCAGGTCTCCTAGGTAGATTTAACCAGAGAAATATTAGACTAAATGACTATTTCTTGGCTATTTGTCAGTAACGTTCCAATGGGCTTATAAATAGAACTCCAGTTCAATTTGAGAAAACAGAGAATTTTAAGAAGCAGGATTTTATCCAGTATTGACATATTATTTTTCTTTTTAAACTTATTATCTGTAAGCCTAACTATCTATAATATCCTGAAATTCTGTTTTCCTTCTCACTTCACTTCCTCCTTATTTTGCTTCTGCATAATGGGAAATCCTGATGCTAAACATACCATCCCAACTCAAGTTCAGATATGTTAACCACTCTCCTTTTCTGTTCCAGCTGTTTCCTTAATTCTCCAAAATGGTTATATTTAATTTCATATAATTTTTCTTTTACTTTTCATAGAAAGATAACTATTTGGCATTTTAAAACAGTACATCAACATCAACACTCACTGTGTTTCATCAGATGTCTGATTCACTTCCTAATATTACTGTTTTAGGACCTCCATGTTCCCAAATGTCACCTTCATTCTTGCAGACTCAAGAAGCCTGCCTGTTACTGATAAAGATGTTGCTGAGGTTGAACTCACTGTGTGTCAGATCCAGATCACGGAATGAAATAGCCTAGTTTAGCTAGTGGGGCTATGCAAACAGAGAGATATGATGAAGAGAAAGACTATTCCAGAAACTTTCCCAAAGAGCAGGCTATTTTAGGTGTCCAGACTGTAACAGACTGAAAGAGAGCACTTAAAACCTGATTCCCCAGGACATGAACTTCCTCCTCCAACACAACCCATTCTCTGAGTAAAAAAATAAATGAGCCAAGCAGGGAGTACACATGGTCAAATGCCATGGGATGCCACTGCTATTAGGTGGCACAGATTTAATCTTTGGGCACAGAGCTGCTGATTTGATTTAGGATAGCAGTTGTTAAGAGCAGAAGGAGCTGCTGGCACAAATGGCAGCCCTCTCGGCCAAGCATACTTTCCAACTGTCCTGGATTTAGGAGGAAGGAAAAAAGATTCGCAAGAGAGAGAAAGGGAGGGAGAGAGAGTGGTAGCAGACCTATTGAAGAGTTGGGCTATAGCTCACTCAGAGGAATTCCATTAAATGAACTCATCCGTCATCTTGCTTTTTATTGATGAGTGGCATTGCTTGGTGGCAAGTGACATAGCAGAACAAATAGCATCAGAGTCCTGGCTCCTGTTCTGCGGCACACACAGACGCATGGGCCCCAAAACAATGAGTCATTACTTATTACATCCATTATTAACTCAGCTCAGCCTCATTAGGCATAGAAATTGAGGAGAGAAAAAAAATCAGAAGCTAAGTAGCACCAACTACACACACATTTAGGGGGAAAGGGGTGGTGTGGGATAGACAGTGAACAAGTGAAGGGCAGTTAAAACCAGCAACTCAGCAATTGTGACATTTTTAAATCCTGAGGGTCGTGGATAGTTGATTGTGTGTTTTCCTTTTTCTGACATGATTGTGTTGAAGACTACATTTTAAAGCAGTGGGGCTGAAATTGAAGAATACAGGAAGTACATCATTAGCTAACATCAGCCCTTCAAGATAAAGTTTATTAGGTGTGGTGTAGTCCCTTTATTAATGAGCACTTAGAGGTTGCTATATGCTGAGATCCATAGGCATGGTAACATTTTCTAAAGGGACTTCTAGCAGTAACAGGGACAACCAGCTTCTGCTATAAGACACTATGCCTACTTACAATATTGCAGGAATAAAGAGGAATCTTTTTCTCATCGCCCTTCACACATCTACCTTTGCTCTTACAAAGTTGCCTTGTAAGAACATGATCCAGGTAACTGGAACAGAAAACTACTTCCCTATTTTAGCAATGCTATACAATGATGAAAATAACATTAAGAAGAATTAAAACTCTTCCTTGGAAATGACTCTTTTGGGACAAAATTTTGACTCAAGTTTAGAACAACTTATGGATGTATTTCTTCTACTGTTAACCATGAGTAAAAGTGATTTTTCATATGACTCCACATGAGACTAACTGACCAACTCTGTCAGTTAAATTTCCTAGTTAATTAAGTCAAAATATTGGCTGTATATTTTTCTTCCTGAATATTAATAAAATAAACTGTTTTTCCCAGAATCATGTCTTCATGATTCTGAATACATAATAGGCTAGTTTCTTGTCCTTTCAAATACTTTCTTCTTGAACATAATGTTTAAAGGTTTCAACCTTTTTGAAAGGGCATAAGAATACATTTCTTGGGTATACACTCCCATCTGAACTGGTAAAACACTTATTTCTTTACTAATCATTTGAAACTTTACCATACCAAATGTTTATCATGCATTGTTTAAAATCAAAAGTCTTTTGCCAGATTGGTAGTTGATAAGTTCCAAGTCCACCAAGAGAAGAAATAAAACCCAAATCCTGAGTATTTAAGACAAAAGTTCTTCCTTTCACGCAACTGTTATTTTGTTACAATAATACATCAGACAGGAAATAAGTGCAAATATGTTCATCAACACAGGTAAATAAATGAATGGGTGTCAATGTTAACTTTCCCTTTGTGTCCTTCTATGTCCACAATTAATTATAAGTTTGGAAAAATAATTAGATAGCCTTAAAATGTAGAGTTATATACACTAATCGATTGAAGGATACTGCATTTGAGTGCACATATTTGGGATATATTATAACATCACCTAAAAATCATTGATTTATTCAATTATGCATTTTCTAGTTAATACAGCCTTAACTAAAAGGAGGGAGAGAAAAACTTTTTTTTTTTTTGTCCTGCTAATTTTGAAATTAAACTTTCTGGTTTTAATATTTCTAAAAAAATGACCAAAGATATTTATGTTTGTTCTCTTTTGAAATGGATTAGGCATTTGTCTGTTTGTCATGGTTTAGGTATAAACATCTAGGCAGAAAAAAAGTAGATTAGAAATTAAACGATAATTGATTTTTGTTTTTATTCTTGAGCAACTTCTGCTTCAAATAGTATTGTATAAATAGTTATTCTCTCATTTGGAATTTTAAAGTTAGGAAAGATGATATATCAGTTTTGTACATCTGGAAATCTGCATTATAATAATTCTGCCCTCAGGAATAATGCAGGGCAAGTCTACCTTTTCCATCTAACAGCCCTTAAAACTATTCAAAGATAATTATTACTCTTATTCTTCTACTTTCTAGGCCAGACACACTCAAATTCTTTACTACACTGTATGGAAGAGTCATTTCAGGCCAAGCTGGCACATGGGGGATAATAGTTTCTCTGTAGTAGAAATCCAGTAGTAACTCCCTGGCTTCCTCTGCTCCACCCACACAGTTTCCAGTCAAACAGCTAAATGGGTTGCACAAGAAGCTCCTTTATCTCTATTCCTTTAATTCCAAGGTGTTGGACCCACAGGATAGCTATCATGACTTTAGAGAACATTTTCTCATTGCTAAGGTGTTTTCCCAGTAATGGGGTCATGTGCCCCAAAGGACAATGCCATAACTGACAAAATTTCACTGCTACAGTTGGAGATTTCTCTACCAAAGAGCCTTCCTCTTGTCCATTCCATCTTAGTTTTCCACTGAAAATTACAATCGTGTTTTCCTTTCAAATCCAGCAGATTTTTCTAGGGGTTAATGAAGAGAAATTCCCTTCTCCCACCAAGAGTGCTTTATGCTACAGAGCAGTTCTGACACATGTCCTCACTTTTCACATATAATCTCCAGTAGTATAGATTTTCTTCTGATTTCCTCTTTGTTACAGTCTATCCTTCCTCAGACTCACCCTGCCCCGAAGAAGGCTAGAGCACAAGAAAATGTGTGTGACATTTTACTACTATGTAATCAATAATCCTCCACCTCTGACTCTGACCCTTGTCACCCATCAAGATTAAACCCAAATGTCCCTGTTGAAGGCGAACTCATTCCCCATCCAAATACTGCAAAGGGCATGCAGTATTTGTTCATGTTTCTCACAGACTTGTGCATCTTAGTCTTTATGGATTCTCTGCCATCCTCCCTTGAAAATCCTACTGCTTCTGAGTTTGCAGGAGTTACACAGCTTAGGCTCTCTCCCCAGAAATCCTTTCACCATATCTGACATGGTTTGCAAATCACTGGAGCTAATACATGCATATGAATCCTTTTGGCTATAGCCTGCTATTTTGCCAAGGACTCTTTTAAAGTGCAGTGGATGGTTCCAGGCATAGTTGCTCTAGCTTAATCATTGCGCTGTGGTGTGCAGGACATCAGCTTGCTGACATCTGGATCCAGTGGGAGGTCCGCCTTTGGGTGCAGTGCAACATTTTGGTGCACACTACCCTGTGATCTGCTGTTTAAGTTCCCTACCCTGGCAGAACAAGTTGAACTTATGTCACTTCAGCCTAATGAAATTCAAAGCTTTTCCACCTTAAATTTATTCTTCCTTTAGTTTCTAGTTGTAAAGGATGGATGCCTTGAGGTTGGGTTCCCTAAGTCTCAAAACCTCTTTTTCCATGAAATTTCCTGCCATGGAAAAGGCAGGAGCATGTACTGACCCCAGCTGAAAGCCAGAGAAGCATATGGCAAAGAGAGATTCAATGCTGTGATTGAGTGGGTTTTTGATTGGGACTTAAATGCACTATAGGATTAGCCATAGGCACAGGCTGAGTAGGCGCCTGTCTCCTGGTATGATTGAGGGGTGACAGGTAATCTCACTCCCAAATGTATGCATATCCACCTAAACCGCCATGCTGTTATTAGAGAGTCATTCCTTTGGGTATTATTTCTAAAATGTCTCTATAAAAATGCAAATACTTTACTTAGAAGTTATGGAACATTAAGCCATTTATAGTCATTTAAATTTTAGTAAGGCTTATATCATTGATACAGAGCTATAGTGAATCCAGAAAAGCAGGACGTATAAAAGAGTTATTGATTAAGAAGAGGGAATGCAGTACCTCAAAGAAGGCTCTGAAAAGTTGGGGACAGAAGAGTCTGTACATAAGAGTCAAGGATAACTTGGTAGGGCAAATCAAGAACAAGTAGGAAAAAGAAAAGAAATGAAGCACATCAAAGATGAACTTTCTGTAATTTACCATTTTACCAAGGGCTGAGCCTGATATAGAACCAGACCCAAACTAACTTTGAACACTTAGGCCATGTTACAAATCATGGCTTCTTGATTGAGAACAGTCTAGGGAGCAGGAACTTCAAATTTTAAATTTTCCCTTAGCACTCTGAGTTTACTTCTTTTAGTAAAAATGATATTGACAGACTTCCCCCCAAATATCTCCTTCTCCTCCACCTCCTTTCTCTTGTTATTGTCATTAACATTATTATTGTCATCATTTTCCTCATTACCCTGCCGAAAGAGTTCCAAATTGTTAGTCTATCATTCATATTGTTCTACAGTTTGATCTCAACTAACCCTCAAACTTTCCCCACTTGATTCTGTTTGGGAAACCTATAGTTTAGCCAAACTGTACTCTATGCTGGCATAGTGATAGTCACCCTATGTGCTTCTGCTTACATGATTTTCCTTACACTTTTTTTTAAACTGCTGACAACAACCAGCTTCCCGTACTTCAACACAGTATGTCCAAATTAAATTTTTAAGCCTACGTATAATTATATCTCTTCCATGGATCTTGCCCTAACCTCAAATGGAATTATATTCTCTCATGAGCAGTATTTTTTTGTGGATACACATCTTTTCTATCGTTCTAGACAGACCTGGGGAATTGAGGCATAGGGGATTCTCTTCTCCTTGGTCTTTTATGGGATGATTGCTAGGCTTCATCTGCCACAAAAGACTATGGCTACTGCTTCTACATTCAGGGGCTTCCTAAATTCATATCTGCAAAGCGAAATATGGCTACTATCAAAATGTGTCACATAACATCATTGCTATATGCAACATACTTTGGACTACACCATTTTAGATGATCATATATGTATTTAGATGATAGGTGTTCCCAGACCTATCTCCTACTACTTCTCAACATGCTGTTGTTCCCACTTGAACTTACTGTTCTTCTGCTCCTTGAACCACCAATGCACCCCTGGCACTGCATTTACTCATGATCTTGACTGAATGTCCAGCTTCCCAATTATGCCTACTGTTTACAGAGGGCCCTTCCTGTGGCAGTATGCTGTCAATCTTTTATACACTTAAACATAAACTTGTACTCTTTACAACGACCTAATGAGATGGGCATTATTGTTTCACTTCTATGATGGAGGAAACAGACAGAGAAATTTAGTTACTTGTGCAAAAGTCCCCAGTAGCAACGGGCAAGTGCTGAGAATCAGCACTCAACTCCAACTACCTTGTCTCTAAAGATCACTCCTCACTCTGTTTCCTACCTGCCAAGTCAAATCCAATCCATGGCAGTATCTAATTCAAATCCTACTTCTTTCTGACTACGCTTATCTGATCAATCTCCCTTCTTTGATTTGCTAAAGCACTTAGATATTATCCACTTATTTTGACAAATTTCTTGTGCAAGTTTCCATAAAATCATTTAAATATCATTTACATGGGCAGGACATTTGGAGCATACAAAGTAAAAAGAGATATAAAGTCTCCTGGCAGAGTGGAAACTCCTTGATGCCTGGGATCACTTGCTCAATGACTCCTTGTAATGACCTCACAGCAAGTTGGATGCAAGGCATACTGATTGCTCAAGAAAGGTTGGTTGACTGTGTGCTTTGAGAGGGAAATTTACAGTTTTTGGCTTCTGTTTTCACAGCCCCTGGAAGACATAATTGGTACTTCATTGTGCATGAGGAAATTGAAAACCAATGTTGGGCTGGTTTGTTCAATGGAACCCAGTCTCCTGTTAAATCTCCAACTGTAGAAATTTACAACTGCAAAATGAAAAATCCAACTCTCTACAACAGAAGTTAGCAAACTGAAGGAACTTGTTAAGGATATGGTTAAAAGTAGAATTTTTCGGTTGTATATTTTACTGGAAAAAATAAAATAAAAACAACAGTATTGGGCTATACAACACAAAGAGGGAACCCTAATGTAAACCATGGGCTATAGTTAATAGTACAACTATAATAATATTCTTTAATCAATTGTAACAAATGTACCACACTAATACAAGGTGTTAATATTAGCAGGGAGCATGGGATATTTGTATTTCTTGCATGATTTTTCTGGAAAACTACAACTTCTCTTAAAAACAAAACAAGAATCAAAAGAACATTGATAAGATGTCTGCAATTTATGAAACATGTACCATGTCTATATAAAATCCAATAATGAAAACTAGGAATGTTTTAAAGATACCCTTAATTTTTCTGGATCAGTGGTTTGAAGAAAAATTATTTCCTTCTGATAGGCATCTTTGCCCCTGTCAGAAAAAATACTGGATTGGCATCTCTCATATTCATAAAATAAATACCTACCACTCCTAAATATTTTGAAGGGGGAAGCGGCTGTGGCTCAATCAGTAGGGCTCCCATTTACCGTGTGGGAGGCCCCGGGTTCGGTTCCTGGGGCCTCCTGGTGAGGGCAGGCCCGCCCGCACGGCGTGGTTGGCTGACCCAGCGAGCACAAGCAGCAAGGGGGGGATAAATGAATAAATAAATAAAAATCTTTAAAAAAAAAAAAAAATATTTTGAAGGAATGAATGGAAATATGGAATAAATATATAACTGAATATACATTATATATAATATATACACATTATAGACATTGTGTAAAATATATACATTACATATATTTTATATGAAATAAATTATACCCATATGTAATGTATATTTATGTATATAAAACTGATTAGATTTGATTATATTTGGTTAATCTTTTTCTCTATATACATAGCACTTGTCATTTATAAAGCATTCGAGTTTTTTTTTCAAATTCATTATATCATTTTACTTTGTTTTATTTTTCTATACTACAAACCTGAAAGTCATTGTGCTTATTTTACTGCTGCAGTCATAGGTCTTATAGGGGCCACACAAGTCAGCCCACAGCTCATTCAAGACCTCTCTGTGGTGCCAGAAGAAGCAGTTTTGAAGAAGATGGGTTGTGGAAGGGTGGGTCCCTACAACTACCCTAAAGATCTGTGCTAATTAATTCTGAAAAAAAAAAAAAAAAGTAGAGGAAAGTGGAATTACTTGACAACTGCCCTGCACCTAAAAGTGTCAATACCAGTTAACAAATGCCATTGATCAGTTGCTTTTACCTTGTTTCCATAAGTCTATCAAATGAATGACAGGAAGTTTTAATAGTTTCTTTCATGGGTTCAGATTCAAACAAAACAGCAATATTATACATTCAATATTTTGTACTTTCTTTAACTTTATTGCTTTTGCCAGTGTTTGCTAACTTTCAGGAATACCTGCTTAATACTCCTGAATACATCAGGAGTAGCTACAAATTTTTATTGGGCTTCTACTATACGCAATAATCTACCCTGAGAACTCAGTAGTATAAAACAATGTATGCAGAATTTTACTTGTAAAGGGCTTAAAGTCTAAGATGAGAAAAACAAAGTGATAAATAAAAATATAAGGCAACATTTACCAAGTACCAAAATAATATTCACAACATAAGTTACTGGAGTCATTAAAAGTAGTACTTTAATGGTTGACTTTTACAGATTCTGTTATTTTCCTTTATTTTTCTCCTCTTGACAGATACCTGTCTTTCCATCTTAGTAAGTAAGATATTCTAACATAACTCTGAAAGTCAGAGAACTGCTCCTATAGGAGTAATTAATTTTTGTTTTAAATTAAAGAATCTCTACTTTTGTGCCTAATATGGAAAAGGACTGGGCAGATAAGTAATTCCTGCAGGTTAAATCGGAAGTCTATATATTTCTAGAGTTTTAAATATACTGAAACAATAAAAATAATAATGTAATAACTGTATCTTTTGTTTTATTCTTCATCGTTTACTGAACTTGGATATATCTATACATTCATGTGATTCTTATAGAAATTATGTGAGGTAGTCAGGAATTGTTACCTTCATTTTAGAAATTAGGAAACTGAAGCTCTAGATTAAGTTTGTGAAGTTGGGGCTGAGGATCAGAATCATTGCTCTGACTTGCTCTGACTACCTAAAATACCAAGACCCAAAAGCATATTTATGGAAGATTGATTCTAAGACCTGGTGGATTATGGCCTTAAACAAGTCTAGCTATAGGCATAACTGTGAAGTAGAAACAGACAGTTTTCAGCTGCCCTGATTCCAATTCTGCACCTTCCCTTCCTTCCAGCCCTTGTTTTTTTTACTGTAGTTATTTCTCCAATCTCAACTATCATCTTCTAGGTGGAGGGCTCAACATTTTACTGCTCCATCTTTCTTGGCAGAGACAAGTAGAAGATAAGAGTACAGCCTAGAGAAATTGGCTGACAGTATTATTGTGTAGATGTTACATTTTTGTATATTCCCTGTGGTCCAGGTTTAGGAAAAGGACTTTGTAAGAGTTCAAGTCAGATACAATAGCAAATTCTATTTATCCTTCAGTGCGCCACTGAAGTTACCACCTTTTGGAAACCCCTCATATACACAGAAAGAGAGTGGACCAGTCTTCCTCTATCCTTTGGTAACCCCCTAGCCTTATCTCTATTGCAACACGTGTGGTACATACTTTTTTTTTTTTTTTACTTGTGTTTTTCTCCTCATTGAATGTGAGAGCTTTAAGAAAAAGGATTTTATTCTTTTTATCCTTATCCTGAGCACCAAGAATTATTCTGGTACATTGTAAGTATACAGTAAAGGGCTGGGATATTAGGATGGTATCTGTATTTAATTTTCCAAAATTTCTTATAACATTAAATTAGAATAATATTATATTTATTGAGGAAATTCACATGCATTCTCATTCCTAGAGAGGACACTCAGTTAATCTCTCTTACACATATAACAAAAGTAAACAGCCAAAGACTTAAAATTGTAAAGGAAATCTTTGCCAATGACACATAATTCAGAAATCAAAGAGTAGGTGAGAGGATTCATCTTTTATCCTAATAACTCTGGAATGTGCCTGGAACCAATAAAGAAGACAAACTATTATGGTCCAGATGTAGCTACACTTTACAGCTGTTATTTTAAGGTTCTTCAGTATAAAATGAACTAGGTGCACATGTTACATTATCAACATGCTAACTTTATAAGCCCAAGCCATGGTGAAAACAATTGGGAGAGGAAAGCTATAAACCGAAGTAGACCAAAGAGTGCAATCTGATCAACACCCTCCCCACAGCCTTTCAGCTTCTCTTCCCCTTGCATCAAGGGGCTTTTAGTTGCAATTACAATCAGCTGAGTTGAAGCAGTAGTCAGACCACCTGGAGGCAGGCAACCTGTCATTAGTTCAGGCCCCAAGTACATCTAATTTGGCTCTATTTATCTGGGTGGTGGGACATATTTTTCTGAGGTTCATTTTAGCTTCCCCACTAAGACCCAAGCCTCCCCGACTCTGCCCAGCAATTAGAAGTCAATTTCAAATAAACTAGATTCTACTTTTAACTGAGATTAAATGAATCAATAACAATGAACAGCTTTTTCTTTTCTTTCCAAGTACAAGAAACCTAAAACTTGGGAAAAATTTTTCATAAATCCCTGAAGCTTAGCCTAGTGACCAAAAGTCAAGAAACCCTTAAATTACAGAAAAGAAAATATGTAATTTTTACATTTATATATAATTTAACATCACATCATTTATTTAGAAATAAACTGTCTTGATTAACCTCATAACAGCTTTGTGACTTAAGACATGCATTATCATCTCCATTTACTATCTGAGCAAACTTAATCTTATTGGGATATATATTAGCCATCCATAGTAGTAGGAGCCACCTAGGACCCAAAATGCAGTAGGGGAGTCAGTGTTTATTTCTTGGACAAGAGAAATGATCAAAAATGAGCATGGTGGTTATATTTGTGTTCATGGTATCAGAGGAGACTTGAGACCAGTGTTTTTGCTGGGAATGAGGGATGGAGTTTTAGGCCACTGATGTGTTTATATCATGTAAAATATTCCTCACCTGCATCAATGAGGGTTTGATCAGAAAAGCAGAACCACTAAGAAAGAATTATATATATAATATAAATTATATAAAATTATATTAAAAAATAATAGGGATTTTGATATATATGCAAGCCTATGCAAGGAACTAAGACCTGAAATAAGTGGGGTAGGCAGTCAGGAAGGGAAGACAGTGAAATGGGCGGGGGGATGGGGTGGGGAGGGCAGGACAAACTGGAAACCACAGGGATGAAACAGGGCTTACAGGATGAACTGGAACACTCGTTTATTTCTTACCACTTCTAAGATTCCAACTCTGATGATGTGGATGGCCTTACAGAAAAACTGGTACTCTTGATCATGGAAGAAAAACACACTTGGTCAGAAGTTGAAGAACCTAAAATAGGGAAAAGTTACAAACCAAAGAGTTGTAGGCCCAGCTACCACCCCATTCCCACACAACAAAAGGAACCCACCAGACAATACCGACAGGGTTCATGAAGTACAACAGTTCCTGGTACCCCTGAACTTAACCTTTCAAACATCAAAAGAGAATAATGTCTGTTTCCATTTCTACCTTCCAAATTTTACAATGTTGAATCTATGCAGGGAGGAGAAATCTAAGAAACGACCTTCCAGTTTAGCTATATTGAAACAATACATATCTCCTACACTATAATCAGAGGTGTGTTTGTTTGTGTGTGGGGAGGATGGGACAGACAAGAAATTTATATAGAAGAGAAGATATCAAATTCAGAAATGTGAAAGCTAATAAAAACAATAGCGCAAGGAAAAGAGTGCTCTTTTTACTGGATATTTAACAGATTTAAGTGCTTTGATGGAAAGTTGAGCCAATATAAGTTTACAGAGTCTATAGTGTATTTTGCAGACTAATAATTTTATGTTCAAGGAAGTTTTCTACTAAACTAGAGAAGCAATAACATGCAAGATGAAATTTGAGTGTAGGTTTAAGATGAATAATATGGAGATAAAGAAAACTGACTTTCCCTAACAATGGTTCAGCTTCCAGTTTCACCAGTTAACTTAATATCAATGGTCACCTTGGTGAAGGGACTTTAACGACATTGTGCAGATATTATACCTTCTAGGAAGTGTGGGCACCACTAGATTATAAGCAGATAGAAATGATGAAAGCTACAGAATTGTGGGAAAAAGTAATAAATGGAGACTGGACTTCTAGTAGCTAAAGAGGATAGGAAGTAAAGAGCAAAGGAGAAAGGGACATAAGGCAAAACACCAGGAAAACCGACAGATAACCCAGCTGAGATGGTGCCTTTGCTGGAGAAGCTAACTATGCAGAGTTCCATTATTAAATATTATATATGGAAGTAAGAATGAGGTAACTATTGAGTCTGCTTTTTCTCATGAATATCATGTGGCAAATATAAAAGTGTTGTATAAGACAGACCAATCTTGAAGTTCTTGAAGTTTTGTGAAAAAAATTTCTGGGATTGTTGAGACAAAGATTTTTAACTACCATTTTACTAATTTTTAAATTGGGTAATGATTTATTTCAGTTTTCTGTTTCTTCTTGTGTATATACATTAATCAAAGCTCTAAAATTTCAAGGCTATATATTGTATTATTTATAACTAATAAAGGTAAAGGAATTTCCTAAACCTGGTAAATCATACATGTTAAAAACCTGCACAATTGTTTTAGATATAATTGTCCTCAATTAGGATTTAATTTATTATTCCTGTCTTAAATGTGTGAGCTAGGCCCTCCAGTTGAATATTGAATAGAAACAGTGTTGATGGCACTTACTTAAAGTCTACTTATTAGGAAAAATAATAACTCTTCTTTTTTTAAAATAGATCTACTGTCCCCAAATAAGAGAATTCCTCCCATTCTCAGTGTGCTAAGAATTATATTTATAAAATACTGTTAAATTTTATGAAAATATTTTCCATTTATTGAAGTGATATATTTTTCTTGAAAGTTTATTTAATCTCTCTTATAAAACTGTGTGGAACTAATGTTTTATTTTTGTGATGATTTTAAACTACTCATTTAAGTTATTTAATAGAAATAGGACTATTTAATGTTTTTATTTCTTCTTGATTCTATTCAAGTAAATTATGTTTTCCTACAAATATATCTATTTGCCTCAGTTTTCAAATTTTGTGGCATTTAGTTATACTGAATATTCTCTTTTTATCTTTTAAATTTTTGTTTTATCTGTAGTTCTGGCCTATTTTCCTTTTATAATATTATTTGTGCCTTTTCTGTTTGGCTTCATTAATATCATCAAAGAGTTTTATAATAAAGAAGTTTTGGCTTTCTTGACCTCTGTTTCCTATTTTTGTTTCCTATTTTATTAAGTTTTTCCTTTATATTAATTACCTCTGTCCTACTACTGTCCTTCAGTATTATTCCTCTTAAAGTCTTAAGTTGAATTCTTAGGTCAGTTTTACTTTAGTTCTAATATAAGAAGTTTAGGCTGTAACAGTCTCCCACAGTATTGTTTTAACTACATCCTTCAAGTTATATATTGAATTTAATCTTTTGGTTTATAGCATTTAAATTATTCCTAATATGATATCTTTTTTTAACCTAAGAATGATTTCAATTTTTTAAAATACAAAAGTAATTTTATCTATGGTTTTGATATCCACTCTTAAGTTTATATTGTAAACTGCTTCTTGGCCTTTTGGCTAAGGGCAAATGCATTTTGGATTGTGGTAAGAAAACAAATCAGTCTGTATGCTAACACAGTTTTCAAGTTTAAGACGTTTTTATCTCTTAATTCATAATTGATTTTTACAACTGTTCAATGTGTACCAGAGAAAATGTACATTCTCTACTTATGGATAGACTGGTATTTATGGCCATTAAGTGAACATTGTTAATTGTGTTGTTCAAAATTTCTGTATCTTTACTTTTTTTGAGAAAAGGGAGGCTGATTGACGTTTCAGTACTTGAGAAAGATATTGAAATATTCCACTATGATAGTGGATTTGTTAATTTCTTCCTCTTTTTGTCAAATGTTCTTATATATTTTGAGTAAACATTGTTATATCTTTCTATTTAATAGAACATTTTATTTTTATGCAATATCCCTTTACATTCTTGTCATCTTTATTTGTGGTAATGTTAAAATTACAATGTAACTTTAAAGTCTGTTTTCCTCAAAATAAACATAATTATATCAGCTTTCTCTTAGTATTTGCTTGATATAGCATTGTCCATCCTTGTCTTTCCAATTTTTTCATGTTCCTGTGTTTTAGTTGGACTTCTTATAAATGGCAGATAGCTATGCTTTTTTAAATCCAATTTTAGAATATCTTTTTTCTTGTGTTTGAGGTTCATTGCATTTTCCTAATTATTGATATATTTGAACTTGTTTGTGACTAATCAACTCTTGAATTTTTGCCTCTTTTTCTATGCTTTTTTCTCCTTTCTAGCTTTCTCTTGGATTGACTAACTTTTTTTGCTCCATTACTATTCATTTTTGGATTTTACACATCATATTTTTTCAGAGGTTAGCCTTCAAATTATACCATGTATGTTTAAATTAAAATCTAAAGTGTAGAAAATATTATATCATTCTTCCTAAAATATAAGGACTACACCACAATTTAATTCTGATCATTCTCTCTTGATTCTGTTATTTTTGTAACAATATTTTAGCATTTTATTTCTATATTTTAACTCTAAAAATTACTAATTGTACACATATACACACACATATTATTCATGTACCATTTTTACCCAAATCTCAAACTGTGCTTCTCATATCATTCCCAGCCATGAGAAATTTTTTCAGTGGAGGACAGTTTGGGGCACATTTGTGTTTATCTAAAGGTATCTATTTCACTGTCATTCTTGAAAGAGATTTTGTATGTAGAGGGTGTGGGTATATGTTTCTAAGTTCACATTTATTTTCTCTCAAAATTTTAATGTATTTTACTATTGTCTTCTGGCTCCCGTTTAGATATCAAAATTTGTTGGTGAGCTGTCTTTCCTATTTGGATTGTTTTTGGTGTTTTGTGATTAAACTACAATGTGTCTACTAGGCATTTCTCTTTAGTAATCCTACTTGGAATATATTAGCCTTTCTGAATCTATGTTCTCATGCTTTTAATCATTTCTGGAAAATTCTTGGTGATGATTTCTTTAAATAATGACTTTTCTCCATTTTTTTCTCCTGGGTCCTCAACTAGAAGTATTTTAAGCCTTTTCATTCCATCTTCCATATCTCTTAACTTCTTCATATTTTCCATTTTTATCCTTATTCACTACATTATAAACTTTTGGCAGAAGAAGGAGAGTAGACATCCTATATTTTTTATGTATCAAATCAGTTCTACAACTGGAGATTGTGCATGAAGCGTAGATAACAGAGGCAGTGGTCATAAAAGCTGACCTCTGAGCAAAGAAGAAGAATTAACACTCCTCTGAAAGAAGACTATCATTAAGAAAAACAAACTAATAAAATTATGATCAGCACACATGGTGGATTCCTTAGTAATTTTTTTATCTTCCAAATTAATAAATACTTCACTTGGATATTCCTCGAACTCATCTTCTTGGTACTGAAATCCCTTCATATGGTCTCTCAATCTGTAAATTTGAGTCTTATTAAATGCCTTCACATCCATTCTGATACCATGTCCTATCGATGCTTCCTCCTTTACATCTCTGCACATTTATTTATCTCCATACTTCAGCCACATGGTCAGTTGTACTTTGTTCTCCCCGACCCCTTCTTAAGAAATCACTTACATAGATTTTGCCCAATTTCTTCCTCAGATTCAAATCTGATGTTGCTATTTGTCTTTTTGTTTAGTGACTGAGATTTTTCTGCTGTTATCTCAGTTTTAGTTCTGTATCTCATCTACTTCGTCTTGGTTCTTTTTTTTTAACACTCTCACTCCACTTTAGAGACAAACATTTCTCCACATACCACTGATAGATCACTGCACATCACAGATTTTATTATTAAAGTTTTGGGAAGTTGCAGTGAAGGGGTTATATCACACTACAGCACAGAAAAAAAAATCCTATAGTAGAAATCCATATTCCCAAAACCAGACTATGCCCTTGGGTTTTCCCCTTTCATAATCAGATAAATCAAAGGATTTATCTAAATAAAGAACCCATGACTTTGAGGACCACAATACCTCTCCCCTAGAGGCCATGCATGGTTTTCAGGAGCACTTTTTTCTTCTGCTATTCATCAAAAATAGGAAGTCTCTACTCTACTGCTTCCCTCATTCTTCTTTACACACCACACAGAACACATCAAATAATTAATCATATAATTGTGCGACAACATCCTATGGAATCATTGTTCTTTCTCCCAGTATAGAGAAAGTGAAGAAATTTCCATGTCCAGTGACCTGCCCCATTGGCTCTCAGCAGTATTAGTGCCTTGAATGTTTATTATTACCCTCTTTTCAGCATGTAGCAAATATGTGTCACTCTCCCATGGACACCCATGTTCCTTAAAGGCAGATGTTGCTTCCCAGCAGGATGCAATAGAGCTGCTGGAACTAAATAAGTATTTTATACGTTTTCGTGAAAGGAATGACTTTTTTGTTTCACAAACTCCTCCAAATGTCTCTGTATGTAGAACAAATGTTTCCATCAGAATAACAGCTTAAAAATCACTCTATTAGTATAATAAAATTTATGAAATCATGAGAAAGGATTGTGTGTATAGGGATGTATATGTAATCACTAGCACAAAAACACTAAAATATTTTTACAAATGCAAAGCCCTTTATAGTCATTATCTCACAATCACTCTGAGAAGTAGACATTATTATGATTTTGCAGATGAGGAAACTATCTCAGATATGTTAAATAAAGTGTCCAAAGATGAACTACGTAGAGTTTCTGTTATGACAGTGGCCTCCTAAAAGAGGGTCCCTTTGATCCCATATCACAATCAATTTTATTTTTTTAATCATTCTTGGATTTGTAGTATACCACTTTGCAATACTTTTATATTAAAGTATTAATATTTTTACACTAAAATTTTAAGAAATATTGGAAGAGTCAAATACTAAAATAAGAATTTTATGGTTGACTATCATGGGCTTGGAGATAATTGTATCTGACTAAACGTGAGGCATATAAAACAAAGATGAGGCATAGTGACCATTTTCAAGAGTTGGGAAAGGAATTCAGTTTATCTAATTCCCAGTTCCCAGTGCTCGACATGGGACTCTGGATCTCCTACCACAGAGTTACTATCTGCATAATATTCCTCAATGTTTTGGCCAGTCTAGTTTATAAATGTCTAAAAGGAATGATGTGCCTACCACATCAGTGAAAACATTATTTCATAGTCTAAGATATTTTCACGAGTAAGACATTTTTAAACAATCATGCAAAATTGTCATTTCTTTTTCTCTCTGTACTTTCACTCATCTTTATTGCCTATAAAATTTACTATGTAGGAGAGACTATTTCAACTAAACTTGCCCTTGCCTCAAATCATGGATATGTCTGCAGGGTACATGAAGGACCATAGCTTGAGAAGTATCGTGTGGGCAGGGCACGCAGCTATTTTTTCATATATTCAGCAAATACTTAATAACATGCTTTATGCACAATACTAAGTAAAGTCCTGAAAATACAATAGTAAAAATGGGAGGTGGCATTTATTTCTACTCTCTGGGAGCATACAGAACCAATGAAGAGTGGTAACAGGTTATTAAAACCTATGATTGCTGTTCCTCTGCAAGTGGGGCTTGTGGGATAGCCGTGGATTCCACTGTGACTTGCAGGGTCCAGGATGCCTTCCCAACAGGAGTTGCCATCTCACCTGAGCATCCTGCGAGAAAAGGGTATTGCAGGTGGAGGGATGGGCATAAGAAATGGTTGGTGACAAGAGGTCATGTCAGTTTCAGGGAACAAAATTTTCAATAGGGCTGAGATGTGGCTGGAGGGGAATCTTGGTCCAGACAAATATACAAAACACAGAAGAGAGCAGGGGAATGAAGGAGAGCATTAGAAAAGTCTCCCCTGAAAAACACAATCCCAATGCTTACTGGACCTAATGTGATATGCCATTCAAACCTGATTTCTTTGAGTCCTTTGTTACCTGTTATCTTCCAGAGCCTCGCATTAAAATGCAAATGCATTTGGAAGGTGTATTAATCCAAGCCTCTTTACAAGCTGGGAAGTTGGTGGGTTTTAAAATAGCTGAGGAGTGGAGGTGGAAAATTGCCAAAAAAAAACAAAAAAACAAAAAAACCCTTCACCTTTTCACAATTTTTCTGCAGGCCACCTCTACTTGTAATTATCATGCTCCTCCCCCTGCCCCCACTTCTTCTCCCTGGGAGGAACTGTTTTAATGTCTTAGTGCCAAGACCTTAAGGCAGGGGCTTCCAGGCTGGCTGAAAGCAAATAGTAGAGAAAATGTCATAAGCATACTCTCCATAGATTTCCACCCACTTCAGCAGACTCTGAAATGTGATTCCAAAGTTTTCTGTGTAAGCATCCAAGTCTGGCCTTCTGAGATTCACCAATCACTAGCCTTTAATACTTTCAAATGTTTGGAAATGATAATCATATCCTTCTTCCCTTGAGCTGTGAAGATTGCATTTTACTTGGTTCTTCATAAATCAGTCCTTCCTGACACATAGGCGGTACCTATGCAGTAAAGAGATTTACAGTTGTATTGTTAATTTAGGATGAGATCAGTATATTTACACATACACATTACCCCCGCCCCCCCCCAAAAAAAAAAAAAAAAAGGAAAATTCTAAATGGATAGTCAGGAAGAACAAGTGTGTCATATTTAAACAAAGTCATCAATTCTAGATCTCTATATTGGTCATTAGTGGCTACCTCTTAACCTCAATGCTTCAATAGGAAACCCTTGAGATGGGATGTGTAATTAGTTCAACTCTCTGGGTATCCACAGTACTACTTATTCTACAGTTTTCAGCAGCTCTTCCAGGAATTCTGAGCTTAAAGACAGACAGTTTTTCTGGGCAGGATGGAAAGTATAATAAGACTTATCGAGCAGATAATAGAACGGGGTGGTAGAGATCAAAGGACGAGAAAGAAGGACTCTGGGTTGGGTGGCTTTTGAGGATTTCCTTTAAGCAGTGCTCATGATGATGCCATGGACACTTAGCTGTACCATAATTCATTTCAGTTTTTTTTCTTGGGTGCTAATGACTGATGAATTAGATCAAGAGAATCTTTTGTAAGTCCTAAAACATCCATTTATATAACATTTGGACAAAATTGAGTTTAGTTTTCAGATGGCTATGGCTACTTTTCCCCTCGGACTGGATAAAAATGCCCAGGATGGTGGAAAAGAACCTGAAGTAATACGAGTAGAATTTATATTGTACATTTTATGCATTTGAAACCCACAGCATTGTGGTAGAGATCACTAAGCCTTGCTGAACCTGATGATATCTAATATTCTATTTTGAAAAAATGAAATAATTTCAGCATCCATTTTTACACATGCAAAGAATATAATTACTGAATTCATATTATTTTGCCTCTTCTCCATTCTCCCTTCCAAAATCTTTTTGCCAGACTAGAAATGCCTTTGGCTGTTGACTTTGATCAAATGAACCAGATAATTGCCAAATTTTGACTTTATTATGTGCCCATGTAGACACAGTCTAATTGGACCATATAATGAAATGTTTAAATATATCCTTACATTTTGCACAAAATGTAACCCCACACCAATCCTCCTCATAGAGCTTGGCCACTAGGGTATTTAAGGATGCACAACTGCAGCTGATGCAGAAGTTCTTTCCCAGATGTTCAATTTGACCTGGGGCAGCTCAGTCATAGTTTGTAAGGTTTCCAACATTCCTAGTGGGAATTTTCAGAAAAGGGGGCATATGGATTATTCTGGCAAGTGGAACATGCAGACAGAAACTCATATATAATGATTCTAGAAAGTGAAATCTCCCTAAGAGTGAGTCAAATAATAACAATGTTTGTAATAATACTATTAATAAATAAGGAATGGTGCTTTTCAAAGAAATGAATCAACAATCCATAAAGCAATGGGAGTGAAGGAAGTGAAGCTATCTGCTGAGGGCCAGGTCGGAGACACATACAGGAAAGAAAAATGAATGCACACAAGGTGCTAAAGACGCATGTAAGACAAATGCACATGAGGAGAGAGACAGGAGGTAGAGCTTCAGGGGGCAATTCTGCTCTGAAAGGTTATTGCCCACACACCAAATCAATTGGCCTTCATTTCATGCCTTTATGTCAAGGTTAGTGTAGCGAATGTTGAAACCAAGGGGGGGGGGGAAGCACTAAATTTTATTTTGGCCCTATTAAACTCAATCCAGCAATTACATATTGGGAGTTGATAATGTGTTCAGCAGTTTCCTGGGCACTCTAGGAGAAAAACAAGACTTACAGCCTTCAGGCCCAATTCCAACATTAAATAGTTTTATGAGATTATGTAAGTCATTTGAATTTTAACCCCACTTTGTTCATCTATAAAATAAAAGTGTCAAAGTATATAATCTTACATTTTACTTCCATATCCATTGATTTCTTTTATATATAAAACAATTTATGTATGTATATAATGTCTCAACTCTGCTTCAAATGGCTAGCAAACCTAGCTGATGATTAAAATAGGTATAAACATTAAAATATTAGTAAAAATTCTGAACCAACACCAAATTGGTGGATTTAATACTGTGTCATGCTGAAGGTAGTGCAGTTATTCTGAGAAAAGAGAGATCAATGAAGACTGAAAATGATTGCAGGTGGTTTCATGAAGGGTAAAGATTGACCTGGGGCTGGAAGTATAAGATTTTATTGGCAAGAAAGAAGGGCAGACAGCTGGGCCCTGAGCCTCAGCAGAGTTTCAACACCTACTCTCCAGTTCATTGGACTCACCCAGGACAACTAACAAGGAGGTGAGGATGGACAACCATCACACCAAGGAAACAAGAGAGCCTACAACTGCAAGCAAGAGAGTCCCCTCCATTGGCTGTATGGGATAAAAGCCCCCTCTCAATTAGAAGTGGAGTAGACATCACCATCCCAGAATCCTCAGGACTGGGGAATGAACTATGGGCTAGAGTGGACTTACTGGTGTTCTACCATAGACTTATTGTGGAGACAGTGGCCACTGGAGGTGCTGAAGTCAGAGGGAAAAAGAAGTGTAATACGGGGACTTTTTCAGGACTTGGGAATCGTCCTGAATGACATTGCAGTGACAGATATAGGCCGTTATATATCTTCTCATAACTTGCAGAATAGTGTGAGAGAGAGTGTAAACTACAATGTGAACTATGACCCATGCTCAGTGACAATGCCCCAGGATGCGTTTATCAATTGCCGTGAATGTGCCACACTAATGAAGGATGTTGTTTATGTGGGAAGGTGTGGGAGGTGTGGGGAGCAGAGCATATGGGAATCCTATATTTTTTGTGTAATAGTTATGTAATCTAAGTATCTTTGAAAAATTTTTTTAAATTAAAATAAAATTTTTAAAAAAAGAAAGTGAAATAAAGACAATTCCAGATTAAAAAAAAAAAAAAAGAAAAAAAAAAAGAAAGGAGGGCAGAGAACATCCTCCCAAATTTCAAAGCAGTGAGACCAGAATTTATGATTCTATAAGGATCATCGTGTAGAGCTGGATCTGAGAATGACTAGAATGCCTGCTTTGGGGAGTTGTGCTGAGTAGAATAGAGCAATGGGAAATAGGACTCGTGAGGAAGGTAGACCTCCAGAAATTAAAAAGATACTCTAAGAACATTCATATTTGTCTCATTCCCCATTTTATGATACTGTCAGGGCATGATAACCTGATTGTTGGATTCATTACCAGTCTTCACTCATTGACTCTCCCTCCCCTTTATTTGCTTCAACCATTATTTCCCTCACTTTTGTGGGTATGTCAAGTATCTGTGAGTACACATGGTGCTCTGCTGTGGTGATACAATGTATGTCACACATAGGGGACCCTGTTTCTTTCTCCTCCTCCCCTTGGTTCAGGCCATCTCAAGGCATTCTTGAAGGTCTTGGGTTAAAGTGGTTGCTTCCTGGGTTAGAAAGAGAAGAAGCTGGAAGATGAGTGGAATGTCTGTTTGAGAACCATTCATGGCTCAAATCCAAGAAAGAAAATCTATCAATTTCACAGTGTAAATATAATGCTGAAAATTAAGTCAAAGTCAACAGGTTGTAAGTGAGACTGGCACAGGAATTCAGTAGGAGGAAAAAGGAAATGAAAAAGCAAAAGGATGACAACTAAGACATGTGCGATGTTTTGGGTTAAAAACTTAGATATTTATTTTCATTTGGAACTAGCCACATGTTAAAAGGGGAGAAATGGATTACTCTTAATTTTCTCCCATGAAAATATGCCCTATGCACTTGGCTTAATTTTCAAGAATTACTTGCACAGTTCTCTCATTTTCTTGAATTCAACCCTTTAGAACTGTGATATCATGTTCTTCTTGTTCTTCCTTTACTTCCTTAATCAAAATGGATTGTTCCTATGCTAGACCCTCCTCCTATCATGCTTCTAAAATGTTGGTATTCCATAACGTTCTCTCGATATGGAAGCGTTGCAAACAAAAAAACCACCTCATTCATGCCCATGTTTTAAAAAGAGTGGCTTTTTCCCTTTGTGCTCTCATTTCATCAAGTACAAGTCTTTTTTACCATATATCATGCTCCATTTTCAATTAGGTGTTTGTGTAATTATCTGCACTCCTTAACTCTGAGTTCCTTGAAAGCACGGCCCATTTGTTAAAAGAAAGAATGAATGTATACATGAATGAATGAATGCATACATAAATGAATGATGGCCTCTACATAAAAGGTTCAGAAAGGGCATTTAAAGATATTTTTGACACCTAACCCAGTAACTTAATACTCTTCAGAAATGCCTTTTCATTTAATTTCTCATCTTGAATCACCTGTGCTTTCCTCCTATTACAGGCCATAATCATCTCTTGTCAAAATGTCTGCAATTTGTCTGTCTTCCACTTGTGACTCCATCCAGTGCATTCCCACAATGCAGATAGATTGTTTTAAATGACAATTTGGTTCTGCCAAATCCAACCCTACCCCATGCCTATTAAAACTTTCAATGAGTCCCCATTGCTCTTAGAATGAAATTTGAAATCCTTATTATGAGGTTTTTTTTTTTTGAGGTGCTGAGGGCCAGGGATTTAACCCAGGACCTTGTATGTAGGAAGCCCATGCTCAACCACTGAGCCACATCAGCTTCCCTGAGTTGGTTTTTTTTTTTTGCTTGTTGTTCATATTTGTTTTCTCAGGAGGCACTGGGAACTGAACCCAGGACCTCCCATGTGAGAGGAGGGAGCTCAACTGCTTCAGCCACATCTGCTCCCCTTATTGTGATTTAAAATGGTATTTTTAAAGGTTTGGGGAGTCGACTCACATTTTTAAAGAAAACGAACAGAATAGAATATAAATTGCCAAAAAGCATTAACCACAGTAAGTATAATTATTATTTCAGGAAATGTGTGTGTGTGTGTGTGTGTGTGTGTGAGTGTTAAGTGGGAGTATATGAGTGTGGGAGAGTAAGAGGGAGAAGGAAAGAGGGGAAAAGAGATATTCAAGGATGCGATGTAAAATGTAATTCCTAGTGTAGCTCATAGTTTAATAATCTTGCAAACTCTGGCCATTGATGATCTTGCCATTTTCATTTCATGCCATTCCTTTTATCCTACTAGCCACATCAATCTTCCCTTACAATTTAGATATCCCATCTTTTCTAGCTCAAGGGCTTTTACATGATCCCTGAAAAGTTCTTCTTCCATCTCTTTGCCTACCTAAATAATACTTTAAACATAACTTCTTCAGGGAATATTTCTCAACCCTAAAATGACATTAGTTCTCTTTTTTATATGTTATCCTAGCACTTGAAATGTTATTTTCTCTTCCAGTACTGATTCTTCATCCTGGCTCATTATTTATTCAATAATATTATATACTTATTGTGAACATATTATCAGTATCAGACTTCAGTCATTCAGTTTTAGTATAAAAATGATTTTTTCTTAGTGTGTAAGCAATCTCAGTGTATATCCTTTGTCATGGCAGATGGCTTACATATGAGATAAATAATATTTTAGAGAATTCAATAGTTTTGGATTAATTTCTTCCACTTCATCAAAAATAGCATTTCTAGCACAGACTATCCTCTGTCTTTGTTTAAGGAGCCTACTTTGTCTTTCTAATTTTCTCCTGACTCTGACTATTCTCTTCTTCAAGCACCTCTGGAAAATCAATGCCATGATGCCATTTATTTTTCATTTCTTTAGACTCAACCCCAGTATTTAGGCTCAAACTATTTTTATTCATGTATCCACCCATGCAAACATCTCTGTCCATCCATCCAAGCAGTAAGTATTTAGCTCACGTCAATTGTAGTAGGGTAGGTAGAGCTTCCATAATAGAAATTTCCCAGATCAGTGAAAAAAAAGAGCAAAGTTGATTTTTCTTCCATAAAACAGTCAAAGGTGAGGATTTTAGGATGTCCAGAGCTCTGCTCCAGGGACCTAAGCTGATGGGGATTCTACTGTATTCAGTGTGTAGTTTCCAAGGTTATTGTTGTCAAAGGCATTTGCATTAGCACAGAGGGAGAAAGATAGGAAGTTCAGGGCTAGAATAGGCATCTTAGGGAAATCAAGTGGAAGTTGCTCATGTTATATTTGTTCATGTTCCATTGATAGAAGAAGAACTTTTCAGGCTGAAAGAGAGGCTGGGAATCACAGCCCCAAACTGAGCAGCCATATTTCATCTTTCCCTCAATTATTGTGGAAGAAGGCAAAAGCAGATTTAGGTGGACAATTAGCAATCTGTAACACATTAGCTTTGAGAAAGAACCTGTGTAAAGGCCCATGTAAAGACAAAGGCAAATTGGATTCTGTTATTAAGACACTTAAATGTGGTAATGGAGACAAAAATAGTTAATAGATAGCTATAATACTGTGTAAAAAAACCCAGTAAGTGGAATTTAGGAGTCATTAAAGTCATAGAATTATACAGAAGGGAGAAAAGTTGCAGGATGTGTGTCTAGAAAGTTTTGCGACATTGATTCCAGTAGAGTTGAGTCTTGAAGAATGAATGGGGCTGCAGCAGGTGAAAGTAATTGTCATAAATTTATCTTTTGCCCAAAGCTCTGTTGTGCAATTGTATTTCCTAAACATAAATTTCTCTAAATTACATACATAAGAGCATATATTTTTAATAATACAAATGTGAGATTTCTTTTCACAACAAAATGGGGCAATTAAGGATATTGCATATACAAAATTATGTATATAGAATTATATAATTAAATATATATAATATAGTGTGTGTATATATTTATTTTAAAGGAAATGTTTATTCATCAAAATTGCCAATATCCTACATATTAAATTTTTTGGAAAACACATTTTTTCATGCATCTGAATGAGTTGAAAAGTACCCTTTTAGGACATTATAATCATTTTTGTAATATGGTAAGAAAATACATGCTCATCCTTGGGATCTGACTTCATCTGTATGGAATTTACTGGATCAATAGCTCTGAGTAAATTGGCAAATGAGTGAAGTTAAAAGCTGCTCATGGGCCCTGAGCCCAATGATATTAGTCATAATCAGAAGGAGGTCAGAAGGCTGCAAGAGAAACCTGCTGTTCATTACGGCCAGGTCAGAGATGATGTCGTTACCTCACATTGTCTCCAAGCTGACATGGAAACTGTTTACTTTGCCATGTATTTGTTTAGTCTCAAGCAAAACGCAATGCTCATAAAAGTGGATATTCATAGCTTCATGTACAAAGATGTGATTAGTTAATGGATCTTGAAAATAAAATATAATGGGGATTATCACGTTGTCTACCATAGGACACAAGTTTTTTTTTTTTCCTTCATTTTTCTATCGCTGTAGACAACTAAATGTTAATTCTCCCACAGAAAATTTTAGAGTTGTCTTTTTGATGTCCCACAGAAATTTTTGACAATAGATGTGACAAACAGACTGATTTCCACTTCTTATAATCTAAACAGGCCTGACCTTTCAGGGGTCTGAGATGTTACCTGACTCACCTATATTTCCTCCAGTTTCTCTTTGCCCTTATCCTGCCCCTTCAACCCAATCCTCCACTCCCAACTGGAATTTCAAAATATAATGTTGTTGAATTCACCTCAATTTTTTTTTAACAAATCAATTTTATTGTTACATATTAATAAAGCATAAACCCATCCAAAGAGCACAATCAGTGGTATTTGATGTAATCACATAGTTGTGCGTTCATCACCATCATCATTCCCAGAGCACTTTATTATTCCAATAATAATAATAATAAACAAAAAAACAAAGAAACAAACAAAATTCATCGCCTCTCAATCTCTGTATGCCTTGACTGCTGTACATAACTGCTATTCTTTTTCCTTCTCTCTAGTATATTTGTATTTTGTAAAAACAGTCTTATCTATGCAATATGCCCCCATATTTGTGTCTTAGGTGAGGTTTTACTATCTTATACAGTCCCATGTTACAGTTTTAGCTTTCCTTCTAGTAATATACATGACCTTATACTTTCCCTTTCAACCACTGTTATATCCATTCAATAGCTAGTTATTTTGCTAGTTACAAACACCATGATATGTTTTCACCATTTCTATTCATTTCCAAAGATTTACAAACTACCTTTTTACCAATTCTGCACAGATTAAACCTCAGCTTTCCATTCTCTACCCTCCTTCTCTTTTCTGGTGACCTACTTATATTCTAATTATTAACCCCATGAATTTCCACAATATATTTAGTTCATGATAGCACAATCATATGGTATTTATTCTTTTGTGTCTGGCTTGCTTCACTCAACATAATGTCCTCTAGGTTCATCCATGCTGTCATATGCTTCATGACTTCATTTCTTCTTACCACTGAATAATATTCCATCATTTGTTTACACCACAATTTGTTTATCCATTCAGTAGTTGATGGACACTTGGGTTGTTTCCAACTTTTGGCAATTGTAAATAATGCCTCTGTGAATAGCATTGTGCAGGTGTCTGTTCATGTCTCTGCTCTCAGATCTTCTAGCTATGTATCTAGTACTGGCATTGCCAGGTTACATGGCAAGTCTATATTCAACTTCCTTAGAAACTGCCAGTCATACAAAGTTGCTATACCATTCTACATTCCCACCAATAGTAAATAAGCATTCCTATCTCTACACATCCTCTCCAACATTTACAGTTTTCCAACTTCTAAATGGCAGCCAGTCTAATAGGTGTGAAATGACATCTCATTGTAGTTTTGATTTGCATTTCCCTAATTGCTAGTGATGAACATTTTTTTCATGTGTTTCTTCACCACTTGTATTTCTTCTTTGGACAATTGTCTTTTCAATCTTTTGCCCATTTTTTAATCAAGTAGTTTGTCTTTTTATTGTTGAGTTGTATGAACTCTTTATATATCATGGATATTAAACCCTTATTGGATTGCCAAGTATTTTCTCCCATTGAGTTGGCTGCATTTTCACCATTTTGACAAAATTCCTTTCAGGTGCAAAAGTGTTTAATTTTGACGAGGTCCCATTTGTCTATTTTTTTCTTTTGCTGCTCATGCTTTGGATGTACAATTTAAGGCACTACCACCTACCACAAGATCTTGAAGATGTTTTTCTACATTTTCTTCTAGGAATTTTATGGTTGCTTTTATATTTTAGGTCCTTGATCCATATTGAGTTAATTTTTGTATAAGGTGTGAGATAGGGTTCCTCCTTCTTTCTTTTGGATATGGCTATCCAGTTCTGCCAGCACCAATTGTTGAATAGACTGTTATGGCCCTTCTGGTAGGGCTTGACCACCTTGTCAAAATCACTTGACTGTAGACGTGAGGGTATATTTCTGAGTTCTCATTTCGGTTCCATTGATTAACATGTCTGTCTTTATGCCAAAACCACGCTGTTTTGTTTAACCACTGCAGCTAGGTAATATACTTTAAAGTCAGGAAGTGAGTCCTCCAACTTCGATCTTCTTTTTTAAGTTATTTTTTGCTATTTGGGGCCCCTTACACTTCCAAATAAATTTGATAATTGTTTTTTCCACTTCTGCAAAAAAGGCTGTTGGGATTTATATTGTTCTTGTGTTGAGTCTGTAAATCAGTTTGAGTAGAATTGATATCTTAACGATATTTAGTCTTCCAATACATGAACACAGAATGTCCTTCCATTTATTTACATCTTCTTTGGTTTCTTTTAGCAATGCTTTGCAGTTTTCTGAATACAGGTCCTTTATGTCCTTGGTTAAGTTTATTCCTAAATATTTGATTGTTTTAGTTGTTATTGTAATTGGATCTTTTTTTCTGATTTCCTCCTCAGATTGCACATTGTAGTGTATAGAAACGCTATTGATTTTGTGTATTAATCTTGTATCCCGCCACTTTGCTTAACACGTCCATTAGTTCTGGTAGCTTTGTTGTGAATTTTTCAGGAGATTCTAGATATAGGATCATAACATCAGTGAATAGTGAAAGTTTTACTTCTTCCTTTCCTATTTGGGTGCCTTTTATTTCATTATCTAGGCCTAATTGTTCTAGCTAGAACCTCTAGTACGATATTGAATAACAATGGTGAGAGAGGGCATTCTTGTCTTTTTCCTGATCTCAGGAGGAAAGCTTTCAGTCTTTCACAATTGAGTATTATGCTAGCTGCAGGTTTTTCATATATGCATTTTACCATATTGAGAAAGCTTCCTTCTATTCCTTTCTTTTGGAGTGTTTTAATCAAGAAAGGTATTTCTTGTATTTTGACAAATGCCTTTTCTGCATTAATTGAGAGGATCATGTGATTGATCTTCTTCGATTTATCAATGTGATTTATTACACTAATTGATTTTCTTCTGTTGAACCACCCTTGCATACCTGGGATAAAACTACTTGATTGTAGTGTATAATCCTTTTAATGTACTTTTGGATTCTGTTTGCAAGTATTTTGATGAGGATTTTTGCATCTATATTCATAGAGATATTGATCTGTAATTTTCTTTTTTAATAGTATCTTTATCTGGTTTTGGTATTAGGGTGATGTTGGCTTCATAGAATGAGTTTGGTAGCATTCTTTCCTATTCAATTTTTTTGGAAGAAAAAATCTCGAACAAGATTAGTATTAGATCGTCTTTCAATGATTGGTAGTATTTATCTGTGAAGCCATCTGGTCCTGGGCTTTTCATCTTTGGGAGTTTTTTGATGACTGTTTCAATCTCTCCACTTATGATTGGTTTGTTGAGGTCTTCTGTTTCTTCTGTGGTCAGTGTAGGTGGTTTGTGTGTTTTTAGGAATCTCTCCATCTCCTCTATATTGTCTAGTTTTTTGGCATACAGTTGTTCATAGGATCTTCACATGATCTCTTTCATTTCTGCAGAGTCAGTGATAATTTCCCCCTCTCATTTATTATTTTATTTATTTGCATCTTCTCTCCTTTTTTCTTTCTTAGTCTAGCTAAGGGTTTGTCAATTTTGTTGATCTTCTCAAAGAACAAACTTTTGGTTTTGTTGATTCTCTCTGTTGTTATTTTGTTCTCAATTTCATTTATTTCTGCTCTGATCTTCACTGTTTTTCTTCAGCTTGGTTTGGGATTAGTTAGCTGTTCTTTTTCCAGGTCCTCTAGGTATACAGTTAGATCATCAATTTTAGCTCTTTCTTCTTTTATAATGTAAGCACCAAGAGCTATAAATTTCCTTCTCAGCACTGCCTTTGCAGTGTCCCATAGGTTTTGATATGTTGTGTTCTCAATTTCATTCATTTCAAGATATTTGCTGAATTCTCTTGTAATTTCTTCTTTTACCCACTGATTATTTAGTGTTGTTTAGTCTCCATATATTTATGAATTTTCTCTTTTTCCATCCATTATTGATTTCCAGCTTCATTCTGTTCTGATCAGAGAAAGTGTTATGTATAATTTTAATCCTTTTAAATTTATTGAGACTTGTCTTGTGACCCAACATATGGTTTATCTTGGAGAAGGATCTATGAGCACTTGAAAATAATGTATATCCTGCTCTTTTGGGGTGCAATGCTCTATAGATATCTGTTAGGTCTAGCTCATTTACCATATTATTCATATTTCTTTATTTATCACCTGTCCAGATGGTCTATCCAATACTGAGAGTGGTGTATTGAAGTCTCCAACTATTATTGTAGAGGCATCTATTTTTCCCTTCAGCTTTGCCAGTGTGTGCCTCATGTATTTGGGGCACTTAGATTAGGTGCATAAATATTTAGTATAGCTATTTATTCTTCATGAATTGCTCCTTTGATTAATATATAATGGCCTTCTTCCTCCTTTATTACAGTTTTGCATTTGAAATCTATTTTTGGGGATATTAGTATCACTACTCCAGCTCTTTTTTGGTTACTATTTGCATGGAATAACTTTTCCCAACCTTTTACTTTTAACCTGGTTGTGTCCTATGTCTGAGGTGGGTCTCTTTTAGACAACATATTGATGGCTCATTTTTTAAAAATCCATTTTATCATTCTATATCTTTTGATTCAGGAGTTCAAGCCATTAATATTCAATGTTATTTCTATAAAAGCATTACTTACTTCATCTATTTTGTCCTTCAGCTCTCTGTTGTCATATCATTCTATTGTCTGTCTTCTTATTCTTTAGTTTACACTTCTTAATAATCTTCATTTCTAAACCCTTCTCCAAATCTTTTGCCCTTGTTTTTTCCTTTCAGGCTTCAGCACTCCCTTTAGTATTTCTTGTAATTCTGGTCTTTGGGTAACATATTCTATCAGTTTTTGTTTGTCTGTGAAGACTTTGAACTCACTCTCATTTTTGAAGGACAATTTTGCCAGATACAGAATTCTTGGCTGGCAGTTTTTCTCTTTCGGTACCTTAAATACTTCATACCACTGTCTTCCTGCCACCACGGTTTCTGATAAGAGGTTGGCACTTAGTCTTATCTAGTTTCCCTTGTATGTGATGCTTTTTTTTCCCTTTTGCTGCTTTCAGAATCCTCTCTTTATCTCTGATATTTATCAGTCTGAATAGGTGTCTCAGGGTAGGTCAATTTGGATTTATTTTGTTTGGGGTGCATTATCCTTTTTGGTAATTGATATTTATGTCTTTCATAAGGGTTGGGAAGTTTTCAGTCATTATTTCCTAAAATATTCTTTCTGTTCCTTTTCCATTCTCTCCTTCTTCTGGGCCGCTGATAACGTGAATGTTTGTGTATTTCACATTGTCATTCAGTCCTTCAGACTCTGTTCCATTTTTTCCATTCTCTTCCCTTTCTGTTCTCCTGTCTTTTCCAGTTCAGCTGTTCTGTCTTCAAAATCACTAATTCTGTCTTTGAGGAATTTAAATCTCCTCTTATGTGCATCTAACACATTTTTAATCTCATCCATTGTGTCTTAACATTTCATTCCCTTAATGTTTGTTACTTTTCTTTGCAGGCTTTCAAATTGTTCTTTATGCTTTCCTAGTGTCTTCTTAACATCCTTTATTTCTTTAGTCATGTTTTCTTTAGTAGGATACAGAGAACCGAGAACAATTTTTGTCCACGCAATTGCCAGTTTCCAGATTGGCCATCACATGGCGCTCCTCAATGCACCTTTCCATGATGTTTCAGTCTAGGCTTTCCTGTGTTCCTGTGTTGAATCTCCAGAGTAGAGATTCAAAGCAGGTTCTGCTGGCTGAATTCACTGAAGAAATGCCCCCCTGACTACCTTTCCCTTTTTTCTTGAAACAGCTGACTGATGAGGAAGATGTCTGTTCCCCTCTAAGTCCACTGCAATGAACCAGGCAGGAGTTTTACCCCAGCTTAATATCTTGGGGGTGAGGGAGGGGAGCCTTTCCTGGCTACCTTGAGGCCTTGGTAACTCAGGTTAATTGTTTTGGCTTCTTTGTCTCTCTCCCTCATCCTCCTGGGAGTTGTGTAGCACTGTCCTGGTCTGCTGACCCCCAAAGCAGCTCCTTTGGACAGCTTTTGGCTCTTTTTCCACTGTATTTGTGAGAACATTAAGCTCTGACTGTTAGTCTGACCCACTTCAATTTTTAAAATGACTTCAGTAAGTGGAATATATGTGGTCCCTGACCCTACAGTGGGTAAGAAGATGCCACTGTTAGTCACTCAATCAGAAAGGGTGAGTACTAGTCTCTAAACACAGTTCATATGCCTTTCCTCAATAATTTTCATGTCCTAAATTACCTCTTGGAGCAGCTCACAGCTTTTGATACTAATGTTAATTTTACAAGTATAATCTTCTCTGATCTTTTTTTATTTTATCCCTGCTACTTACTTCCAAATCAATTATATAATTTATTCACTATATATTTATCATTCAAGCTTCATAACTGTGTACTCTTAGTAACATGCTTACTAAGACTAACAATGTGTGTTGTTTTACATTGACTCATAAAATCAAAGTAAGTAAATTATTGATATTTGTTGAAATACTGGCTTAACTAGGTGAAAAAGAATAGAAGGGAAGGGAAAGGGAGACAGGGAGGGGATGGGAGGAAAAGATAATTGCTTTAAAAGAACAGAAGTTTCTTTCTCTGTCATGTAACATTCAAGTTATATTCCAGAAGTATAGGACTGATGGAGGTGATGCCATTCTCAACATATGTCTTCCACATTTGGAGGTTCTCCAGTTCTCAATATTTTTGAACAGGTGATAGAAAAGGAACCAGGACAGTGCACAGTAATTCTTTCAAGAATTTTTTCACCTGACACAGACATGTGTCAATTCCCCTCATCTCATTGGCCAGGGCTTGGTCACATGGTCATAGCTGGCAGCAAAGCAGAGTTGGGAAAGTAGATTTTAGTTGGGTGGTCATGTACCTCACTAAAACTCTATTAATTCAGTAGAGAATGGATATTGGGCTATAATTATCCCTCTGCCACATATTCTTTCTGTGCTGGAAATATTTATTAGCTAGGTTATTCCTAAGGCCATTATCATCCCTCAGGTACAAATTTAAATAAGTTCACTTAGTTTGCACCTCCTCATCCAGAAGTAAGTGCTTCTTGACTTCTTGCTTCTCTGAGCCGAAACCAGACATTTCTGCATGGAATGTAAGTTGCTTGAACGTGTAGCTCAAGGGCCAACTTTCAAGTGCTTTGCTCTCTCCAGATAAAGCAATGAGCCATCAAAATCAAACTTTAAATTATCCATTGTCTTTTTTTTTCCATATGCCACATCTAAAGAGCACTTATTAGACATTTCCTTTCATCAAAAGCAGTTAGTTTTGGATCTTTTTCATAAAAATTTCCACCATTTATCCTAATATTTATTTTTCCACTGTAATTTAATAACTTCACTTGTTTTAAAATACCTGGTGGTATTTTACATGTATTTTCTCCATGCTGAAGAGTCGATATGCATTGATCGGCACACATTTTTAAAGCCCCATTTTACCTAAAGATTTCAGATATAATGAAGAATAAATAAGCTAACTTTAATGGGCATTTGTTTTTTATTACAACTTCTACCATTATAAAAGATAAAATATAGACTCCACTTTAGTTTTCTGAATCCAAATGGTCAATATATAGATTTTTTTCAAAGGTATAAAAATATGGTGGAGTAATTGGACAGAACACAGTGGAAAATATATTTTTTAATCCTACTTCATGTGCTTGGCATTTGGGGAATTAAAAGAAAAAGTAGCAAACATTACACATGACTTCATATAATGTATTATTTAGTTAGGATAATAGAATCAGCTTTTATTAAACTATTAAACAACATGACAATATAACACATGATTTAAAGTCAAACTTTATGTTACATACAATAAATACTTCTAGGTGTTAGTAGAGGAGGACCTGTTAGAAAGCAAACTCTTTGTCCTGTTTCTCCTTTTGTTGTCAAATATTCAGTAGTTACACAATAAATGTTTGCTGAATGCATTTGCATTTTCTATCCTGAGTTGTGGCATTAAAATAATTGACTCTAGGTTTAATGGAGATAGGAGAAATAATGGACAGTGGTATTCTGTACCTGTTTCAGTATCAAAAATGTCCAAAGGAAAATGTAGACATTAAATTAGAAATTAGACAGCGTTATGTAAAACTAAGTGAATCAAAATTTTGTTTTTAAACATTTACTATGTTGTTAGCTGCCACTATTCCACCCAGGTGTTCAGAGCTGCTAACTTCTCTGTGTGGTGGTCTTTGGTCTAGATTCAGAGGTGGGGGCAGTGCAAAGGCATTCCTTAACAAAATGAAAATGAGAGCATATTAGGATATGTATGGTCACTCATGCATCTTCAAATCTCTTCATGGTAGATTTCCCTAGGTATACAGAAAGAAGGTGCTGAATTTTTGGGAAAAGAAAGAGTTTGATCTACTTGGCCTCTGAGTGCCATGTCAGTAGAACACATTAACTTTTCCCAGTGCACTCAATTGCCCTGTCCTTCACAATTGCATCACTAGGCTGAAAAATGTGATTTTCATAGAAATGTTCAATTTTGCAGCTTAGAGACTTTGTGAAGGGGAAAAAAATATCATTTTTGCACTTAAATGGCTCCTCAAATTGCTCACTTCAGAAAGTTAAAATTGGCCCTGAATATAATGACACTGGACCAACATGTGTTGGAATAGTTTTAACCCTTTCATCTTTGCCATCCTTTGATTATCTATCTCACATCAAACATCTAAACAAGAATGAAATAAAGTCCTTCAAAATTCTATCTTTTCTATCCTCCACCAATAATTTCAAGTACTTGAATACTAAAAAGTGCTCAGATTTCTGCTTTTTAATTTTTATTTGACTACTTGAAGATGAGTAATATTTTGCACTGAATCATACATATTGGTACTACAAAGGACCATGGAAATATTCTCCTGTAAGAAAGGCTGCTTGTAGTCCAGTATCCTTCATTCTCCTCCCACCACCAATGATCCCATTTAATTTGCATTCTTAAGTTTGCTGGTCTCCCAGCCCCCTGGGGAAGAGCTTCCCTTCTGGTTGTTTGAAGAATAGGATAAAGCAGTAAGGTTTTAGTCATACATATTTAAAACTAAAGTTGCAAGAGACATCACATCAAAAGAAAAGCTGTATATTTCTCTTTTTTTTTTTAATCTTTGAGTAGTTTCTGAAGTTCTATTTGACAACTTATCTATCATAGTACTGCTATTGAATATTCTAATGCTGTGCCTATTTAATCTTCTGATGTAAACAAATGTTTAGTTTTACATATCTCCTTCACTATCTGACAAAAGTTTGACTAAATATTGATTTATCTGTTAAAAGCAACCATCCAAAATAATGCAAAATACCCCCCAATACATGAAATCCCCATGATTTGATGGATTTTTTTTTTTTTAACCTTATCTCTCTTACTCTTTCTATCAAAATCAATTCAACAAATATCATTTAGTAATCGATATGGATAAACTGATTTCTGGCACTAGGGGAAGAAACAAAGGGGAATAAAAACACAATCTATTTCCAGCTGTGATTTACTGTCTCCTTGGACTGGTAATCCACCCTTGCCTTCCCATTTCTGCCTTATTATTATTATTTATATTTTCAAAATTAATTTTTATGGTAAGAAAATCCTATCATCTCTCTCACTACCTTTTCCATCTCCCTTCCCCTCAATGAGCAGTTATTCAACAATGACCCATGTACAATGCACTATTGTGTGTAAATAGGGACTCAAAGATATATTGGATCTAGCCCCTGTCTCTAAGAAGCTTGCAAGTTAACTGGAGGGAAAATATCTGATTATACAATTTAGGAACTGAAAACAGAATAAAAATTATTTAGTTGTGGTTCCTAAACTAAACCTGGCATGCTTATTAAAATAGTTTCCTGAGCCCTACTGAACCGGAGATTGCTTTTCATCTTTAAAGTACAGGTTAAGCAGCTAATTCATCCACCTAACATTGACTATCAAAAATCTAAGCACCTCTTAAAATATATGTATATATATATATAAATAACATTTTTGTAAGCAAATACACATATATGCATATATATTTATATATCATTTTGCAAATGTTTTTATGTATTGTGAGAATTTTGATTTTTACCCACAATAAAAATAAATTAAAAAAAAAATCTAGGACATACTGAATCTGATTTTCTAGGGAAAGGATCTTATAAACTATACTTTTCATAAGGAACCCAGGTTTGATCATGCTTTGGTTCAATAATTCTTATCTCATCTTTATAGGTGAGAAAAAATAGAACAGTTTGATTAAATCAGTGTATCCCAAAGCTAGCTACAGATCAAGGTGGCTTTTCAAAAAACCTTGCTTTTCCTTATTGAATCATACTCTTTGGGAATGTGGCCTGGGAACTGCACTTTTGAAAGCTTCTCAGATGATTCTTGTGCATAATCAGGCTGGGAACATCTGCTCTAGGATTTGCCCATGTTTATTATAGAAAGTTTGAGGTTGAGCAAAGGTCTTCTTTTTCTTATATAGAAAGGTGGTGTGTTATGGTGCTTTGAGTTCATGAAGTTAAGTGTGAATCATTGCTCACTTTTTAAATTGCTTTTAAGTGTGATAATCATTGGTGCTTCTTGTCCCTGGTCACATAATGGAATGGCATTCCCTGGCCCTGTGTTGTTGGGTTGGACCAAATGGCAAGTTCCTCTTGTAGGGGAAGGAGAAAGGAGAAAGCAAAATGTCAAAATCTTTCCCACCACTTTTGTGTGCCTGAGGGATGAGACCTAGAGTAGATTGACCACTTTATTTCACTTATCATGTTACTAAATCTTCATAAATATACATATATATGTATATAAAAATTGGCTTGGTAACTCATTTGAAAGTAGAGAGAAAACCTACTATGCATAACCATGGAAGAGGGACTAATTTAGAGCATAGTAGTAATGAGCCAAAAAAGAGGGAGTCCACATAAGAGAGAAGTATCGAGATGAGATGAGAAAGATGAGAGAGAGATCTGGGGTGGAGAATTGGGGGTCGGTGATGGGAAAGAAATGTGTAGGAAAGAAAAAAGAAAAAAATATGAAAAGCTGGAGCTTACAGAAAGGTAAGTATGTAACTCAAGTAGCAGACTAAAGGGTGTTTACGAAAAGGAATGGTTAATATCCAATTTTAAGTATTTTATACATCTGCCACATAAAATTCTAAAACCTCAATTAAAGGTACATTTCCCACACATATGTATTTGTGGGCATGAGTTTAATGGCTATGTATAGGAGTCTTGAGCCTAAGAAATAAGCTCTAGAAATTTGGAAATATTACTAGAGATAGATTTCTGACTACAGTCTTTGCAAAATTGAAGGAACTGAAAATTGTTTTTGATATCTGCCAAACTCTCTTGTAAACTACCACTCACTATCACCTATATATCTACCTTTCTCCTTTCTTGCCATATCCAGGATAAAAACATATAAGATGATCTAATCTGTTTTTTTAAGGCTTCATTTTTTTATTTCATTTTCATTTCCTATTGTAACCAACTAATCCTTTTCTTTTTTGGTTGTTGTTTTTGTGTTACTCTTCTAAGAGCATTTTCATACTGGGAAAATAATTACCCTAAATAATTACAGCATATGAACCTTTTGTTTTTTCTTATTCTGGTCAACTTAAGCTATAGCCGCTAGACTCAGTCACATCCAAAGGGAAAAGTTATGCTGAAACAACAGATAAGCAAATGATTTGTAATGGAATGGACAAACAAAGGGGAGAGTTAAAATACCTATCCCTCAGAGTGTAAACTATAATATAAACTATAATCCACGGTTAGTAGCAATGCTTCAATATGTGTCCATCAATTGTAACAAATGTACCACACTAATGAAGGATCTTGTTAATGTGGGAAAGTGTAGGAGAGGGAGAGTCTGTAGTATATGAGAATCCCCTATGTTTTTATGTAACATTTATGTAATCTAAAAGTTCTTTAAAATTAATTAATTAATTTAAAAAATACCTGTCCCAGCATGGTAGTAATCTTTTAATGGTTTTACAGAATTGGAAGGAATAAAACAGGTCTTGAGGGGGTAAAAACTAGTCTTTTTCAGCATATATACCTTCAAGGGGGGCATTATATGGAAGTGACAAGTGAGTGAGAAAGACTGTTCCTTTGGCATGGAGAAATATAATTCAAGGATATATAATAAAATTACTATAATGAATGAATATTTCAAGGGATGACAGAACAACATCACCGTGCTAGGTAGTTGATGACACATTTTTCAAAGTTAATCACATGTATACTGCACAGCAACCTGCTAGCTAGGTATTGTCTCACCAATTTATATATGTAAAAACAAAAATTGATATGGGAAGTAATGAATTTGTCCATGTGGCATGTTCATAGCTGTTAAATGGCAGAGACCAAACCCAACTCATGATGGTCAAATTCTGAAGACAAGTTTTTTTTTATTCTCCCTCATCCTATGGAAATATTTAATCTGTGATGCTAGGGAAGTTAGATCTAGAAACCTAGGTGGAATTTAAAATGAGAAAGGTTTTGATAAAGCTTTTTATAAACCTAAGACTCTAATAACAGACTTGGTTGCCTCAGAAGTAGTTTTTTCTACCACACTGAAAGGGTTCAAAGGAAAGGTAGATGACAGTCAGTCTAAGGTATTGCAGAAAGGACTCCTTCTCTTGTCTGAAGTTGGATTAGATGTAGGCTAAAATCCCTTCTAAATTTCCAATTCTATGTCTTTAGTGAACTAAATGCTCTGTAGTATACTGTAAAATAAAAATGAATTAAGAAAAGTGATCAACCAACAGATATTTATTACATTTCTACAATGTGCAAGGCACTAGAATTCTCAACTCACAGCTTGATGACAGCTGTTTTCCCAGCTCACTCCCTGCTCTCAAAGAGTAGGAGCCAGGCTTTGTGTCAGGAAGGACTTTACCAGAGAAAAAGCTGTCAAAAGAAGAGACCAAACAAAAACAAGAACGAAACAAAAAATGCCAAATATTAACTCATCACCATTTGCTCAAGTCTGGCACCTCTTGGAGCATATTCTTAAAGTTTTGTGATGGCTTCCCCTCTCCTGGGTGTCAGAATATGGGGAAAGAATCCCGCTGACTGACTCATGAAACACATTACAGAAACTCTCTATTTTAGCAGTTAAGGCCACAGAAGCAATTTGTATTTTACTTAGAAGTTTATTGCATTTTGATAATTGCTTTTCCCCTTGAACTGTAGAATTTTAAAATATAATTTTTGACTGACTATAAAAAGGAAAAAAAAATCCGTATAACTTTAAGAGCATTTTCAAAGCTTTTAAAGTCTCCACTAAACTGAAGCAACCCAGAGTTTCCTTCTTGAGATGTTTCAAGTTAGAAATGTAGTTATTTTATTTAACCCTGTGGCATCCAAGGAAAAGAATCAATTGAGAGATGTTCTCTTCATATAGGGTATTACATCCAGAATCAGTGTTTTTGAAGACAGAACTATGGGAAGTGAATATCAAAAAGATCATCAACAAACTTGATGGGGATCTGTTTTTAGATACACAAATAAACAATGCATCTAAGGTGCACAAATTCATAAAGCTCAAACATGCCAATGATAACCCAATGTTAGTCAAACATGCCAATGAAATATAGTTTTCCTACGGATGGTCACTTTCACATCATGAAAATTCATATGGGCTGTTAATCAGAAGTATAACCTGGTATATAAACATTATAGAAATAATAACTTACACAGACGAATTCCATATGCATTACAAAGTACTTTCACAAATCCTCACATATATATTCTCTACAAGTGGAAAAGTTTGCCTTGTCTAAATCTAAACAGATAACCAGAATAATGGTGGTTTAAAAAACTATGTGCCATTTTAACATGTATCCTAAGATTGTTTTTTTTTTTTATTTTTCCACTTTTCTCCAACTATGTCTGTAGTAGACATAGATATCATTAAATCATCCAGGTTTTTGGTTTCAACAGAACAAATCAACATGAGTGTTGGTTAGCAAACTATCTGAAAATCAAAAGAACAGTCATTTACTTTTCCATGACAGTTTACATTCATTCAAATATTTTCACACTTAAAATTTGACTATCATCGCAGTCTTTCATATAATTACAAGTTCTGTTTTCTGGAAGAAGACACCTAGTTAGCATAAAATTTAGAGACTTGCCAGGATCACATAGGTAAATAGTGATAAAGCCAGAGTAGAACTAAGGATTTAACCCAGGGTTTAAATTAGAAGTATTGATTATGACACTGATGAGGCAAATTATCTCCCAGCAGTGTTGACCTACTCTTCGTCTCCATCAATGAATGTGTGAACTCTCAGTTTTGTGCAATTTGTAGAATTGAAATCACAAGACACAGTGAGATAGAAGACACTCTTCCATGAATGGCTCATATATAAGCAAAGTAGAAATTTCTTGGGAAGCGGCTGTTCATAGAGGATTCTCATTTTGGAAATATGTTTCCTTTTTTAGTGCAACCAATCTCTGCTTTATTATCCCATCTATTCAATAAATTCATGGATGATGGATCCATAATGGGTGATAAAGGACAATTATGCTAATAGCAATAACTCATTTATCTAATGCTTTTCAAAGTGCTTTCAATTTTAAATGGTATTTGATGAAACACGCAAGTGAGGTTGGCAATGCAGAAATTTGTAGTGTTTTGGCAAGAGTACTAGTTGAATGACAGTATTGTTTTAAAAAATGGAACACCTTATGAATAGCATAAATCCTATTTATATGTGTGTCCTAAGAGAGCAGTGACAATACAGTATAACCAAACAACAAAAATAAACTCATCAGTTGAACCACGGTAATTGCATACATATGCAATGTGTGTTATCTTCAATTTAAAGATGAGGAGACAAAAGCAGTTAGAAAAGCAGTCTTTGTCACTTGGAGAATTAATGCAGAACCAGCACTCGATTTCTAGAACTTTGAGTCTAAGATGATAAAGGATACACACACTTCCTTAAACCATGTCCCTTAATATCTGTCAGAAGCAAAATCATTACTAGATGGACCACTTCTTGTCATTTTTGATAAAAAGCCATATCCCATTGGCATAAAATGCTTTCTTTCCTCCATGAATTTAGTGGAAGCATTTTCCTTCTTTGCATCATAAGGTTGTTCAATATTGTATTGGGAAGCACTTTGAACTCCTAGGAAGATAAGTGCTATTTAATTGCAAAGTGTTATTAGTCCTATGACTGTCATTATGTGCACCAGCACAATTTTACAGTTAATGCATTTCAATATTACTGCTGTTGACATCTTTCACTTTTTTTTTTTTTAAACTGGCTCAACGGCAGAATTGGATGTCTCAGGGGACTGGTTATTGGAAATTGGATTCAGAATCTCTTGCTTCTGGGTCTTTAATATCCAACGCATTGCTATATTACCCCATGCTGAATGGCATTTTAGTAGCATCAATACTATCCTCATGCATGATTCAAAATCCTACAACATTACACATCAGGTCTACTTGATGGGAAAAGATCAATTTACAGAGAGATGTGGTTTTTATCCAGATCTAATGATTGCTACATTTCTACCTGCAAAAATAATTTATTCCACTAATTGTGTTCCACTTTCCTTCTTTCTTTATTTGGGGGACATTTGCAGTTAAAATGTTTAATCCAGGGGAGCAGATGTAGTTCAGTGGTTGAGCATCTGCTTCCCATGTCCTGGGTTCAATTCCAGGTACCTCCTTAAAAAAAAAAAAAGAAAAATTAACAAATAAGTATTGTTACTGAAACATTATATAGATGCTTTTTAAATTAGCCAAAAGGGTTAATATCTGAAGTTACTGAAACTGGCTAGATTGACTTTACCCTTTGTATGTGGCCATTTCTGACATAAAAAAAAAAAAAAAATGTTTAGCTAAAAAACAATCTCATATGGTGTAACCTTTTAGGTTCCTACTTCCTTCCATTCACTCTGCCCCACAACACACTGCAAATGCATATCCACTAGTAAGACACAGATATTCATTTTTGTTTTCTTATCTTTGCCTTGATTAGAAAGGCAGTGGCGTATATAAAATTTCTCAGATGTTCTTTTCCACTTTGGTCACCTAGTACCTCAATGTTTTGCCAAACCACGAACTCTAAGCTTCTTCTATGACCTACCTCTCAGCAATCATTCACTGAATTTTCAAATTCCATTTGTCAATACAAACAACTGTTGGTTATGTATCTGGCTTAGGCGTAAAGATATGAAGTTTGAATTTGGGGTTAAGGGAGGTAGGACTTTTGGGCAAAAGGGAAACAATTATGAAACTAAAATATCAAATGAGCTGAAGAGGAAAATAACTATTTTAGCCACCAAAACAAAGCTATTGTTGAGAGCTTTTTTTAATTTTTTTCTATTTTTCCTGTCTGTCAAAATACTTGCATAGCCCAGGAATATAATATATTCTGGCAAAGCACAAATATGATATGCAGATGCAAAATATGCTTTGCAGTTGAAAAGAATTATGGTATGTGACTTTCTTATAGGAATTTTAGACACAAATTGTGTTATGTAATTGTTGGTGTCCATTTTTTTTTCATGCCTTTTTGTAAACTATTTTATTGTGTTTATATATCAAATTACACCAGTATCATTATTCCTTATGGCCCCAAATAATGTATTGGTTGATTCTACTTGGGGTGATTTTCCACACAGTTTGAGACTGTCCCTCTCTGCCATAGGTCTGCTTCAGTTGCATGGGAGACTGCTACTGGGTACTTTTCCAAACCCAGCCTGTGGCTCCCATTGACCTCCTGAAACCCCATATCTTAGAATTGGCCCTGGGTTTGTTTTTTTGTTTTGTTTTTTTTTATTAAATTTTTTTTTTAATTAAAAAAATAAAAGATACTTAGATTACATAAATGTTACACAAAAATTATATGGATTCCCATATGCCCCAGCCCCCACACTTCCTACAACCTCCCACATAAACATCCTTCATTAGTGTGGCATATCACCGGAAATGGATATATGCATCCTGGGGCTTTGCCATTAAGCATGGACATGTTGGTGTCCATTTAATACAATTCAGTTCAATTTGATTTGATTCATCACATGGTCAATGGTCAGCAGTCAAGTGCATAGCATAATTCCTTCTAAATATGATTGTCATATAAGACCTTAAGGTATCATTGGGTAAATAGAGACTATATACATGAAAAAAATGAAGATGCAGATTATATGGGTTAATAGATGCTATAGGTCAAAGCATTCTGACAAAGCATATAACACTATAGAAATTCAAAGCAGTATTGTTATTATGAAATAATAAATTATGCAGTAAAAGCAAGCTCTATTTCTGGGGATCAGAAAGAAGATGCCAAAGTGATTTGGATTAGGCTCAGAAGGCCTGAAGGGGATCAGGCATGTTAATTTCAATTGTTAAGGCTCTGCCAGACTTGGATGATCAGAAGCAGGAGGTTTACCTTTGTCTTAGATTGGTTCCCCCAGAAGTGAAAACTGAGAGAAGTCAAGTGCAGAGAATTTATTTGGGAGGTGCCAGAGTGGGGAAGTGATGAAGAGAAGAGAAACAAGTAAGCCCAGAGCCCAGAAGGTGACTCGAGCTTAAATTTTCAAGGAAATGTACTTCAAAATCATCTCATCCAAAAGGCAAGGGATTAACTTCAAAGAATCATTGGTTGAAAGCTTCTTGTGAGTATACTGATTCCTGGACACTTCTGGCCTGACAGAGAATGGCCTTCCAGCATCCCCCTCCAAAACAAACAAACAAGACAAAAATCCCTCAGACACAGAGAGGGAGTTTGAAATCTGTCAGAGTCACAGAAATGGTAAGACTGGAAAACTGTGTGAGAGACACATATAGCTTCTGCTGAGAGATTTCAAACAGAAGGAAAACAAGTCAATCATAGGAGAGATGATGAAAATGTGAGAAGGTACATATAGAAACATTCAGGTGGGTGAGTGTCAATAATTAAGGAGGTTCTTCTATATGGAGATCCTTAAAATCATGACGTCAAGGTGGAAAATGTGACAGTCTGAGGTGGATGCAAACTTACACATATGAATCAATTAAAAAATATCATTTAGCATGTAATGCAATGCAATTATGCCACCTAGTCTCTATCATATTGTCTGAATTTGAGGGGGGGAAGGGGAAGAGAAAAAAAATCAGTGTTGCCTAGAGTAACCTGAGAAATTAATTTTTATTTATTTTGGGTCTTCTTTTGTTTTTTTTGTTTTGTTTTGTTTTTTTTTTAAAGATTTTATTTATTTATTCATTTATACCCCCCTTGCTGCTTGTGCTCGCTGGGTCAGCTAACCATGCCATGCGGGCGGGCCTGCCTTCACCAGGAGGCCCCGGGAACCGAACCCGGGGCCTCCCATATGGTAAACGGGAGCCCCACCGATTGAGCCACAGCCGCTTCCTCTTCTTTTGTTTTTATCTTTTTTCTTTTTTGTTTTTTTCTTTCTTTTTATTTTTCTTTTCTTTTTTTAATTTTCTTTGAGAAATTGTTCTGAAGAGGTCAAGAGGATGAGTTGTTCCTTAGAGAATGGTCACGTGCCTATAAATATAAAATTCTGGAAGAAATTAATAAATTTTCTGAAAATAATATATAATGTCACAGTTTCTCAAGAAGAAATTACATTTAAATAGACCATTGATCATTTTTTAAAAAATGGAAAAGGTTAAGAAGAAACTGACTCAATCTTAAAGGTACTAGAAACAATGATGAGTTTACCAAACCTTCAGGAACAATTAGTCCTTATTTCTTACACATTGTTCCACAGAAGGGAAAAAAAGGGAGAAATTGCGCTTTTTTTCTGAGTCTGGTTTAATATATCTATTATATACCAAAAAGAGCTAAGGACAGTCTAAGAAAATAATATAGGATCATTTCACTTATGGATATAGACATAAAATTTCTAACTAAAACTTTATCTAACCTGGCTCCACAAATTAATAATAGTACATTGTTACCAAATATAAAATAGGAGGTATTATATTTTGGGAATATAATATAGATCATAGAGGAAGGAAAATAAACTATGATCATATCAATAGATACAGGGGAAAAAAGTATATATATGGTAAATTCCAATGCAATTTGTGATTTGTGATGGAAATAGAAGAGAACCTCCTTGGTATTAATAAAATTACCTAAAATAAAGCTTTCTCTAATATAAGAAAGGAAGACATTTTAGATGCAATTATTTTATAAAGTGGATCAAGGGAGTGGATATGCCTCAAGTGGTTGAGCACCCACCTCCCACATGGGAGGTACTGGGTTCTGTTCCCAGTGCCTCCTGAAAAAAACAAAAACAAACAACAGGCAAAACAAATGGAAAAGCCAAGTCAGGGAAGCCAATGTGGCTCAGTGGTTGAGCGCCAGCTTCACACATACAAGGTCCCAGTTTCAAACCCTAGCCCCCAATACCTCAAGAAAAAAAAAAAAAAAAACAGGATCAAGGCAGAGCACCTACTATAAACTCCCACTATTCAAATTATTTTCTGGCCAACATGGTATGACATAAAAAGGAAATAAAATATATAAGGATTGTAAAAAGATATGTTAGTTTCAAATGGAATGATTGTGCACCTAGAAAACCAAACAAAATAAAGTTATAACATAAATGAGAATAAAAGACTAATCAAGATTCAGTAAAATCCCATGTAATTAAAATATCATACAAGATAACAAGAAAAATTATAAAATAGCTAGGATTTAACCCACTAAAAATATTAAAATATAAAAGTGAATTAGGGAGCTTGGAAAACATGAGTTTTGTCAAATTAATGTAGGATTTTGGTCATATTATAGTCAGTGTGTAAAGGTTCATTTCATAAATGGTATTGGGAAAAATTGATTTAGTATGTGTGTTAGTAAACTCTATCTTCCACTATATAAAGAAATCTGGATGGATTAGAGATCTAAACTTGAAGGGTAAAATTATAAGTTTTGAAAGAAAGTAGAGAAGAATATCTTTATGTCCATGGAATAGAGAAGGATTTCTGACATAAAACATAAAAATAATAACATAATAGGAAGCAATGATGAATTTGATTAATTTAGAAATGAAAACTTCCTATTCAATTAATGATACCACAGAAATTGAGGGGACTGAAATTTGAAGAGGACAATTACTCCAACTTCTTGAACAGTTCATTAGTACATCTACCCAGAGAAATGACTCCAGGGTTCTTTACCACTACATACCACCATAAAAGGAGAGTGGGCAGGGAGATTAGTGATTATGTTGGAATTAGCTAAGAATGCCATTTTTAAATATAATGTCATGTTCAGTAGCATGGGCTTTGACATCAAACAAGCCAGGGATGAATTTCTCATTCTACTCCTTACTAGCTATGAGAGCTTGAGCAATTTACTTGATTCCCAGATGAAAGAGGAAAGCATCTCTTTTAGCAGCCAACAAATTATAATGTCTAAATATTAGGTATTCTCAGTATCTATAATAGTATATCCCTCACTAATGAAGTAATAAAATGTCTGACATATATAACATATTTTACCCTCACCCCACCCAGTTTCTTCCATATGCCCTCTCTCTATTTCGCTAACCACCATCCCCTTCTTTTTTTTCCCTTCAACATGTAAGTCACTGTGCTAGGAGATATAATGATGAGCAAGGAAGATATGACCATTGCCTGAAGGGACTTATGTATAAAATTTTAGATAGACATTTAATATTAATACCAATACACCAACACTAATGCTATTAATAATAATGTAGATAATGATAATAAAATATTCAGTAAGGAGTATCTTGGCAAAATAGTAACAATAAGGTGTCACAGTAGGAATTTCACAGATTATAAAACTCAAGTTTACAGAAGCAGAACTAGCTTTGCAAGCCCATGTTTCTATTGATGGCAGAAAATGAATTGTTATCAAGTCAAAGTAAACTCAGTCATTCATTTTACTTGCAATCTTTCTGAGGTAAAATCACAAGGATTACGTATGTTTTTCTCCTTCCCACTTTTCCATCTCTTCTCTTTTAGAGTGAGAAAAGTTCCAAGGATTAGAAGAGTACTATCACTGTAGTTATTATCTTTTCTTCTGAGACGTAAGAATAACAAAACAATGAACACCATGAAAATTATATTAACTGCTGTTTATTGATCACTTATCATATTTTATTTGCTATTATAAGTAATTTACACATACTCATAATTTTCATTTTCATGCCAATGCAGTGAGATGCATACCATTATTCCCCATTTGACCAATATGGAATCCCCATTGGTCATCAGCCCCTACTCTGATTGTTTCCACATGGAATTCTTGTGTCCCTCTCTGCTTCCCAAGCATCAGGCACACACATGTTTCCCTCTGCCCTTTTCACTCTAGCCCTGAGAACTCTCCAAGTCTGCTGTCCTGTACTTGGACACTTCTGCATTCTCTGAAAGCACAGAGATTTTTGGATGCTATCCCACATCTCACTGACACTCTCTGAGGCAATTCCTACCATCGTGCTGGGTAAGACTGGGATATATGGCTTTCCTTAGTGACCATTTTGGATTTTAAAGAGGAGCTGAATACTTCCTTATTCCCACAGTGATGACTTTAACATTTGGAATCTATGCAAGTGAAGGTTAGTAACTGGAGAATGGGCATACTCTAAATAGGAAGAACCTCCACCTCTCTGTTTAGCTCTGATATGGATGGCTCTTCCAAGTATGGGACCAAAACTACTGTAGAACTCGAGGTCAGGAGGACCCTTTTCCCTTCATTTATGATGGCACAGGACTGAAATGTCCACAGGAGGGTACTCCTCAGTGTTTGCTCAGTCACTCTATTTCCTGAGGGAGAATGAGAAGGCAGCAGGCATGGGGTCACCAAAGAATGACTTTGAATTGGCAATACAGGAGTAAAAAAAAAACATTTCATTGGATTAAAATTTCAGTGGAAATGTGAATTGGGGATGGGTTTTATAAAGAAGTGCCTGTCAGTTACACTAAGAGACTAATAAGCTGATTTCCATCCACTGGGACAAAGGAGAAGGAAAGTAGAATGAATCACCATTTTCCACTATAACAATGACAGTTGGAAGACTGTTATGACTCTTCCGATGATAATAATTTCCATTTCGATGGGCTTCTTTTCCAAGATGTCTAAAGTATTTTACAAGTGATTTTTGCCATCCATCCTCAAGTCTCAAAGAGAAGAGATAGAAATACTCACATCCTCATTTCATAGGCAGCGAATGTCTGAAGGTTTCTGAATACACTGGGCTTTTTCCAAAGAAATTTTTAATAAGGAAACTGAAAAATTCAGTCATATCTAGGAAGGAAAAGAAAGGAAGCAAGAAGAGTAATATGTGGACACAAAATCCCCTACAAGTTTTCATTGTCTTCTTATAACCCATTTTTTGAAAAGGGAAAAAATCAAAGGCTAAAAATAATGTATTCTGTATATATATATATTACATTGTGACATTTGAATTTATCAATTTTACTTCTTGAAATTTAGTCTGTATGCACTTCTCTGATTCAGATATTGTCCTTTCCTCTCTCATACCATAATATTTTTTATTTTCCTTTTCATTTCTACTAACATCTTAGCATGCAGTAGATCCTCTATATTTAGATATACTTACTCAGTGTACCTGATGTTCAGTGTGGGGCAAAGGTCTACAAGTCATTCAGCACAAGAAGGTAACTGAATAATATATGTATCCAGAGGAGAGGGGTATCCTATACATGGTCAATTGCCTGATTCCTCAACTTTCTTCCAGTTTAATATATTATTGCACGATGGTCTTGTCTCTCTCTCTCTGTCATGGTGGTTTTGTTTCTCTACCCTCATTACAAAAGGAGACTATGTAGTAACTCTATGTGGCAGGCAGAATCATGGCTCCCTAAAGATGTCCATATCCTAATCGCTGTAACCTTTAAATATGTCATATTACATGGCAAAGGGGAGTTAAGGTTGCAGATGGAATTAAGGTTGCTAATCAATTGATCTTAAAATAGGAAGATTATCCTGAATTATCCAGGCGGGTCCAATGTAATCACAGGAATACTTTAAATGTGAAATAGGAAAGCAGAAGAGTCACTGTCAGAGTGATGCCATGTGAAAAAGACTTTTAACTGTAAATGTGTGGAAATGGATAGAGTTGATGGTAACACATTCCACTGAGTAGCAGCTGGTTTATAAATGGGAATGTGGCTGAAAAGGGTAGTCTAGGGTTATAAATGCCACATAAAAGAAAGCTAGAGAATAATCTAGGGATTGAATAACACAGTGAATCCAGAAGTGCATGAAAATTGTGGTTAATGGTATAAATGCAAGAATGTCTTTCTGTGAACTAGAATGGATGTACGTCATTATTATAGAGTAGTGGGAATTTGGAGAAATCTTGGAAAAATACAATTAATATAACTTATGGACTGTAGTTAACAGCAATATTGTAATATTCTTGCATCAATGCCAAAAATTGTGTAACAAATTGTGTAACAAATGTTCCACAATGGTGTGGTGTGTTGGTGAAGGGTTGTCTTATGGGAATTCTACACATGTGCATAATTGTTTTGTAAGTTCACAACTTCTGTAATAAAAAATATATTAAAACAAAAAGACCTAACTAGCGATTGCTAGCTTGCCTTTCCAAGAGCCAAGGAATGCAGGCATCTTCTTGAAGCTGGAAAAGGCAAGAAAACTCTTTCCTCCTTAGAGCCTCCAGAAAATAATACAGCCATCTTAACACATTAATTTTAGTTCACTGAGATCCATTTAGGACTTATGACCTCCAGAACTGTAGGATAATAAATTTGTGCTGTCTTTTTTTTCTTGTAATTTTTCTTTAAATTTGTGTTGTTTTAACCAATTAAATTAATGGTAATTTGCTACAACAGAAATTGGAAACCAATAAAGTATGCAATAAATGCTTAGTAGATGAATGAATGGATCAACCAACTAATATAATTCAAATGCCATCATTTACTGATATTCCAAGTTCTGAAAATGGGCTAGGAAAACTAGAGCTTAGGAACTAATTTCAAAAGATCTACAATGTGAACTATGGTCCGTGCTTAATGGCAAAGCCCAAGGATGCGTTATCAATTGCAGTGAATGTGCCACACTAATGAAGGATGTTTATGTGGGAGGGTGTGGGGGGTGTGGGAGGTGGGGCATATGGGAATTCCTATATTTTTTTGTGTAACATTTCTGTAATCTAAGTATCTTTAAAAAATTAAATATATAATAAATAAATAAATAATAAAAAAGTTAAAAAAAAAAGATCTAATTTACAATCATGAAAATAACAATGTCCATATAAATTATTTGAATCCTAGCTTCACTCCTCCACCTGTATCTGTGAGGAAGAACCTGGTGTTGCAAGAGGAATAATTAGTTTTCCATGAGGTATCCCAAAGGAAACTTTGGAATTGCTCCAGTTTTACAATAGTTATGATAACATAGTGCTTACTCTGCTTATTGTGTACCTTGTTCTAAGCAAATTACATGTATCAACTGGCCTAGTTTTCACAATAATCCTACCAGGAAGTTACTTTCATTATCTCCATTTTATTCATGGGTAATATATATATAGGCACAGAGAGGTAAAGTAGCTTGTTCTAACTCACACAGTATGGAAGTTGCAGAGACAGACTTTGAACTTTTAACTATTACAATACACTTCATCTCATATATAACTCCCCCACTCCCTGGTGCTACCTTTAATAAGTAGCACTTGATTTGAGAATTAAATAATACATTTTGTTGAACCAGGTGATGGTTGGTGCTCAGGATATTCTAGAGTAGGGAAACAGTATGAGAACCAGGGCCAACTAGAGGTCAGAGAGAATGCATTGCTGTGTTTTTTGTCTAGGGTACATGAAGAAATGTAGTGAAAAGTGAAGCAAGGAGGGACAGATGTGGCTCAAACTGTTGGGCGTCCCGTCTCCCATATGGAGGGACCTGGGTTTGATTCCCGGGACCTCCTGGTGAAAAAAAAAAAAAAAAAAAAAAAAAAAGGTGAAGCAAGAAGGGTATTTTGGACTGGTTTTGGGAGATTTCTAAACTCCAGAATAAGAGATTTAAATCTTTTCAGCTATCAGTGGAAAATACTACCTTTTATTTTTTAAGCACAAAAATAATGCAATCAGAGTTGCCATGTTAGGCAGGTTAAGGCATGTTGACTCATTAAAGGGAGATGACAGTGGAGGCAATGAAGCATGGAGTTCAGTGAGAAGACTGTTATAGTCATACAATTGAGGGGTACTGGTTATCTGAATGAGGGAGGTAAATATTGGAATGGGAGAGAGAAGTTCAGATGTAAGAAATGTTAGGGAGAAAGAACTGACTTACAATTCTCTTGAAAGGTAGAGGTGAAAAAAAAGAAGTACCTGGATGACTTTCAGATTCTGAGACTAGGTGATGGAGACAGATAGACATGGAAATAGAAAAAGCTCAGGGAAACACACCAGTTTGGGTTTCAGAGCAGAGATGATGGATTTGTTTTGGGGATACACCATCATAACTGAAAGAATTACATACATCTGAGGTGTTTAATCCTATGAATAATAAATTCCTAGTTTATGATTGGCTTTCAGGTATTCCACACACCCCATCGGATAGGCACTCATTGTGATTTCACTGATTGCAGTGACAGTTATATCACATAAAAAAAATCCCAGGATCTCACTTTGATTCCTAGATGTTCCATCAATATTTCCTAAGTCCTGCTACCCTGCTGCCCTTTCACACTCCCAGCTTCAGATTGGTGCCAGCTCCACCCACTGAGATGAAGACCTCCTGGTAAAAGTAGACTTCTTAGATGTTAGCAGCAGCCCTCTTGAGTTACTAGATGCCAACTGCATGATATCCACATAGTCCAGGACTAAATTCTTTGCCACCCTCAGAGATCTCTAGTGGCTCCTGAAGTTCAATGAGTAAACTCTCCTTCGCTTGATTATATTACCTACCCATTTGCCACAGATGAATCAGGCCCAATAGAACACTGAAATATTGCTTTCCTACCACAACAATATTAAAATCTATGGATCTTCAGTGATTTTCTCTGGGTAGGCAGATGCCACAAATATAGAAGTTGGGGCATCATCTGCCGTCTTAGCCTGCTCACTGCCCTTGAGGGTATCTGCTCTAGCACTACTAATATCAACCTCCTAAGCCACAAACATCTATAATGTTGCCTGGCAATCTTATTTCAATTGACTGCCCTATATCTACATGGTTTAAAAACTTCATCATACTTGAAGTTCATAATGCATGTGCAAATTCTCATTTTTGTTAGAATCCATCATAATGCCTCACAATCCATTGCAACAATTATATCCAATTACTTTAGGAAAGTACTCACAAAGTTTATTATAATAATGTTAAATATAGCTTATCCACTGGTCTTTAACCAAATAAATTTTTATGTTGGATTATAGTCTTATGAAACTTATAGAATGTCAACAATTATCTTTCAATCAAGGAAACTTCCAAATGGTTGTGTGTTTATTTGAAGTCTTCACTAATCACCACCTTCTCCACCATATTCCCTCTCTCTTCTATTCCCCCACTAAGACTTCTACATATTTCTACTCTTGTACGTATAATGCCTTAGGAATTTATTTACTTATGTATTTAATCCCCTCACTGAACTAGAAGTCTTGAGGATAGTGTGGTTTTGTCCATGTACTTTGGAGTCACAAAAGCTGATCTCTACAGTATGTGATTAAATCATTCTGTTTCTCACTTTTCTCATCTGAAATATGGGATTGATTACAACTTATGATTTATACATCTCACAAGGGTATTATGAAGATAAATGAGAAGACTTTGTAAACTTACAGTGCTATACCATTGCCAAATCTGATTATAATTTGTCAGCCCCCTTCCCCTCCCGTTCCAGTCTTTTTGGCCCATTGTACCACACTCTTGCCTGATACTATTATGATATGTGCCCCTGGTATGAAATAAACGAGATTAAATGCTAATTAAAGCACATCAGCATTTTCAGATACACACAAATATATACACATACATATACACAAAGAGATAACAACTGCTGTCTGTTGTGTGCTCCTGGAACATAAAGGAAAATGATATAAATAACTCCTGAATGCAAGAACAGTGAGTCACACCACTGTCAGACCCTTCCCAAAGTCCACTGGGAAATTAGACCTCATCAGTGTCAAGCATCAATTCCCAATCACCGCACCAAAGTGGCAGAAGTTGCCAGAGTGACAAACTCTGCTGCTGAGGCCAGGAATCTTGTCACAAAGAAAAGGACAATTATCCCAAGATTTCAGTCTGTGTAGACAGACACTTTATATAATTCAAGACCAAGAATTTCACATTGTCTGATTTCTCCAATGACTATCCCCAAGTACTGCTATATCACTCTTTATAGTTCAAATTATTTTTTTCCAGAGTAACCTTGTTCTGAACTTGGAATCTAAAGAGGGAAAAGGTCACCACCAAATTATTCTTGGTAAGTCTTAACAGCTCCAGGCGATCCAAGAAGCCAGGAGCTGTTTTCCCCCTGGGGCCTCCCTCAAAAATGACACATGTATCTCATGAAGATATCTTAGCAGGTTGCATGTGAAAATAAATAAATAAACAAATAAATATATCTCACTATAGAACACTGTCAGGTAATAACTATCAAGTGACTTCAGCAACTAAAGACATCAGACGCTTGGGGATATGTTAATCCGCTTGAGTCTGTTAGGAGGAAGGATAAACTGGCAGATGAAAGTCTCAGGCTGCCAGTGCCTACAGGGAAGTGATGGATGAACATCAAACTTCAATTCAGCTAAACATCTCAACACCTGGGTAGGAATTTCACTGTCGGATCAGTTTATTGGGAGGGGTCAAAAGGAGAAGTATATCAACATGGTCATGACGCACACATGTCACCAGACAACATGACTTTATAGCAGTAGCAAATTCTCATAAAAGACAAACTGAAAATATGGGTGCCAGGTTTAGAGCTCTACACAAAATAGGCTTTTGATAAATCTCAGTGGCAACAGGAAAGATGCTTTGGAACAATCCCTTATTAATTCCGGCTAAATGTTAGTGCAGTACACTGGTAAATAAAAATACCACTGCTTAGAAACAAGAAAAATATGTTCAAGTAACGTTAAAGATTGAAAGTAAATAAGGGTAGATTGTGAAGGGCATCGTCACTGGAGTAAGACTTCTTGTTCTAATTATCAGTCTGCGCAAGAATTCTATCTACAATTTTTTCCACTCCATTTCCTGGACTCTTTTTCTAATAATTCAGTGATTTGGTTGGTTCACATTCAAATTTTATAAGTTAATAGTTTAAGGAAATGGTTACAATTAAATTGGTTTTTACTTTATCACCTGGCTTTAAGTGATGGAAATCAGCTATTTAAACTTAAATATTCAATTAAATATTAAATATTAACAGTATTTGTTTTCCTATTCAGTGTCAAATTGGCCAGTGGATGCCATCACCACCATGAAAGTAAAAAAAAAACATGTTTGGACTGTTTTTATCTTCCAGGCCCTGTGTCTTGCATTTAAATTGGAAAATGACATTTAATCTTTACATCAACCATACAACATTGGTATTAAGATGTCTGTTTTATAAGTAAACCGAGGCTTAGAAAGTCTAAATAATTTACCCAGAGTTATGTAGCTGATAACTGGTAGGGCAGGAATTTGAACCCAAAAGAGTCTAAAACCCGAGACTCTACTTTGGAGACTTTTATTGTGTCACTATCCCCTTATTTAATTTCATTTATGTACCTCAAACTTATTTTGCAGTAGCATACTTCAGCTGTCCATGTAGTATTATAGCGTACATCAGGCCTCTTTTCAGACAAGACTGACCCCATCAAAGTTGTTCATGAAATACTTTTTAAAGCAAACAATTTAACTAAAACAACTGAGAGAGCTTTACCATTAATAAAATTGAAATAGCTGAAAGGAAAACTATGAAGACAAGGAAAACCACTGTGGTAAAAATCAAAAGCTATAGTATTATATTTTTTACTTTCTTAATAAGAAATGGAAGAACAAAATGTACTTCACTGAAGAATTACAGCTATGTGAAGAAAAGTCACCCTATGGACATAGCACTCACAGGACATATATTGCTACATATTTCCTGATTTTCCCAAAGTGGATCCAGTTCCAAATAGTGTGCCCATTTGCTCCTATTTTTATCATACTCTGAATCCTTATGTTTTACTTGGAAAATATAACCACTGTATTTTTAAACTACTTACTGACATTCCTTACTTTAAGAAATTAAATATAGAGCATTAGTAAAAATAAAAATAAATTTGAAAATCTATTTGTCTAGCTTGGAAAAAAGAAATTAAATATAAAAACATAAATTAAATATAGCTATATTTATACATTTAGAAATTAAAGGATGTGTACATGAATGCATATACATATTGGAGTACAAATTTTAGTATAAATTCCCAGTATAAAATTGGAGTCTCAATTTTATACAGGGAATTTTAGTTATCTACTGATCTTCATAATAAAATTAAGAATGTATTTTTTGAGAAACAAATGAGAACACAACTTATCCCTAAGACATAATATAATCATAGTTAAGAATTCAATGAATCCTTTTAAAAGCATATATTGAAAAGAAATTCAATCTTATAATAAAGTGCTGATGATACTAGAACTATGTCTTATAATTGTAAATTAGCTAGTATTGTTTTTATGTTTGGGAAAATGTCCTGAATGTCCACAGGGTAAAGAAGACTGACAGCCTAAGAGAAGAAAACACAAAAGAGAGAAAGGTTCTTTAACCTTTACAAATCTTGGGTCTCCGATATTCTATAAGGGAAGGACGTCTTTCTTCCCCTGATCCTGTGCCCAACACTTCATGTAAGTTGTTGTGTTAAAGAGATTAAATAGCTTGAACTGAACAAATTGGGAGAGTAAATCCCTCTTTCTCTCTCTTGCTAAGCACACACATGTACACACACATGTTCACACATATATGCTTTAAAAGAAAAACAAATACATATGTCTTCTGGTATAAAAATAGATATATGTTCATGTTGTGCAAACTGAAAAATGCAGGGAAGAAAACATACCCCCAAATCTTAAAGATAATTGATAAAGCTTTCTTCTCTCTCTATGTATGTATGTATGTATTTGTTTAGAAATTTTTACATTAATATATCATCATCATTTTTACATAGCTATGTTTTTAAATTCTATTCTGGTTTGTTTAATAGAATATTGAATGTCTAAGAAAGAGCACCGAAAGAAATTTTTTTTTTTTTTTGTAAGGGAGATGGGATCAGCAACAAATAGTGGGAGATACATGGAGAAAAGAACAATAGAAAATTCCAGTGTTTTGCAGAAGAGATACTGTCAAAGACAGAGCCATTAAAAGAGGGAGCGAAGAGCTAAGAAATAAAACTCTTCTATGTGCTAAGGAGTGATGATTAAAGATAAAAATTGTTCAGATGAACAGTGGGAGAAACGGCCAAGTCATACATAGCCCATGTGTGAGAGAATTTAAAAACCAAACAAAATAAAGCAGAATACTATATATATTTAGATATTAATAGTATTAAAATCCAACTACAAAATTGGGTAAATTTCATTCAGGAATTTACTTTATTAAAGAACTAGACTTAAATATGTAAATAAGTACCCCCTTGCAATTTGGGCTATTTTAATTCAAATGTAATATCTTGTATATATATTTTAAATGCTGACTTTATTAATATATGTTGTTATGCTCTTTTCATTTCCCAAGTAAAAACCAATGTATTAATTGGTCAATGGTGAGATACCACCAAGAACTTTGAAATAAGGGAAATAAAATTGGCACCTAAGGACTACATTATAAAATAAAAACATTCTGCACAATCAAACAAATATGCACAATCATATGAAAGCATTAAAATGAGTCCTGAGCCAGTATGACAGAATTGTAGTTTGACTGAAGACTGTCATATCTAGAGCAAAAAAGGAATTATTGGTGGTCAGCAACAGGATTTTAGGTAAAGGAGAAGCAAACTTAGAAATCTTCATCTAAATCCACCAATGAGGTACAGACTGCCTTGGCTCAGGAGTGTGCCCTACTCCTCCTCAAGTCAGGAATGTTTGTATGTTCTATTTCGTGCTCACTGACAAAATCTCTGATACTAAGTTGACTTCCCATGCAGCACTGCTACCGTCCGAGACAATGGTGGGAAGAACACATTCAAGCAATTTGGCAGTTATTTTACTCACTCAATTATTACATTGACAGAAGGTGAGAGTGTATGAGTTTGCACATCTGCATCTGTTCAGCTCCAGGATGTTGTCTAGATAAAGTTTCTTTGCTTTCAAAGCTAAAGACCAAATATTAGGTAGCACTGATTTTTTAGTTATGTATGTCCTATCCAATAATATTCACTTTATATATTGTCATGGATTGAACCATGTCCCCCTCTAAAAAAAAAAAGATATGTTGATAATCTAACCCTTCTAAAGCCTCAGAATTGTTCTTTATTTGGAAATTGGGACATTACAGATGTAATTAGTTAAATTAAGTTTAGGTCATACTGGAGTGGGGTAGATCCTTAATCCAAATTGATTTGTGTCTTTTAAGAAAAGAAGAAGAGACAGAGAAGGGCAGACACAAGGGATGAGCGCCGTGTGATGCCAGCCAAGGAAGCCAAGGATTGTAGGCAAACCATCAGGAGCTATGAGGAGGCAGAGAAGGGTTCTCCCCTACAGGTTTCAGAGGAAGCATGGCCCTGCAGACACCTTGATTTCAGGCATCTACCTTCCAGAACTATGAGGCAAGTACATTTCTGTTGTTTTAGTCCCCCCAGTCTGTGGCAATTTGTTATGGCAGCCTTCTGAAAAAAATGCATACATCGCATGTGATCCATGACTTCTCTTGTCCAATCAAAAATTGCTATTTTGGTGGCAACAGCACAGTCTTTGTGCTGCTCCATTTGCAAGTCCACACGGATATTTTTCAAATACTATTATGTGTTCAGTCTACATTCAGTGACTGGGGAGATAAAGGAATATGAAGAGAGGGGAGGGAAGATAAAAATGGATTCAACTGGGTCTTGAATCACAAAGAATAAAAATCATGTGCAAGAAATTAAACAAACCCTAGAAAGATAAACAATGCAAGATTTGATGCATGTAACAAGGCCACACAAGATCAATGGCCATTTGAATGTCACCAGCAGAGAATAAAGAAAATGAAAAAAAAATACCACTTCTGCTTAAGAGGGAAGAAGGGAAATGTCTAACATACTGACATCTCTACAATATAGGTCAAAAACTAATGATCATTTTGGGCAGAAAGGACACTTTAAATGAAAGTGTCCTAAGGCAAAGGGTTCCATGATATTTCTGGTTTTCAAAGACCTTTTTGAACCTTCTAATTAGATGATGCTTCATTATGTTCAACATGCCTTTTTATATAATTTAATTGAGTAGAGTGTTTGAATCCTAATTCATTAATAGCATTCCTCTGGCAATTTCATATCCTACTTTTATTCAAGAAAAATGCAATTTTTTAACCAGCAAAACTCTAAGGATAATTTACCAATATCCATTTCTTCATAAAACCTGTGTAATGATATTGGTTGTGCTTTATATTACAAGGTTTTGCTAGCCTCACTGATTCATTTATACACTTAACACGTGTTGATTTAACACTTGCTATGTTCATAGGTGGGCAGGGTCACGCTGGTGCATGACTCTGGAAGCACCCTGGAATTATACAATGTGAATGTTGCATGGCCATTTGTGGAGGCTTGTACCTGGCCTCTGCTGAACGTTAGGCATCCAAAGACCAGGAAAATCTGAATCCTGCTCTAGAAGTTGTAACTCTCAAACCTCCATGGCAGGTTCTTTTAAATGGCCTGCTGCTAAGAGTCTCATCAGAGAATGAAGCACGCCAAATCATCCTACTCTGTGTTACACGAGACCCAGCCTCCTAAATGCCCTGCAATGTTCCAAGAACTTTGCAAGTATCATAGGAATGTTTAGACTCTAAATAAACCTTAGAGACTATATTTCCTGAGCTCTATCCACAATTGTAGTTCAGATATTGCCAGACCTACCTGATGAATTGGAGATCACTGCACTGGGGAATAAGACAAGAAAGGTCTGTGTAAAAGCATGAGTGAGGAAGAAGTTGGCTGAGACTGAGCGGCAGCAGTGAGCCCAGGGGCCTGGCAGTCCTGAAGTCCTCATAGGACACAAATACAGGTGGCAATCTGGTTGGAAGGAGAAATTAAACTGTCAAGCAGCTGGGTTTACATAGCAAGGGAATTGCTTTTACTTGGAGTGAATATTGAGCTGGGATGCTTCGATGAGGAATATGACTATGAACTGGGAAAAGGCTAAACTCCCTCTCCCTCCTTAACCCTGGCTTTGATAATACCAGAAAAAGAATGATGCAGTATTAGGAGGAAGTGAACCTGCCTAAACCCACAAAATATTTGGAACCATTAAGTCAGATATGTGTACCAATCTGCTAATTCCTAGATGTATTCCTTTGCCTCCTGCTCTCATTATCAAGAGAAAGACCCTGCAGGCCAGGGTCCCTGGGTTCTCAGAGAAGCTGGATTTTAGTTGGATTTGCATAATGGGAGGCAAAAGTGAAAGGTTGGAGGGCAGAAGCAAGAGTAAAGTGAGGGGTGTTTTGTTTTGTTTTGTTTTTTCCTTTTTAAGAGGTGCCAGGGATTGAAACTGGGACCTCCTGCATGGGAGGCAGGTGCTCAATAACTGAGCTACACCTGCTCCCAAAGTGAGGGATTTTCTCCCTCCTTCTTTCTCCATGTTAGAAAGCGTCTCTGGAATTGGCTATATCTTTATTTGAATCCAGCTGCCACTGGGCTTTACTAATGCTGTTTTTCTCTTAACCCAGCCTTTTGGGTGGCAACCTCTTTTTGATGCAACTAATCTCTGGGGTGCCTTACTATTTCTACTTGGTTCTGCAGATTCACCATCACATGTATAATAAATTCCCTGAATTAAATTCCCTCTATTGTAAGTACTAAGAAATGTTTCTCAGTCTATGGTTGAACTGTAACTGGATACTATTTGAGACAGATTGTTTTGATAGAGTCAAGTGGGAATTCAATACTCTAAGACTTGGGGTATTAGTATAATTAACCACTTATATTACTTGGCAAATAAATCCTGGGGTATAATGGCTATAACACTATTTAATTAAGAGCACGGGAGGTTTATGATTCCTTTGCATATATGCTCCAAATCTTTTGGAGTTCTGAGAACTTGGGTATACTACCAGATTAGTACCTTCAATGCTATTCTTTTTTTCTTTTTTTTTTTTTTTTCCGCTCATGCTTCTTCCGGGTTTTGAGATTTTGAAAACTGAAGAAACTCTTGAGAGATTTTTGGAAACTTTGGAAAATTCCACTTAAGTAGTCTCCATTTATGCTGTGATAATGACTATAGCAATAAATTTCTTAAGTTACAGTCCTCTTTTTCATGAAAACTTAAGACTTTGATATAATCTGTGATTATATTATAAAATAATAATATGTTACTTGAGACTATAGTTAGAAAATTTCCATTTGTTTTATTATTGTAGATAAATCTCTGTAGAAAATATATTTGAATACTTTGTACTAAAACTTAAATAGATATAATTCAATCAATTATTAGGAGAAAATCTGAAACTTGTTCTTGTAATTATAAGAATATCCACCTCAACTTAATTGGAAACTTAGAGTCTGTTTGCCTGTTTTCTCTTTTTCTTGAATGTTTTTTAAACATCAAACAGATTCTTCAAGAGCTACAGTATTAGTAATTGGCTTTTCACTGGGGAAATACATTGCAAACAGCTCAATTTTATGATATCTATAACTTTAGAAAAATCAAGTACTAGCTTCAAAGAGATAGTTAAAAAAAATTTCCTAGGGAGGCTACCTTTTTGATGGGTAAAGCTCTAAAGTTTTCGAGGTTCGGTTCAGTGAAGTACCCACATGTTAGAATAACCTCTAACTTGTCTGAATATATTCCATCTGAAAATTGAATCTGAAAATATCCTCAGGATATTATTTATTTTGAAACTTGACTACTACTAGCTTTTCCTCTTCCAAATCCAAAGAGTAAAGAATATCTCTCTCTACTAACCTTCTATAGTCTCTAATCTCTTATGGGGCCATGTTGCACAGTTTGAGCAAAGTATTACTAAGCTTGGTTTTTGGGGATATGATTCATGGTGTTATACCTAGATGGTTAGGTGTTCAGAGAGGCAGGAAGGAGGGAGCCAGAGTCCAGATGTCAAATAAGACCCAGATATGTGGTTACAGATTAAATATTGTATCCTAAGAGGTGGAAGAAAAAGAGGAATGGCAGAGCAGAGTGATAGGGATTTAGTGGAGAAAAGATTTGCAAATGAATTGTTTTTGCTGGGATGTGCTTCATATGTTATTTTGTAGTAAACTTTATGCAAATAATTCTAGAAGGGAAAATATATCATAAACAGCCCTTTAGATTTCTGCCCCTTTCTTGAAAAAAAAATAAAACTATTTATTTCATGGAATGAATAAGAGAAGAAAATGCAAGCAGCATGTTCAATAAACAGTAAAGGTGGAAGAGATTATAGATTTTGCTATCAGTTATGATCGTGTTAGTAAAAAATCAGTTTTGAATCTTGAGGAACTATTAGACGTGTGACAAGGCATTGGGAAAAAATATGTTCTATCTTAGAGAAAAATGTTTTTTTATAAATTTTCATATAAAGCAAGATTGCACCTGGGGATTTTAAAAACTAGCAGGTACTCAGATCGAAGCATTTAAATCTATCTTTCAAAATTCTATAAACCTAAGCTATTCTATTTTAAAATAAAAAAAAACTATCCAACACTAAAAATTATTGAGGTCTAAGGACAGGTGATTCAGTTTGTGAAATGGAATGGCAAGTGCAGAGTGTATAATTTAAAAATAAAAAATAGGTTAGGGAAAATGCAAAAGAAGAAGCAATACTTTTATAATTTAAGCTTTATGATATCAAAATGGTAGCTGTGGTATTGAAAAGTGAATATTCAAAATACTGTGTTTGACCAAGAAATTTTTTCGAAATCATATGATATGGTGATTATATAATTTTTAGATAAAAGAAGGAATATAAAAATGTAATATTATTTATCTAAACAATACCTAAATTTTTTTCTGTTAAGAAATAAAGCATCTGGCTATTTATGTGGTGTATGTTTCCAGACAAAAACAGTATAATGCAGTGAGTTTTATGAGGAAAAGGCTGGGAGATTTTTTTAGATGTTTTGACCACAGGCTTCACAAATTACCCAGAAGTGAGCTATATATCATTTATTTTTTTGAGGAAAAGGTTGGAATACTTAGTAGACAATCTACCATGTGCTTTGCTAATTACTTAAAACAGGACCATGTATCATTTGGTTTCAGGAGAATTAAGAACTGGAAGAGAATGTCTTGCCCTTTAAAAGGAGGGACAAATATAGCTCTTAACAGTTCCTCCCTTTGCTTCTTGCAAGAATCCCACTCCGTTGCTCTTTTCACTAGCAGTTACTGAAAAATCTAGCTCATTCTTTCTTCATGTGTACTGTAATGTTGTTCTTTACTCTCAGGAAAATTATCCAGTCATTTGTTGTCTAGCCTGCTGCAAGACACCAAAAACAAAGCATTTCTATTTGCTGAACAGTATCACTTACACCATTGCTAGCCTCCATGGGGCTTTTGGTAAGTGGCCAAATCACCCCTCCAGCGGGAGGCCACTGTGCTCATAGGTCCACGGCTTAGTAAGAAGAACAGGGTCTGGATGTCGGTCCTTAGTTGGGGGCCCTTGTGCAAAACTCAGTTATAGTCATCAAGCCTGATGAATCCTAAGGAAAGTGTGGTCCATAGGGACATAATAAGCCCCAAAGGAGGGACACAATAAATGTATCATTCAGGGTAGGAAACAGGGCTAATTGAGGAGAAATTAATTGGCAATTCAAAAGGCATGGGCATGATGAACAGAAATCAATAATGGATAGCAAAGCACGCAGGGTTTAAGCCCAAGTCAGCAAGGAGAGGGAACCATTACCAGAACCCAGAGAGAGTTTTAGCTCATAGCTTTCACTACAGCTTTAGCTGTACCCATAAGGTAAACACAGGAGCTGTGGTTAGCAGTAAAAGAACACAGCCACTGCCAACTCATGCCCTGCACAGAGGGAAATAGGAAAAGAATACTTGGGCCTTTCTCTCCTCTCTCAGATCTATCAACTGCATTCATCTTATTGACCAAACACAAACAGTAGCCAGATGGCAAAGGAGCCTGGTTGATACAATCCATAGGGGTCAGTATCCTAGACCAAAGTGCAGAGTGGATAATGGTAGAAAATAGATCTGGACAGGTTTTGTAAGTTCCACTTTCTTCTAGGTGTAATAATCAAGCTACACCCTGAGTTGACAGATCCAACAGGATATCTGGTCTAGTGAAACAGGGATTCAGACTTTGCTAATGTAGGTTATCGTTATTCCATTCAACTGGCATCTATCTTTACCTACTGAGATGCATAGGTGTATTCATTTCTGTGACTTACAAAGAAAAATTCTCTTTGGAGGGCTAACAATTGTTGATAGTTAATGGTGACACTGAGACTACCACAAATTGGTTTCAGACAAGAAGACAACATTAGCTATAGAGTTGGAGATGACGTTCTTCTTTCATCCTTATAGAGGGCCAAGCAATCTTACACCTGAAGGATATCTGGTTTTGGAAACAAATGGAGACCACTGGAGACCCTTTACATAGACATTTATGTTCTCTCAGGAGTCACTATCACCATTGGCAGCACAGTGGCCCTTTCCAGGGATTTGGGAAGAATCAGCCATTGATACCTGGGAAACAATGTGGAAGACACACCTAATAGATGGACTTGCAGCCACAAGTCAGGCCCTCTTTGAAGTCCCTTAAAATATGCCAAGTTCTTGCCATGGTATAGGGGTGCTCAGATTTGCTTTAATCGGAGCATGATATAAATGTGATCTTACTAAGCAGTTACAGAAGGTGTAGCCTAGGAGACCCTCTTTCCAATTGTCTAATGGGAGATGCTACTCCAACTAAGAAATTATGTATGAGTGCATTTCAAAACACAGTCCTTGAACATAGTTAAGTCCCTTATTGGTAACTGTGCCATCTCTTAGCCTCAAGCTTGGAGATGGTGTTTGTTATAGTCAGCCAAAGGGGTGCTGATGCAAAGTACCAGAAATCTGTTGGTTTTTATAAAGGGTATTTATTTGGGGAAAAAGCTTACAGTTACAAGGCCACAGAGAGTTGAACTCAGGGTTGGTTTCTCACCAAAGTCAGTTGCCACATGTTGAAGCAAGATGGCAGGTTGTCTCTGACTGTCTCTTGGGCCTTATCTGCTCAGCTGCTCTGTTCTCTTTGGCTGCAACTATCAGATGAATGGCTCATCTCTCCCAGAGGCTGCAGGATCAAAGTTCTTTCCTCTTCTGTGTCGTGACAGAGTTCTCTCCTCTGGCATCTATGGAGCTCTTTCTCTTTTCTTGTGTATCTTCTTCTGTGTGTCTTCTTGAGTGAGTGTTGTCTGTTTCTATCAGCCCACAAAGGGGGCAGGGACTCAACCCTGAGTCACACCCTACTGGTGGTAGAATCAAAGCCCTAATCTTGCTTCAATCAAGTAAATGTAAAACCTTTGAATTTAATACAATGAAAGGGTATCACACCCAGAGGAACAGACCGGTTTACAAACATGATCAATAGCTTTTTTTTGGAATTCATAAATAATATCAAACTGCTACAGGCTTAGAGAAGCAAGGAGATGACTCAATGTGCTAAGAAGACAGTTTTAGGAAAAAATAAAGGTTATGGTCAATGATGGGGAAAAAAATAGCAATAATAAATATCACTTACCTTAAACTTCTGCCCTTTATCACTAACATAAGGAGGGCATGGTAACTTTTACAACATAAAGGGTTTTCCTATTAAAGGCTTGGGATTTTACTCTTAGTATTTAATTTCTTCAAAAACCTCCAAATATTTTTTCTTTATTACTCTTTCCAGAAGAGACACCTGGGATATAATGAATTTAACTTGCCAAATTTATAAAAGTATTAAATGTTAAGCATCATGATTTTAACCCAAATTTTATGACTTTCCTCTTGTTCTTTCTCCATCTTCCATCGTATTACTCTGAATGTTGTCCTTACAAAATTGCCCTTAATCTGAATGATTAATCTGGTTTCAATGTAAAAGTTACCACATGAAGTCCAGAGGCGTGCTGATGAATCCTGCTAGGTTTTAAATGCCTCAAAATGTTGTCGCACCTGAAATCACCTTCAGGTTTAATCCTGCCCAGTGGAATTTATTTGTTTCAGAATTAACAAATGAGTAGGTGTTTGAAAAGGATAGCCCTTTCAGTACTCATGATCTAGTTTTTTAATTCATAGTCATCAAAAAATGAATTTATATCTAGAAAGTCTCTACTGAGATTGTGAATGCTCCCATTTCTCCACCTATCCATTTCCCCCTCAGACATTTATCAAACATTTATTATGTGCCCGATGCTCTGTTTGGGATCCAATGATACAGATAACCCAGTGATGTCCTGTTCAATTAGGCCCATTGCAAATATTGAATCTGCTCCCTGCTCTACATAATGAAAGGAAACAAAAATGCAAGCCCTGACCTAAGGCTATAATTTCTGTTGTGTAGACAAAAAAAATGCTGGTAGTGTTTTTAAAGGGTTACACTATAGAGCTGATTGTATACCTTCTTGAGACAGGGAGGTTGTGCTAATCAAGATAATTAACATTGTCTGCCATAATACACAAATTTAGAACTTCAATAACTCGTTCCCTCACATTGCAGTCTGTAATGTAGCTATACCATCCAGAGCATGTCTTCTAAGATTGCTATAGCAGGAGAGTAGGGAGATAAAAGTGGCACACTTGTTCCTAGCTGCCTTGGTCAGAAGTGATACACTTCAATTTCTCTCACAGTCCACTGGCCAGAAGTGGTCGCATGGCCTTTACCTAATTGCAAGGCAGCTTACAGAATGCAGGGGCACAAGGTGAATATCTGGAAACTACTCTCTCTTTAACAGAGAGATCACCAAGCATGCATTTGGAAGGGAAGTAGGGGTTGAAGGTGTGCTAAGAAACCTGTCTTCTTGTGAATAAAAAGGCCATTATAACTTAGATTTTAATTCTTCCATGGGACAGTTCTTTTATTGGATACATGTTTGGGAATGAGTCAGCATGCCCAGGCACTAAAGAAAATTGTACACCCTCTTGACAGAGTGCCTATTTTGAGTTTCTTATCTCTACTACAGTCTAGCTCAGGGGTTCTTAACAAGGGGTCAATGAGCTTGAATTGACATTCAAAAAAACATTATTCTGTGGGGATGTGTTGGTGCAGGTGTGATATATTTACTAAATAATACACAGTATAGTGTGGACTTAGTAAGGAGTCTGTGGTTTTTACCTGACTGGCAAAGGGGTCCGTGGAACAAAAAAGGTTAAGAACCCCTGATCTAGCCCAACTGTGCCATGGCTTAGGCATTCCTTAAATATAAGATTCCAAGTACAATCTAGTTTAAATGGCCATTTTCGGGAATATATGATGAATTTTGCTTTAACAGGGAGGCAGGTGTGCCTAATTTTAGAGGCAGCTCATGAAAGGCATCCAGTTGTCCTCAAAGTTAAGAACATATTAATGTGAACCTGGTGTACCAGTTGCACAGAAATCAGGACAAAACTGGCGCTGTGTAATTCAACAAAACATGATTTTCTCCTCAAATTGAGTAGGCATATGGCTTTCCATTACAATTCAACAACCATGTCAAATCTTGAGATCTAACTGTAGCTCATGCTCCCTCTTTTGAAATGGTTGACCTGGGAAAGCAACCAACAAGAAAGCATCAGGCAAGTGCTCCTGAATCGTCTGCTGGTTTCCATTTGGTTGTTCTTGTAAACCCTTTGGCACGGCTGCATGCTGATGAACTCAGACCTACTCATTGTTTTGGATTCAGAGCCAGGAAATGGATGTTTTAAAGCGGATGGTTTCATGTGCGGCTGACACCAAAGGATTTGTATGTACCTATGAGACTGAGTGGGACACCATTTGATTATGAAACATGCTGTAGCAGCCAGGTTTAAACTTAATACAGACAAGAAAGTACCGTTTGGTTTGGGTTTATTGATAATCAAGAACAAACTATATTCTTAGATGATATTTAGGTTACAAATGGACCAATTAAAATTCTGAGAGATGTCTTTGGGAGTCAGAATGGCTCAAAGTTATACTGATTGGAGAGAAATTAACACAAATGATTATACAGTCTGAAGGAAGACTCGTGAGCTATCTTGTTTCTGTGGAAATCAAATTTCTCATGCCTGATTAGTGCTAATGTCCAGATTTGGGTCAAAATAATTTGGATAAAAAATGTTTTGTCTCTTTGAAAATAACTTGCATTGACATATTTATAGCTTCTATAGGACGAAAAATGTTCAGCCTGTTCTCAGTCTGTTAGATTTAATTGTTTCTTGGGTGAATTCTGGATTAGTGAGTCAAAGGGGTGCTGATGAAAAATACCAGAAATCTGTTGGCTTTTATAATGGGAATTTATTTGGGGTAGAAGCTTACAGTTACCAGGCCATAAAACATAAGTTACTACCCTCACCAAAGTCTCTTGCCACGTGTTGGAGCAAGATGGCTGCCGACATCTGCCAAGAGTTCAAGCTTCCTGGGTTCCTCTTCCTGGGGCTTTGTTTCTCTCCAGGCTCAGCTGCCCTGCTCTCTCCACAAGGCCAGCTGTAGACTCTCAGGCGAATGGCTCTGTCTGTCTCCCCAGGGCTTGATTCTCTCTGAGCTCAGCTTCTCTGCTCCTCTGTGTGCTTACTTTCATACTTACTAAGCAAGAAAACGTGTCACTGCCTGAAGGCTGTAAGATATAGGACAGATTAAACCCCCTACGGTGTTACTTAAAAGGTGGAAGAATTGCCCTCTTTTCCTAATAGATTGGACTCTAATGCAGTGGCTTTCAATCTTGTCTGCACTTTGGAATCCTCTGGGAATCTTTAAAATATTCTGATGTCTGAGCCCCACCCCCGGAGATCCTGGGTTTAATTGGTCTGGGGTGTCTTTTCTAAGCACTGGCATTTTAAAAGCACCCCTGATGATTCTCATGTACAATCACAGTAGAGAACCCAGTTCACACTTGGTATAGGCAGCTCCCCCTTGTGGGTTAATAAAAGGTCTTTTAAACACAATGCATATTACTGAAGGTAGAGGTGGTTAGCAGATTCCTTGTCTAACATGTTTATAAAATAACACTTGCCTTATGAATGTGCAAAAGGAACTCAATGGAGTCTCATTAAAGAAGAGTGAGAGAGAAAAAAAAGTACATAAAAGAAAACTACAGCATCAAACCTGCTTTGATTATCTTCATATTTTGGATTTGGTGATTCTGACAAGGCAAGTTCTCATAAGCTTGGTAAGAAATGATGAGCTGTATAATCTGGAAAAGACACAGGGTAAGATGATAGGCCAGGCCATACTCATTTCCTTAAGTCTGTTTTCTCACGTGAGAAATAAGGTTAATAGATAAGAATGTCATGAAATTCCCTTCTAGTTTCAAATTTCTATCATTCAAAGTTGAGCCTTGGCTACTCCCTCAAAAACTCTGTAGCCCTTTAATGAAAATCACCTATTCAGGCCAAGGCAACTGTGAACTTCAAGATAGTGTGTGGGAAGCAGATGTGGCTCAAGCAGTTGGGCACCCACCTACTACATGTAAGGTCCTGGGTTCGGTTCCTCCTGGTGCCTCTTAAAGAAGACAAGCAAGGCAGCGAATGACATGACAGGGTAGTGCAACAAGCTGACACAACAAGGTGATGAAATGAAGAGACACAACAAGAAAACACAGTGAGAGGCACAACAAGCAGGCTTAAGTGATTGAGCCTCTCCTTCCCACATGGGAGGTCCTGGGTTCAATTCCCAGTGCCTCCGAAAAAAAAAAGAAGAAGATGAGCAGACACAGAAAGCACACAAGAAATAGACACAGAGAGCAGACAGTGAGCCCAAACAATGGGGGCAGTGGGGAGAAATAAAATAAATAAATAAATCTTTTAAAAAAATAGTGTAGACTAGAATGTAGTTTGCATGTGTGGTACCCTCTGGGCCTTCACACTAAGCAGATTCACTAGGAAGTAAGTACTTGTTGCAGTGTCCTGATGCTTCAAAATGGTACTTTATTCTGGACCATTTACTCTAGGGAAGCCAGGGGGTATATGTGACATATAGCAAAAAAGTATGTGAAACTGATTTAATGATCTGAACAGATTAAACAAAAAAGCAACTGTCAAAATACTCATAGACCAGTGTTGTTAAAAAAGATATTCTAGACCACCCAAAGGGATAGTGGATTTTTCCTCAACTCACTCTGATAAGCCAAAGGAGTCTAGTACTTCAATTTGTATTTGCAGAGCTCTAAGTGGAGATACCAACTTTAAGTTCCCTCAAAATCTGCTCTGACATATATTGATCTGTCCTTTTCTGAATTTATACAATTCAAATAATATCATTCCGGATATAGATACAGATGGTATCTTAGAATTAATTGTGTTCATTTTCTGGAATTTGGTTATGAGGAAACGTTTTGGTCAAGGTCCCAACTTGGTTACTTATCAGTAATTTTAACCCATCTGGGATTTCTCACAATCTGCCTATTTATTTTTGCATCAGGCAAGTATAAATTGATACAGCACACATTATTAAAGTTCTTATTCAGAAAATACCTGTTGTTTTCCTTAATAGCCTCACATTTTGAATATGCACATGGTATCTGCTCTATAGGATTTTATTCCTTTAGAAGAGAGCTATCTTCGTTGGCATCTTCCACAGCCTAAAACACAGTGCTAAACTCAGTTTGCACAAAAAGATCACTGCTGTTGAATCTATCTCAGTTAATCAAATGTTTGTTCCATAAAGAAAATCCAAAGTTATTTTGGACCAAATGATGCTTGTTTTGATCTGTGAACCCACTATGCCCCCCAGTTATTTTGGTTGCTTTAGCGCTAACCTAAAAATGAATCTGTTAAGTAAAAGGTAGAAAAGGCAAAATTTAACCCACGTGTTTGGAGAATTGAGAGGGTGTTGGGTTAGTGGGCAAGTTCTAATTTGGGTTTTAATAATGGCATTCCCAAGCAATTAGCTGAATGCGCAGGAGGAAATTAGGGAAGTGACGGAGAAAGAACAGCAATTTATGAACAGCAGCCTAACAGACAGCTAAATGGGGCTCAATTTCCATCAACCAGAGGTAAGACACCCAGGGGGATGAAGCTAAAAAGTTGCTTTTCTTTGGCTAATAAAGGATGGTTACACAATTTCATGTGGATCTTGGAATGACATCTCCCCTTGTGGAGTCTGTGATTTTATATTGAAAGTGGTACACACTTACTCTTCTGTGGCATCTGAATTCTTTTAAATGCACCATGTGTGCTTGCCTTTTTTTGTTTGTTTTTCCCAACAAACAGTTAAGATCAATGGAATAATCTCTATTTCTTTAAAATCTTTGGTGGAAATTTTTGCAGGAGTAGGATTGAAATTTCCTATTTCCACCCACAATTGGGGAAGTTTGCCCCTACTGAAATAGACAGAATTTTGAGTCCTGGATTAATTCAGTCAGTGCTGTAAATGTATTCAGAGAAACCAATGAATAAGTGGCAAGGCATTGGGTATTGGAGTGAACTGCTTGGCTGAAAGAGGATTGTATAAAGCAAAGAATTTTGGAAGGAAGACAGGAGAAAAGAAAACAATCTGTCATCATATTTTCATTTATTTTTAATTGCATGAATAGAACCATTTGGATAATTTAGAGGTGTCCATGGAAGTTTCAGTATGCATTTTTCAAGAAAGATTTTAACACCCTTTACCAACTCCTGAAAAGATTGAAAAAGATATTGCCTTACAAATCTATCCCTCTAATTCTGAATGGATTTTTCAATTGTCCTTTTAGAGAATCAGACATTTTGTATTGTAATTAGCTAGTTTACTTAACTGAGAAGCAAATATCTCTGTGATCACTCAGGCTGATAGAGAGAAAGAGGGAGGGAGAGCTAATCCGTATTCTAATGACTGCAGATGGCAACACCATCATATATCTCATCTGTTCCTAGGTGGAAATTTTCTTATTAATACCCAAACTTATGTCCATTACAGATTGGTGTGGTTTTTTATGTCTCCACTCATTTCCCACCGGGGTGGGTAATTAAAAACTCTCCAGAGTAGATCATAGTTAATCTAAGTTTGTTCTTCCCTCCAGAGCTGTATAATTATAAAGTTACTACATTTATGGCTGTATACACTACCTCCTGTTTTATCCATTTCCAAAATAACACTGCCACTTTTTTTCTTTTTAAGCTGCAACCATGGCACAATGCATACCTTGTTTAGCAAGGTAACAAGAATTGGCGAGCTATAATAATAAAACATTTCAGGAGAGGGGTCATTTCGGCATGCAGCTGTAAGGTCAACTGCAATAGAGATGATGATGGCAGTAGTTTGCCAAATTCCTCTTTTGGCTTAGGAACAAATTGCTTATGGCTGTCCACTCCTGATAGCCACCTTTGCGCTTAAGAAACCTAATGAAAATTTGAGCAAATGAAGCCAAGCTCATTGTCTGTAAAAATGTCCATCTAACTGAACCACATTACTGACACATTTGCTGCCCATTTTGATAATCTTGAATGATGGCCTGCTTATATGGATTTAATGCGGTAAATGAACATGTTGAGTTCTGTGATTCAGGTTTTTAAAGCTGCTTTAATGTAGTGGATAAAAGAATATTGAGGAAATGAATACACTTCAGGAAAGATATACAAAAGAGAAAAGTCACATTTTTCTAATTAGAAAAAGATTGAGTTGTGCATATTCACATTAATATTTATATAGACTTTTTGTTTTTAAACACTAATTAACACACAAAAATGAAATGCAAACCTGGATACATATAAGTGAGTTTAATTATGATGGATTTTACACAGTAGATATCTTTCAGTCAATATTGTTTTGAGTCTCTTATTAAAAGGTAAGTGATGAAGTTTTTCCTCCATGGCTGTTCTTCTTTATTTGGGAAGATTTTATTAATCTCTATTCTCCATTTCTGTGAACACATAAAGAAAAAAGATCTCCTTAGCCCTTTTTAGGAAGGAAAGGGCTAGTCCCATTTTTCTCCACGAAACCAAGGACAAAGACCCTTGAAAGTGTGAGTGTTGCTGTATGCCCATCATTGAAGTTAAAGCACTAAAGTTTTTTTTCATCCATTAAATAATAAGATGTTGTTTATATATGGAGATGACAGTTCAGAGCCTATGATTAAGCAGCTTGCTTTCCATTTTCAGAAACAGATTTGTGTTAAGCATCATGAACTTCACCCCAAAAGGTACCCCAATGTAGATAGGTATGTAGGTATGTCCTAAACCACTGTCATGGAGTCAACTCTATTTACTCATGAGATTTCCTAATTTGGCTCAAGGAGGGACTCACTTGGTTGGAGGGTATGAATCACTCAGCTTGGCTGAATAGCCATTTAAGTTTATGAATTCCTCTTCTACTGGACTTAAGTTTTAAAGTTTTTTAAAAAAGCGTAATTATAACACAACTGAATTGATTTTTGTCTTTTTTCATTTTTTATTTTTGGTCAACATAGTATAGTTGGGCAGTCTCTTATAAAAATGATGAATCAAACAAAACTGACTAAACTAAAGGGAGATCATTATTTTCAGTATTAATTCATAGTCAGCATCAAAGAACTTCATTGAACAATCTGTGGTGTTACAAGACAGTTCACAGACTACAGAATATAGTCACTGTCTGTCCTGGGAGACTTTGTGTTTTAAATAGCACTGGACATTTAATTCAATTATATGAAGTAATCTTTTCAAATGCTTGAAAAATATTTGTTTTCTATTAGCCAAATGCCATAGCCTACTATCATTTTTCTCTTTGCAGGATTTATCTGTGGCCTAATATTTGCACGTTGTGAGTATTTTGCATCTTTATTTAAATAATACTATTATTTAAGTAAATTATAATCTTTTAGACAAAGGAGATTTTTGTACCCATTTTCCTGGAGACCTAAGATTAGTTTGAAGTTAAATATGATTATACTGTGGTAGTTCAATTTCTTATCCTCAACCTTGACTCCTCAACAATCAGAAGTTTTATATTGTTTTAAGCATTGTCTTGTCAAATTAACAGGCCAGTAATGCCAAAGAATCTTCAGCCACTTTGCTTCCAAGGACAGCAACCAAAAAAAGAGATTTTTTGCAACGAAAAAAGAAATTTAGAAGTTTTCTTTAAAATTGACATTTAGGACTAGGTATGTCAGTTTATATAGAAAACAGTATAGAGGAGAAAAATAATAATTCAATTTCATATTCATATAGAATATTTCAAAACTCTTTTACAGCATTCTCATACTAAATCTTGTATTATTCAGGGTCTCTCGGGAAACAGAACAAATGGGATTTATATTTATATGTAATGTAATTATTATGAGATTTATTACAGGACTTGGCTCTTGCAACTGTGGGGTTGATCAAGTCCAAATTCTTTGGGGCACGTCACAAGCTGGGAACTCTGATGAAAGTTGTTGATGAATTCCCCAGGAGAAGCTGACTGGCTGGCTGAAGTAGAGTTGGAAATTTTCCCTTCTTACTGCTGAAATCATCCCTTCTCCTTTTAAGACGTTTAACTGGAAGAGACTTCTCTAACTGTTGAAGTCCATCTCCCCAGTTGATTGTAGATGTGATCAGCCATAGATGCAAATCAACTTATTGATGATTAACTCCACAAAATATCCTCACAGTAACAATCAGGCTTGTGTTTGCTTGACCAAGCAACTGTACACCATAACCTATCCAAGCTGACACATGAATTTAACCATCACAAATCTTTTAAGGATCCTTGGAACATACCATTAGCAATAGACCAGGATAGTAAGTAATCTAACTCACTAGTCATATGACATGTTAAGCAAATATTATCAAAGTTAATTGTCCCAATGAGGAAACTGAGGCACAGAGTGAACGAATTTCTTTTCCAGGAGCTCAGAGACACTGCACAGAAAACCTAGAACTAGAATTCACACCTTTTTGAGCCAAGTGAATTTTCAACGAACTAAAGCTCCTGAAATCAATAAGCTAGACTTAATGGAACATTAGCAGAATGAAAACAACCACAGAATTCCCTTCAGCGATCTTTGTGATGGTCTGAGCTTGAAATCAAAGGAGTGAGTCATTCAGATGTCCCGGGGTAAACTTCTTGTGCCATTGATTTTCAATTCTCAACCATTTGCTTTAGTGACATTTGGTTATGAGATTTAGGGTCTTAAAGGGCACAGAAAGATGCTACTGGGGAGAAGAGCTTTTGAAGAACCTGTTCAGCTTAAATCTCCCACCAAATCAGTGGTTCCCAAGCTGCAGCATGCTAAGGAGTCACCCAAGGAATTTATTAAACTGCAGTACCTGAGTCTGGGACAGGGCCTAGAAATCTGCATGTTCAAAAGGCACCCAAAGTGAATCAGATTTGGTTGATCCAGACCCCATTTTGTGTAAAATTAATCTAAATAGACTTTGAATTAGTATAGGCTTCAAAGTGAAAGAAAATAGCAAATGAGGTGGGTGCATTGTTAGGCACCAGTTAAGATGAATAGCATGATTTCATTTATCCACAAAGTGGATTCTGTTAGAGCAGAGACCAGTACCCTCCATGGTCCCACCAGTTAGTCTCATCTCTGACATAAAGGGACAATCTCTAGATGAAGGGTGTAGCTAAATTTTAATGGCACATTTAGTCCTTGGCCTCTCTGCTTTGCCTGCCAACAAAGGGGCCAATTAGTGAAGACGGTTGCAGTACTTTTTTCAGACAAATCCCTTCTCACTAGGGACGGATATAAGCCCACCAATATATTATGCATAACTTGAAAAATTATATCTAGGAGGGGTTGCAGATTCTAATTGTGTGCTGGAGAAAAACAAAGCCATTAATCTTTTGTGGATGAGTGAAAGGGTGGTCTGTGTGGGTGGGGGATTGGTAAGGCAAAAGCAAACCTTTGAAAGGTGGTCACACAAAGAAAGCAGCCCCTCCTGTTTTAATGGTAATGATAACGCTGAAGTCTTACATTTCCTTTCATAAAGCATTTAAATAATGCGGTATATATTTATTCAGGGCTCTTGTGAAAACAACAACAAAATGAAGAAATCTAGCTACATAAAAGGGAAACAAAATGTAATATTTTACTCTGAATTTTCATAGCAGTATCTTATAAAATCTTTGTGCCCTAGGAAGCTTTTAATCTATCACCCAACTTCTAAGTTTCTCATTGAAAATACATTTTTATTGAATTACATTTAAATTATTTAGCCGTTTTTATAGGCATAAGGTAATCAGATACATTATGTATCACATAGCTCCCCAAACGTCCCTGATGGATGCTGTCTTTATGCTAATTAAATCTACACCACTGTTAGGAGGAGAGAAACGGTTTGAGGTTTCTTTATTCTTCTTCTTTTTAATTTTTTTCTAATGTTCAGTTCTTTTTCTTTAAAAGGAAAATTAAAGGTCAGCTGTTAATTAGCTACTTTTGAAAAGTATCCATTAATATTACATAAATTACTGCCTACAAATCCAATTAAATTCTTGGGTCATATTGGAACTAAATAGATGATTTAATTTTCAGGGCACATTATAAAATGAGGTCTATAGAAGAAATCAATACAGATACAGCAAAGGACTAAGTTTTAAGTGTGTGTGTAAATGTGTGTGCGTGCACTCAGGTTCCCTATATAATTTTCAAGTGATTAAGTTCTACAATGATTAAATGTATGGATGCTCAGTTAACTCTTTTGGGTCACTAGGTTGCTGTTAAGACCAAGAGTCAGATTTTACCCAACAGTAATTCAGTGGTAAAAGAATAAATCAAGGGAGGAAAAAAAAAAAACAAATTTAGAAATGCTTCCCAGAAATTTAGACATGCTAATATTTGAGTGCAATAAATGGAGTATTTTAGATATTTGTGCACCAATCCATTTATTCAAGCCTTCAGAATATATCCCTAAGCCCTTATTGTGTTCAGTACGCATAGCAATATGAATGATAATCAAAACCAATCAATGTAGTTTAAAATTCAGATATTTAAAAGAAAGAATCAGAATAAGGAAATCATTTCCTCCCAAATTATCTTTAAATCACTGTTTTTCAATGTTGATTTTGCCTTGCTGACCCACCATCTTATGGCCTTAGAAGGTGTTGGAAATTGAATCATGTCCTTTACAAAAGGCATGTTCTGTTCTCAGCCCCTGGTCCTGTGGTGTGAGCCTGCTTGTAAATAGGACCTTTGAAGATGTTATTAGTTAAGGTGTGCCCAAAGTGAATGAGGGTGGGTGATAACCCCGCAGGGCTGAAGTCCTTGTGAGAAAAGGAAATTAGACACACAAACAAACACACAAATCCATGGGGCACATCCAGAAGTTGGAATTCAACAAAACCCAGAAGAGAAAGGAGAAAATGCCACCATGTACCTTGCCATGTGTCAGAAAAATCAAGGAACTCCAAAGATTGGCAGTCAGCCAGAAGGAACCAACCCTGGGAGGAAGCAAACTGGTTAGCCTCTGAAATCTTGAGCCAGTAAATTCCTGTTCTTTAGCAAACCCATTGCATGGTATCTGTTTTAGCAGCTAGGAAATTAATACAGAGGGTAATGTGGTGTGTTATAAAAAGCACTGCACTTAGACCAATTAAGTAGCATAACTGAAGAATTACTCTGAGACTCAAGGGCAGTACAATGTAGTGGTTAAAGTTAAAGAGTTTGAAGTCACAAATAAGTTCAAATTCTAACTCCCTCACATATTATTTAACCTCATTGAGTTTCAGTTTCCTTAACTGAAAAATAACAAATATTTCTGAAATTCTGAGGATTAAATGAAATGTACCTATATTATTATGTGAATCAGAGAAATGGCTAATAAATGATTGCTACTGTTCTTTTTTAAAAACAAATTTATTTAGGTCTAATTTATATACCATAAATTAGTTCATAATATATGTATAATTCAATGATTTTTAGCAAATTTACAAAGTTTACAACCATCACCACAATCCAGTTTTAGAAAATTTCCATCAGTCCAAAAAGATACCTTATTTTTTTGTTGTAGTTATTGTTGTTGTTTTTAACATAGTGAACTTTCTTATATGTTTTTAAAGGCAATCCTTGTTCCCACTCCCAGTGCATGTACCCCCTAATCTACTTTCTGTTTTGAGAGGTTTGTCTATTCTGGACATTTCATATACAGTAGAAATGTACAATATATGCTCTTTTATATATGGCTTTTTTCTCTTAGCATAACATATGTAAACTTCCTCTGTGTTGTAGCATGTGTCAGTAGTTTGTTCCTTTTTATTTCAAATAATACTCCGCTGTATGGCAATATGATATTTTGTTTAATGATTCACCAGATGGAGGACATTTGATGTGTTTCTATATTTTGGTCGTTACCAGTAATGGTGCTATGAACATTTGTGTACAGGTTTTTGTGTGTATGTATGTTTTCATTTTTCTTCGAAAGAGTGCTAGAATTAAATGTAGAGTTGTATGATAAATTGTGTTTAGCTTTTTAAAAAATCTTCCAAACTGTTTTCCAAAGTGACTAAACAATTTCATGTCCCACCATCAATATATGAGTATTGCAGTTTCTTTGTATGTTCCCAAATACTTATCTGCCTTTTAGCCATTCTAGTTGATGTAAAATGGTATCTCATTGTAGTTTTACTTTTCATTTCCCTAAAGTGTAATAATTAAGATAAACTTTTATTGTATTATTTCACTATTTGTACATATCCATTAGGACAATTTCTTTTCAAATCATTTGCCATTTTGTAAAAAATGGGTTGTTTGTATCCTTATTATTGAATTTTGAGTGCTCTTTACACATTCTGGATACAAGTCTTTTATTGGCTATATAATTTGCATATGTTTTCTATCAGTATGTTGCTTGTCTTTTCATTTCCTTCTTCATGTCTTTTGCAGTGCAAATGTGTTTAATTTTGAGGAGGTCCAATTCATGTTTTTTTTTTTCCTTTATGAATCCTGCTTTTGTTGGCTTGCTTAACCCAAGGTCATGATGATTTTCTCCTATGTTTGCTTCTAAAAGTTTTATTGCTTTAGCTCTTATATTTAGGTCTATTTTCCATTTAAGTTAATATTTATATATGGTATAAGTTTCTAAGTTCATCTTTCTGCATGTGGATATCCATTTGTCTCAGCACAATTAGTTGAAAGAACTATATTTTCCTTGTGGAATTGCCTTGACACCTTCATCAAAAATCAATTAACCATAAATATGAGTTTATTTCTTGGATCTCAATTCTGTTCCATTGGTCTATATGTCTATCTTCTTCCAAGACCACAGTGTCTTGATTACTGTAGTTCTATAATATATTTTAAAATTGGGACGTATTAGTTCTCCAAATGTGTTCCTTTTTTCAAAATTGTTTCTGTTGTTCTGAATCCTTGGCATTTCCATATAAATTTAGAATCAGCTTGTCAAAATCTGCTTGAATTTTGAATACAGATTGCACTGAATCTATTGACCAATTATGGGAGAAATGTTACCTTAATAATATTGAGTCTTCCAATGCATGAATATGGCATGCCATTCTATTTATTTAGATCCTCTTTAATTTCTTGAAGCAGTGTTTTGTATTTTCAGTGTATAAGCCATGCTGTTTTCTTCCCCTTAAATTTAATCCTAGTATTTAATTTTTTGGTGCTATTTTGAATGGAATTCTTTTCCTAAGTTCATATTTGGGATTGTTCATTGTTAGCAAATACAAATACAATTGATTTTTTTTATATTGATCTTGTATCCTGCATCCTTACTGAACTCATTTATTTTTTCTAGTCGCTTTTCTTTCTGTGTTTTCTTTTTGTGGATCCTTACAATTTTCTCAATATAATATCATGCCATCTGTGAAGAAATAAAATTGTACTCCTTGCTTTTTTATCTGGCTGCATTTTATTGCCTCATAGAACTGACTAGAACATTGAGTATATTGTTTAATAGAACTGGTGGGAACAGACATCCTTTGCATGTTCCTGATTTTAGGGGGAAAAAAATTCAGTCTTTTACCATTAACTATTGTTAGCTGTAGGTTTATCATGGATATCCTTTATCAGGTTAAGGAAGTTTCTTCCTTATGAATGAATTTAGTCAATGTCCAGGGTCTAGAGTGGTTGTTCTGACAATTTTTAAAAGTAATTTCACTTTTTTTTTTAGGGAGAGGATTAGCTGTGCCCATATTTCAGCCATTCCCAAAGTTACCTCACCCTTCAATCTGTAGCTATTATTCTTTATCCAATTATTTAATGTTAACCTTAAATTTTCCACTTCTGTAAAATTGGATTAACAACTCCTTCCATTGTGTTGTTGGAAAGATTAAATATGTAACATAATTAAAAGGCTCCTTGAAGCAATTTTTACATAGAATATTCAATAAATATTTATTTCATCTGAAGGTCAGGTGAGTTTGATAGTCTAAGATAATTAAGAGGTGACTGAAAAGGGTTTTGTGAGACTTCAGTAGAACTTGGGGTACTTTATGGGAACCCCCTCCCCCCAGTTTTAATAGGAGGGTGAGGTCTCAAATCAATATTGGCTAATGCCTTTTACTTTTTTCTCTTGGATAGATCCTTGTGTACCCTCTCTAATCTTCTCTTCCCTTTTTGAGTCAGGACTACCTTGTGATAATGTCTTTCTTCTAGTCTTAGAACATTTTACATTCAGTTGCCCCTTAGTTAATATGTATAGGATTAAAAGTGTATATTTGATTTATTGAGGCCCTTGGGAAAGGCCAATAACAGTGCTTTTGGGACCAACTTACCATAATAACAAAGTTCCATTTTGAAAATTATTATTGCTTATGGACAGATTCTGTATATCACAAATACTACATCACATCAATAAGCAGGATATAAAAGTCCTGGGTGGTAAGTACAGAAGAAAATTGAGTTTGCCTCTTCAGTTTTGTTTTTGGTTAAGACTTTGGTTACTTACTGTAGTATTTGCATTGTCATCACATTTGTATTGTCATAGTGGTAAACTGATAAAGAATTAACTGATAAAGAAGAGACTAAATCTTTATATGAAATTTTGCAAAGTTTTATTCATTTGAACTAAGATTCAGTGCTATCTATCAAAATGCCATGATTTTAACCGACCCTTGTGGAATCAACACTATCTTCTGGACTTCTCCAAAACAGAGTAAACCTATCCTAGGAGAGAAAGGAGTAAACAAACAAGCAGGAGTGAAATAGAAGGAGTGAATAGTGCACTCAGGAAATAAAATACTGTTTTGGTCATGCATATGTATATTGATACATTCTTTATTCCCTTTCTTCTATTCCTCTCATTTTCATAACTTTTTCCAACTTACTTTCTTATAGTTCTGAACTACTTTCCTTATCATTTTTTCCCCTATGCTAATGCTATCTTACTTTTTCCCTGTATTCATGTCTCTATTTTTTCCCCCACTCATGGGGGGAAATGCCTCACTCATGCTTGTTTCTCTTTGTCTTTTCTATTCCACTCCAAACATATTCAAGTACATTGGGAGCAGTTTACACTCTGCCCCCACCCCTAATAATCCATTCTAAGAAGCAGTTAATGTTATCTTTCTAATAAACAATTTCAATCCTAGTAACCATAGATATATCAAAGATGATTCTTTACAACATTTTCATTAAAACCAGGGCTTTGTTTGGTGTTTTGGTTTTAAACAAACACTCATCCCAGCAGTGCAGCTCACCAATATAGAACAGAATTACAATGTACTTCCAGCCAAATTCAGTTTATTGTCAATTTCAGTAGTGTTTCTTATGGTAGCAATTATTCTCTGTAAGCCTGCAAGCAAGCCGCAGAAAACTGAAATCATCAAAGAGTTTTTATCTGCAGCAATTCCAGAAATGGCAGGTAGCTGATAGTTTAAACTTTAGATCTCTGCAGTGGAATAGTGCAAATAGGAGAATGCCATCTGCCTGCTCCTGGAGGCTTTCTGAAAAATACACCCAAGTTAATAAAGTTTTGGGGTTATATTCGATGACTTTGGTTACTATTGCACTGGATGATATAGCACATCTATAGCCTTCTGCTACTGGCCTACACACTCCTGAGACGAATTTCACTAGCTGGAGTGCCGTTGCTTTTTCAGAATTAGATGGCTGGATGTTTATCTCTATTTTCTAATTACCTGGAGATTAAGTGGAAGTTCCTTGATTTAACCTGGAAAATAGCATGATGGCTGAGAGATGCACAAACAGGAACAAATACAAGAGAATGGGCAATCAGTCTTGGACTTATTCTTGGGAGAGTTCTTCTTAGGAATTTTGTTTTAAATCATAAAACAAAAGAACAGATTCAGAGATGATTATAAAATGACCATTAGTTTATTCTTCCTGTTGATGATGATTTACTTAAAGCATCCTAGAGAGCAAAATGACAGCCATTTTCTATAAACGTTCTAAAGAAAAATATTTTTTCTTGTATTTTTAAATCATTATCTCAAAAATATTTGTCCATCTCCTTCTTTGATGTTTTGGGGATAGAGTGGATAGGAAAAGCCCTAGGGTTTAAATAGTGAACAAGATAAAAATGCTTTCTTGCAGCTTATATGCCAGCATAGGAGGCTACTTAACACAATTATTTCATTGCAATTGCAAAGAGTGTACAAAGGAGTCAAGTAAGGGTGCTTTAAAACAGGGAAGCTGCCTTGTCTCCAGAGGCCTCCTTGAGGAATTTGCCTAACCATGAAGGAGCTGAAATTTACTATGGAGATGAGGAGGAAAGTGGACGAGCAGTACAGGAGAGGGTACAGAATGAGTGAAGACCCTGAAGCACGAAAGAACACAAGTGTTTCAAGATCCGAAAGAAAGTCAGTATATGAACAGCACAAAGAGTGAGCGGAACTGTGTTTCAAGGAAAGGTTGGTGAGGCAGGCAGGGCTAAAACATGTAGAACTTCACAGGTCAGGTCAAAGATTTTGACCCGTATTTACAGAAAAATTGAAATTTACATTGACGTTTTCAAAAGGGGAGTAGCATTGTTCTGTCTTTTGAAATGATAACTCACTCTGCAATGGAGAGAGACAATCTCTGCGGCCAAGAGTAGATATTAGGAGATCAACACTGACAGTAGATTTGGGAAGATGAAGATAGTTTTAGGAGCATTTAAGGGGTAAAGTAACATATTGGAGATAAAAATGGTAAGGAAGGGAGAGGAAGAGATCAAAATCGATTTCCATGTCTTTGGCCTGTATAACTGGAGATTACCAGGTTCAGGATTGGTAGAGATGTTAAGCAGACATTTAGTGATACATGCCTCATAAACTGAGGGGAGAAATGTAGGCTGGAGCAAAATATTGGAGATTACCAGCACAATTTTAGCCATCGAGCTGAAATCAACTGAGGAGAAAGTGTGGAATAATACAAGAAGAAGACCTAGATTCTGGGCTTTAGAAACTCCAATATTTAACATTTGGTTAGAGGACAATGAGCCAGCAAGGCAGAGATGTAGAAGAAAACCTGGGAGAGAATGAGTGCCAGGAAATCAGAAAACACCCTGTTCTAAGAAGAAGGGATTGATATCAGTCACATGCTGCTAAGAAGTGAAAAAACCTTACATGAAGTGTACTTGATTCTAATCTTCCTGTTTGACTTGTTTTACCTGAAAAGAAAAGGAACACTGTGGGCATTTTATCCCTTTTAGGTTAAGAGTGCAGTAAAAGAAGGATCTGACTCTAGGACAATCCCCTCCTTTATCCAAATAGAATCTGTCAGGTTAAGCAGAGCAGTTATAGTCTTCAGGTGGGCAAGATGGTACAGCTGGATCCAGGTCCCAACTCTGCCTCTCTGTTACTTATGTTTCTTTAAAAAAATAAAAAACAAGGTCAGTAGTTTGTATTTTATTAAAGATACTCTTATAGCATAAATAATTATTAAAGTATTAGGATTTAAGACTTTGTTTTAGTAATAGATTCATAGTAAGGTAAACTGAATTCTTGTGCTAAGTTCATATTAGTGAAATGTGTGAGGTGTAGCAAGACAGACACATTTATCCGTGCTTATCCCAGCACCATTCTCTGTTCAAGGGATGTGCTAATCTGAAATGCTTACACTTGTTAGAAATTTTTTTTTAATTATACTTGGGTCTGCATGGCTTACATGCATCACCTACCAATATCTACAATAATATCTGCAAGGATTCTTTGAATCTAAAATGTCACTATGATAATAAAAAAAATTAATTGTAGTTATTTAATATTTTATAATTTATCAAAGACATTCACAAACACAGTGACAAAAAGAAAAATATAGCAATATTTATTGAGATACAAGCCACATAGCATAAAATTCACCATGTTAAAGTGTACACCTCAGTGTATAAAGGGTTTTTTGACAAATAACTCCCAAATCTTTTCATTGAGGATTTGATGAAATCCTCAGGGGTAAGTAATTGTGCCCTTGTCCTAACTTTTTTGTTGCCCTGATTCTGATTTTCTTCACTCTCCTTCACGGGTTAATGTGCTCTACCAGTCCAAATGGTCTCATGAGATATGTATGCAGATTCTTGGTTTCTCCCTTTGTGATTACTGAAAATTCATACTTTGAATTTTCATCAGTTTTTCACATAATCACTAACTGTACCAGCATGATATAGGAAGGGTCCAGCCACTTCTCTGATTTGAAAGAGTTAATTTATTACAAATATGTGATGGTGATTTTCACCTAAAATTGACTCTTAGTTCCCTAATCCATGGATCATTCAGTGGTGGAAGGAGACTTATAGATATAGATTGGCTATGAATATAGATATCACAGAAATAACACTATATCCACACCCACATCCACATCCATATCCACATATATACTTGTTAGGATGAGAGGAAGACAATCTGTATCTGTGCAGAAGGGATTGGCTGGTACTTTCTGTGTCACTCTATCAAACTTTTACCTCTTATAAAGCTACTTGTGATTTTTTCACTGAACTTTCTCATAGTCATTGTGTATGAACTACATATACCTAATAGTGCTTTGTATTTATAATCTTTTCTTTGAGTAGGTAGACATCTATAGAAATTAAACAATGAATATCTTTAATGAAACTGTCACAGAAGTTCTCAGAATCTATGAAATTTTGGAAAATAGTTTGAATATTGGACTTTAGAATTTTCTTTTTCTATGAAGATATTAGTTGATTTTTTTTGTCAAGGAATTTATAGGCTCATTTACACAAGAAATACAGAAGCAGACACACCTATGCTATGGATCTCTCTGCTCTACAGGGCATTGAAGCAAATTTAAGCACACTTTTGAAAGGTGTTCTATTGACAGATTTCTGATCACTCACTCAAGAACAGATCTGCTTTCCACTGCACATTCCATGGTGTATGATGAGTTGAAATAGACATAGTATAATTTGACTTTTTTGGGTAGGAGGGAAAAATAGCCTTTTATATTCAATTCTTTAAAATTTCATGGTGTTCAGTTTCAAAATTTTAAAAAAGTTATTTTGGCTGTAAATGAAATAGATATTTTTGATAGTTTCTAGCTTTATTCACTGACCATTTTAAATGTGTCTTCTCAGTTTCATTTTGTTTTTCTTAGTTCTCTTTCAATTAATTGTTTTCCTTCTCATGAATATTAGCACAAGTGTCTCAGTTCCTACTCTCTTACCTCTTTATAGTTCTTTATAGTTTACAAACATTTTTATAATTATAATTATTATTTTTGATCCTTTCTCATGAACTCCCTATGAAATACCTGAGACATATCCTATTTAAGTAACAGATAAAGCAACTGAGACACAAATAAGTAAGGCAACGCTTTGAAGGTGATTTTGAGATATGATATCAGAACCTGAAGTCCAACTTTCCCTGGATCTCCAAACTTGATTATTGTATGATTTAATTCTCCAGAAATCATAAATCCCATTTCCAGGATTAATTTTTAAGGAAGCTTAAGTATTCTACAACATCTAGGAATCCAGCAAATTTTAGAAATATAGTTTGAACTTTGAACTTTAGAAAATTCTTTTGCTATGACAATATGTGTTGATTTTTTTTTGACATAGGCTTGTTTCCACAAAGAGTATAGAACACACTAATCCTCATTCATCTCTCCTTAATAACTTGAAGCAGATTTATTTATTTTTTAAAGATTTATTTATTTATTTATTCCCCTCCTCCCCCCCCATTCTTTTTGGGCTTGCTGTCTGCTCTCTGTGTGTGTCTGTGTCTGCTTGTCTTCCCATTAGGCGGCACCGGGAGCTGATCCTGGGACCTTCCAGAGTGAAGAAAGGCTGCTCAATCTCTTACACCACCTCAGCTCCTTCGTCTACTACATCACGTATTGTCTCTCCTCTCTGTCTCTTTTTGTTGCATCATCTTGCTGCACCAGCTTTCCACACGGGTCAGCACTCCGTGTGGGCCAGCACTCTTGCACAGGCCAGCTCTCCTAAGCAAGCCAGCATTCGTGTGGGCCAGCTCTCTGCTTGGGCCAGCTTGCTTTTCACCAGGAGGCCCCAGGAATCGAACCCTGGGACCTCCCATATAGTAGACAGGAGCCCAATCACTTGAGCCACATCTGCCTCCCTTGAAGCAGATTTAAGCCCATTTTGAAAAGGCTCCTGTTGAAGGATTTCTGATCACTCACTAAAGAAGAGATTCTCCTTTCCCCCTTCACATTCCACTGTGTTCTGAGAAAATAGGCTCCAGTGAACAGACATGTGCCTGAACAAGTGCATAATCTATATGGAAGCCATATAATCCCTCTAAGAAGCTTCAAGAATGAACTTCATTGAGCACACCTACATAGGGTGATCTTTCCAAAGGTTTGCTGGAAGTGGTGATTTTTATATAGCTTTATTGGAAGTAATGACATGGATTTGAAAGTGAAGGTAATGAAGGATATATTGGTTCCATAGAAAATGGTATGGATTTTGAGGTCATTTGAAAGGAACTTTTGATCTTGGGTCTCTTTGTTTAATTCAATATTTCGATATCACTTATTAGGTGTGTTTCTGTGTTCTATGGAAACATGATGGAAGGTCTATGGAAACATAAAGGTCTGTGAAAACATATAGGAAGAATATGCATGAATAAATTTACATTTAGAGAGTATATGCATATTTTTCTTTCACTATAAATCTATATTCCATAACTATGAAAACCTAGCTCTTGTGTTTTTACATGTTTTGTTTGTTTGTTTTGTTTTTTAACTCCATATTGGACTACATTCTAGTTAAATCAGTGTTTGAGACCTGATGGAATCATACATAAAAGGTAATGTATTTTTATAATGGCAGGGCAGATTGGATTTTCTCCCTATCTCACTCATATGGTTCTCTTTTCCATTTACTAACAATCTGGGTAAGTATCAGGACCAAATGTGCTACACATCTATTAGTAACAGGACAATAAAATCATATTTATAATACTGTTGTTTTCCTTCTCCAAGGCTGCCAGCCAAAGAGAAGAGAGAAATCCAGTCCAAGCTCATTTTCTCTCCGTTAAATCTTTGTAATAGATTTCTAACAAAATAAGAAAAATAAAAAGACATATGACCTACCCATCTCTTCAAATTAAGATCAGATACAGTGAGAATGAGGAGAGAGATCATTCAATTATTTTAACCAAAAGCTGTCATGTTCACAAAGGAAAGATACAAAGTTGTACTTTTAAGCCTGCTCTTCAATTATCTTTTGCCCTTCTCTCCCCTTTCTTCTTCTTCCCTCATTATTTTTGTTTTTGTTTTTCTCCCTTCCCTTGTCTTTAGTTTCTCTTAACACAATTCTTACTAAGGTATAAGTGTTGTGTTAGACTCAATAGATACATTACAAGTTGTACTTGCCCTCAAAAGCATAATTCCTGAGAATAGGATCAGGCTTTTTGATAAGTGTGTAGTTATGAATTTAAGAACGGGAAAACAGAAGAATTTAACTAGTAGGTATAGCTAGAGGAGGCATAAAAGAGGAAGAAAAGTGTAAGAGAGCTGTCATAAAATGTTTTGTGGAGAAGGGTTGTTCCCTTTGGTTTCAGCTCTAATCAATACATTAAATAGTGTGAGCAAAGAAGAGGTAATGATCATGACATATTTCTTGACCAGGGGGATCTTATTAGAAAGAAATATAGACATTTGTGGCACCATATTCTAGGGTTTTCTTCATGGTTTTGGAGTTTTTGGGGGCCGAGTAAACCAGTTGATGCCTTTATGCTTAAGTTCCTATAATATGCAAGTCATAGTAATATAGTCCAGGTTGCATTGTCTAAAAAGTAGTTGGAGTCTTGGAATGCAGGTTAAGAGCAAAGTGCATGAATATCACACATTCATTCTTTCAAAAGAGATAGAAATTAATTTGGGACCTCATCATTTGTGTTAGATATTTGAGAATTGGAGACATTTTAGACCTAATAAGTTTAATTTTATAAACAGAAACTAGAGCTCACATAATTTAGGTAACAAATTATGTTTCAAGAGTCACAATAATTAGTCAAGATTCATTCACATGTGCATAAGAAAAATGTTGGTCCCTGACCTCATAGAGTTTACCTGTTAATGAAAGAGAGAGTTCATAAGCAAGATAAATTAAAATGTACTCATCCCACTATAGTAAGAAAATCTGTCTGGAAATTATATCTTATATGTAATAGATAAAATAATTAAAATTGGGGACATTTATCATTGAAGAAATAATATCTTGGGGGGTTGAAATTGATTACAAAAGGATGATGTTTTGGCCAGAGTAAATAGGGGCAGCTAGGAAAAGACTGGGTCTTATTACTAAACCTTTCCATGGTATAGGCCCCTAGGAGAGAGGTGGGACCAACCCTGACTGGTAAGAGAAATGTACATGAGCCAGCTGAGGATTTCAAGGGCTAGAATAGCTCCAGTTAAAGCTCAGACAAATTATTGTCCTGGAGCAGTGATCAGCTTAAAAGAACTCATACTGCTCAAGAAGGTATCCATTGCAATTGAGGGAAATCGTGACTCTGAGATCTGCAAATAATTCTAGGATACTCTATTTTAGGTCAGGTACAAGGATGGCAACATAATACTAAAATCACCCTGATGAATGGGTTGACTGAGATTACCAGAAGTTTCCATCTGTTCCTAGTTTCCTGAAAGTTTAACATCTGAATGGGCATTCAGTTTTGCCAAATGTTTTTTCTGAATAAATTTATATAATCATATGATTTTACTTCTTTACATGGTTATTAAGATAGTGAATTACGCATCAATATTTGTTCATCAACTGTAACAAATGTACCACACTAATTAAAGATGTTAATAGGAGAAAATATGAGGGGAGAGTGGAGGGATATATGGGAATCTGCTATATTTTTGATGTAACTTTTCTGTAACTTAAATAGTCTTTTAAAATAAAGAAAGAAGAAGATAGTGAATTACGTTGATTGATATCAAATATTGAACCCATTTTTCATTTCTGGGCAGTTTTTAACTACAAATTTAAGTACTTAAATAGTTACGGGAGTGTTCAAATTCTTCTCGGGTGGGTTTTTGCTATTTTTTGGTGTTCAAGGAAATGGTCCCTTTCATCCAAAATTTCAAATTTGTGTGTATACAGCTGTTTGTGATATTTCCTTGTTATCCTTTCAGTGTTGTATCTGTGGTAATATCCCTGCTTTCATTCCTGAAATTGATAGCTTTTATCTTTAAGTAAGTCTTGCTAATGGTTTAAAAATTTTATTGATCTGTTCAATGAACCAATTTTGGGATTGAATTATGTTCTCTATAGTTGTTTCTGTTTTCAATTTTATTGATTTTGGTTCTTCTTATCATTTCTTTTCTGCTTGCTTTGGGTTTAGTTCACCTCTTTTTTTTTTTTAACTATTGAAATGTGGTTGTTTAGATTATTGTTTTGAGATCTTTTCTAATACTAAACATTTTCGTAACATAAAATTTTCTCAATATACTGCTTTAGTTGCAGCCTGCAGATTTTGGCATGTTGTGTTTCTATTTTTATTCAATACAATGTATTACCTAGCCTCTCTTGAGAGTTCCTCGATAGTCCATGGGTTATTTAGAAGTATATTGTTTAATTTCCAAGGGACTAGACAGTATACTGTTATCTTTATGTTTTTTATAATTTAATTTCATATGGTCATGTAACATACTATGTATGATTTTAAATTATTTTAAATTTCTTCCAGTTAGTTTTATGATCCTGAAATGATCTATATTGGTGAATATTCCAGGGGCATTTAAAAATACTGTGTGTTCTGCTATTTGGAATGACGTGTTTTACAAATGACATGAAATCTTGTTGGTTGATAGCTTTTTTCAGTTCTTCAGTGTCATTGATGATATTCTGCCTATTGGTTCTATCAATTACTGATAGGGTTTGTTAAAGTCACCATCTATTTTGTGGATTTGCCCATTTATTCTTTTAATACTATCAGTCTTTGCATGATGAATTTTCGAACTTTGTTGAAATCATATCATATCCTTTTAGAATTTTGCTTGTATCATATACTTTTAGAATTTTTTATATATCCTTACAAAATTAGCATAATTAGACATAGGCCCCTCAAGAATGTGCTAGGACTTAATACACAGATTTAAAGGACCCTATCTGCAGTTTCCTCTCCATAATTTACTCCCTCTCTTTAGATGGGAGGGGTTTAGATTCTGCCATTCTGTTTCTATTTACTTAATGCAAGTAGAGGACAGTCAACAGGAATCTGCTCCACAGTCTCTGTAATGTTTGATGGGAAAAGGTACAGGTGCCACCTCTGACTGTTATTCTAGATGCACTTTGGGTATTTTACTCCACCATCCTCCGGCTTCCTCTGTTGTTTTTAGAAGTCAGCTGTCATTATAATTAATATTATTTTATATATAATCTACTTTTTCTCTCTGTCTTATTCTAAGCTATTTTGTCTTTTAGATTCTGTAGATTTATTCTTTATCATATTTTGTATTCATTTGTCTTCCTGAATCTGAAGATCATTTCTCATTTATTAATAAAGAAAAATCCCTATCCATCTTCTGTTTGAAAATTGCCCCTTTGCCTCTCTCTCTAGTTTCTCCTTCTGTAATTCAGATATGTATTTCTCACTGTGTCCTATGTTTCTTTTCTCTTTCATATTTCTCCTTTTTGCTGGTTGTCTATACTGCATTTGAAGATATGCTGAAGCTTACAAGAACTAATTGTTAAATATTCAGAAATTTTGTGAGTCAGTTGTTAAATAACCGTTATCTTGAAGGTGGTTATGGTGATAACACTTAAAATTGGCTATGCTATGAATTATATTTTGTATATGCATGTGTGTGGAGGTGTAGAGAAGGGTACCAGCATATCACTGATTATATTCTAGATAATTTCTTCAGATCTATCATTCAATTTCCCAATTACATGTTCAGCTATATCTAAACTTCTATTTACTAGATCCATTTAATTTCTAATTTCAATTATATTTCAACTAGATGTTGAAATAGATTCTTTGTCAAATCTATCTTTTCCTTTTTTGATAATTATGGCTCCTTTACCACTTTCATAGAATCAGATTACATATATTTATATAATATATTATTTGGTGATTCTAATAGCTATCATATTGGTTTTCAGTTCATATTCCAGAGTTTTTTGAGGATTATTAGGTAGATAAATAGATAGATAGATAGATATTGAGACAGAGATAGAGATAGATATGATTTTGTCATTTATCCTCCATGTCTTGTTAAAATCCATTTTCTAGGCCATAAGAGATTGGCAGGTGGCCCCAGTTAATTCACCAGCACTTGTTATTACCCTAGTAGCACCCATTCTCTATTTTGGTCTCCAAGAATTTTCTTTAATTTCCAGTGAGTCTGGTTATACAGTTAAAAAGATAGCTTTAAAAATATATTTATTTTAGAATTGTTTGGGTTTGTTTGAGCAGATTGTCTTGCATATGTACTTTACTGTATTGCTAGCTACCAAAGTGATAGTATTTTGGGAGAGTTAATTCAAATGACATGTATAAATTACTTTGATAAACATTATGGAATTGATAGTCATTATTGCTAGCATTGATTTTAAAGTAGTATATTGGATGATGTGAGAATAAACTTATTATATTAGTCAGCCAAAGGGGTGCTGATGCAAAGTACCAGAAATCTGTTGGCTTTTATAAAGGGTATTTATTTTGGGGTAGAAGCTTACAGATACAATGCCGTAAAGAGTCCAACTCAGAGTACCATGAGAGGTACTTTCTCACCAAAGATGGTTGCCAATCTCTGCGAGGGTTCAGCCTGCCTTCTTCCTCTTAAGGCTCCATAGTACCAGCGTCTTCTGATCTCAGCTGTAGGCTGGCATAGGGCTCATTTCTTTATGGGCCTTCTTAGCTTCCCTGGTCTCTTCACAGGGTCAGCTGTAAACTATCAGGCGAATGGCTCAGCTCTCTCTGCTGCCCCAGGCTCTGTCTATGGAGCTTTCTTTCTCATCCACGTATCTTCTTTTGTGTGTCTTCTTGAGTGAATATCCATTTATATAGCCCACCAAGGGGGCAGGGATTCAACCCTGACATGGTCAAAATAAATCCCTAATCTTAACATAATTAAATCAATGGTATCTCAGCTGAATCTAATACACTCAAAGGGGATCACCACGCCCAGAGGAACAGACCATTTTATAAACATAATCTCTCTTTTTGGAGTTCATAAATAATCTCAAGCTGCCACACTTACCATTCCACAGTATAGTAGTGTGGTAGAAATTACTAATATTTGGCAAAATTCTGGTTCACTTCTTCAAGGTACACTTCTCTTTGACTTTATAAAGGCCATATGACTTGCTTTGATTAATAAATATGAACAGAAGTGATGTGTGTCTTTTTTCAACAAAAGTCTTTCAGAGACAATATGTCATTATCTATGTTCTCTTCCTTTGCTCTGGAAACATGTGTCAATATGAAGATGCCACAAGATTGAAGCAACCTAGAATGGACCCATGGAATGGGGGACATCTGCCTTTGAGAGTTTCCTAGTCCCTTGGTATATATTGAGAGAGTGAGAAGTAAACTTTTGTAGTCGTAAGCCACTATATTTTGGACTTTTTTTTACTACTGTATAACATACCTTAACCTGACAAACATAAGTAAATATACTTATTTACTATGCTCTGAGCTCATGATATATAAGTTTCTACCACCTTAATTATTATTATTGTTCCAACTGCATAATATGCTCTTCTTCTTTCTCTCTACCTAGATAAATTCTGTTTGGATCTTCAGGTGATCTGAATCCTTTTCTCTTTTATTTAACTTTGCAAATAGGTCTTTGTCTTTCCTTACCATATAGTTTTTAAGTTCTTGGGCATATTGGTGATGTTTTAAGCTTTTTTTACTTTACCAAATCACTCAGTTCAATTTTGAATCTACAGTCTATTTTTAATAATTATTATGAAATAAAATGTTTTAAATTATAAGAATACATTCATGATATCCTTTATACCATTTCCAAGTATGTGTCCAACTAATGAAATGCAAAGAGAATTTGAACATAATATTGACATTTTTCTTTCCCATTGAATGTTGTAAAAATATGCTAAACAACATCTTGGTAATATATATGTAAAATGTGCAATTTATAAGGAAAAATAATTATTAGGCTTAAACAGTCTTTTAAATTAATAATAATATAAAGCAAGTGTGTTCAATTGTTTGGCCATTCATTCTCTCAATTCAAAATAATACTGACTAATTTCAGTCCATACCCCAAAGCTATAGCACATGTTTTATAACAGATGTTTTATTGCCTGGCACTTTGAAAAACTCATTCATCCAAAATACTATAATATGCCCGCAACCCCAACCACTACTGAAAATAAAACAGCGAGAATGCAAAGCAACCCAAAACAAACCCAAAAAAGTCAATCTGGAGTTTAGGAACTCTCTTATCCTTAAGTTTCTCCACATGATATGCTTTCTCTTTCTTAATTAAACTTTGGTCTTAAAAAAATAAGTACTGTGAGTTTTACTTCTGTTTTCCCTTTGAACCAGTGCTTTCTGCTCATCAGAAACCATGATTGTGGGTGACGTTACTTGTACAGTGTCTCTACTTTGATCTCAGGAAAGATTTTATTTAGGTTTATCAAAAATATTTCCTAGATTCTTTTTTTTTTTAAGTTGTGGGCTTTTTTGTTTTCATTTTGGTTTTTTAATCTTTATCACAAACAAGGGATTGGCATGATTAGATTTGACTTTTTTAAAAAATAATTGTTTCTTTTGTTGTTTTTTTAAATTTATCCCCAGATCCCTTGCTGCTTGTGCTTGCTGTGTCCATTTTGCTGTGCATTTTTCTGTGTCTGCTTGTCTCCCTTTGTTGCGTAATCTTGCTGCCCCAGCTTACCATGCCACATGGCCCGGCTTGACTTCACTAAGAGACCCCGGGGCCTCCCATATGGTAAACGGGAGCCCTACACTTGAGCCACATCTGCTTCCATAGGATTCTTAACAAAATTGTATAAGGTAGAAACCATAGAAGAAAATCTTTATTTTACACCTTTGTAAAGTTTAATTCTGACTATTTCTACCTGCTTGATAGCATTAATCCATAGTTTGCAAGTATAAATACTTTTAGTGGCCAGGCAAACAAGAAGCCAATCAATGTAAAGGGGAATGGTGACTAAGAATACAATAACTGTAGAGTGGACAAAATATATAAAATTATATATATGTATGTATGTATAAATTCCAAAATAAAACATACTCATTTACGGTTTGGCAAAAAGAAAATTTAGCCTTTGGTGCGCCACTTTGCATCCACTGCTTTAACAATACCTAGTTTAACTTGATATTGCTTCTACCAAACTTATATGAAGATTCATACCAGGAAGAATGGTTTTCACTGAAATCATTTGGTTTATGATACTTGTGTAAACCTAGTGGGATGTCTTGAAATGTACCAACACTAAATCTCAAGGCTTCTCTACCCTTCCATCTCTTCATTTCTGTCTATTACCTTCTCCCTTATTTCATATTTACTGTACTTACAAACAGCAGTACCCTATTTTCTTTTCTCCATCTCTTTCATTACCTCCTATAGTAATTAACATCTATTTCAAAATATATCAAAGGAAAGAAAGAATCTCTAAGGTTTCCTGACCATATCATATGTGCCATGGACATTATTGTCATGTAAAAACAAGTACAAGCCAGTCTATGGGAAATAATTGATTGGATGTTTTAAGAAGGGTTGATTAAATAAATCATTTTTTAAAAATTAATTTATAGAAGGTCCAAAAGAGGTCAGTGTTTTTGGTTTTGGGCTCAGTCTCCCTTTGTTCCATAGATATAGGTATTATATTCTAGTAGCAAATGGACTCACAGGAAGCGTTCAAGTAACACCTATTTCCCTAAGGATTGTTCTGATAAATTAGAAATCCTTGAAGCATTTGAAGATGTCCCTGTCTAAATTTACACTTTTAGTTCACACTGTAACTCCCTAATGAGAACTTCTGGCACAACTCATTGTCTCCAATCAGTAACAGTGTCCTCAAGGTTAACCTATATTAGGAGTCCTAATAATTTTTTTGTTTTTGTTTTTCTTACATCATTGAATAGAGTCAGTTTACTAAATCATATCAGGTAATCGAAATGAATCCTCCTTGATTCAGCGTATTAGTTTCCTGGGGCTCCTATAACAAATTACCACAAACCTAGGTAGCATAAAACAACCAAAGCATTTATTTTCTTACAGTTTTAGAGACTAGACCTCTAAAATCAAAGTGTTGATAGGGCCATGTTCTCCTGAATGCCTTTGGGAAGGATTATTCCTTGCTTCTTCCTGGCTTCTAGTGACTTATGCCAGGAATCTTTGACATTCCTTGGTTTGTTAGGTGCATCACTCCAATCTCTTCCTGTCTCCACACCTGTGTCTCTGTGTTTCTGTATATCTTCTCTACATATAAAGCCACCAGTCATTGGAGTTATGGCCCAACCTAATCCAGCATAATTTCATCTTAACTATTTACATCTGCCAAGACTCTTTTTCCAAATAAGGTCACATTCTGAGGTTGTGGGTGGACACGAATTTGGGAGAAGACTCTATCAAACCCACTATGTTTGGAATATATGGAATTGCTTACCTACAATAGATGGTAAAAGTTCCCTGGAAAGTGAATTCCTTGTGACTATCTGAGAGGAGCATGAACAGTATTAGGCTAGAGTGGGGAGAGAAAAGGCTGATAATCAAGTACCTAATTTCCTCTGAAGAGGACAATTGCACATGAAAGAATTGGGGTTCTAATTCTTTATGTTGAGTGGGTGTCCACAAAGAGAGAAGAACTGAAGTAAAAAATATTTCATGTCATTAGTAGGGGGGGGAAGGTATGCATCTGGAAACTTCTCAATATGTTCCAACTAGAAAAGATCATAAAATTCCCAACATGCATTGATTTTATGGATAAGTTAAGGTTTGAGAAGCATTTATAGGAAATATGACACTATAAGAAATCCATCCCTAATCATATTCACTTAATTTTAAGTTTCAGATATAAAAGAGTAAGGAGGCCCTAAAAGTTAGATCCTTCCTCATTACTCCTGCCTTTGTCTTCCTCATCTCCTCCAAATTAGTCTATTTGCATTCTTCATATTAGAATGAAATCATGTTAGACGCAAAACATGGAACCAGGGTTTAACCAGCTACTGGATTCCTTGAGCGTCCAAAGCCTCTATCATTTGACAACCAATTTTGGGATCCCTTGTACCAGAGTCACATCCTGAGCCCCATGTAGCCTCAAATGGCAGCACTACTACATTCTTCTATCTCAATTCCCCTATAATTTTACAGGATCTATTTCTAAAAGAGGAGATGATTCACTGAGGGACGTTTGTAATCCAGCTCATTCATCTCCCCTCATGAGCAAAGGGATCAAAAGAGAGCTGACATTGTAAAAGCTATTCTGAGGCATTGCCTACAGAAAGCCCAGAAGAACTTGTCTAGTGAAGTGTAGATACCAAAAATGAAAATGGGATTGTGGAGCCAGGGGGGCTACGTGACTGAGGCAGAGGCTGCAAGAGGGTGACTTGTTTGCTATTTTTGCTAATTAGGAGATGATATATTTGAACAGAATACAAGGTCAAGTTGGGGTCGAGAGAGGGCCTGAGGTGTGGGTAAGTTTGGCATAATATAACCTGTTGTTTAGCTTCTGTTCTTTTGCGTCCAGCTGGAGAATGGGCATCTCTCTGGTGCACCAAACCAGTGAAAATTTTCTAACAGCAGAGCATCAAGGCTCTGTTCAGGCTCTGAGTGCCTCACTCATGAGCATAACCAAGCCCTTGACTGTGATTTTACTCAGCCACACCTTTCTCTTTCGTGAAAATGACTTCGGATTTTGCACAGATGGAAAATGTACAGCAGGTGCCTGACATATTTACTTCAGTGGTGGAAAAGTCTCTGGCCCTCCAGCTCCAGAGTTATCCTTCTTCATACTGTGGGGGTGAAGCCAAACTCAAGATGAACAAGGTTGTTGTTGTCCTTCGAGGCACAGTGAAGAATCTCTGAAGATCAGGTTTTTGTTTCTAAATTTAACGGGAGCTAGGGGGATAACCACTATCATCACAGATATCCTTAGGTGATCACTCCCCTTGCCCCTTTTATTTTTTGGGAAATTATAGGACTTGATGTGAAACAAACTAAAATTTCACCATAATTTTTACTAACCCCAAAGTGGATCTGCTTTCAGGAGTGAGAGAAACTTGGTGTTAATAATATACTCAATAAGGACAGCTTAGAAAATCCTTCTATGTAATTGCCAGTCCTTCCAGAGGCCCTGACTAGCCAAAATTCTGACCAAAAACCTTGTAATGAAGCTGCAAAATATTCACTTTGAATCTTGCAGTTGCTAATTCATTGTTATAACATGGTCCTCATAAAATTAGGTAAAAAAAAAAAACCCAATAAAACCCTTCATTTTATGGTTGTCAGGGGAAATAACTACCCAGATAAATAGGCATGAAAAAAACCATAACTACAGCAGACAAAGCCAATTCCAATTTGGTCCTCAACCCCAATCTCTTAATTCCCCTTATTAGAGTGTCATAGGAATAAAAAGTTCTATTAGCAGTAGTTTTAGGTTTAATTCAGTGTTCTGTAAGATATTGCCCTATATGCATTATTGCTTAGAGATAGTGCTATATTTTTCTATATTGTAAAAACATTTTTGCATAAATTGTTGCATTTCTGCATGAATTTGGAGTGCTTAGGCAAAATGGCAAGAATTTCTGTTACTCCATTTTTATCAGCATTTCTAGTATTTGTGCATTAGGAAAGACATTTTTTTTTTTTTTTATTAAGCAAGCATCATGTTCTAGAGTATTTTTTAAATGTAAGTTTTTCATTTGCCAGTACTTCTTATCACTTGATTCCATATTCTCAAATAGAAATAAGATAGAACACTTTGTTAATCATTTCTTTCTCAGAAAAAGGATAGTAACAACATTTCTGGGTTTTCACACACTGAGAAATGTGTGTATGTACATGTAACCAATTACTTCAAACCCTTAGGATATAAATTATTTTATTAAAAAATATATACTTTAATGAAAGTCTTCATGTGTATGTAAAGCTATATAGTTTCATATGTATACATATATACATATATGTACAAGCACACATATATATACATGACAAAAACAAAGATATAATGTGGGAACAGATATATCCTACTGAAGTTAGAATAAAGAGAAATAATTATTCACATTAGTGTGTATATATACACGTACCAATGAACACAATTAAAAAGTGGAGACTTTAGCATAATCCCATCCACCAGAATTTCCATAGCGAAAACCTACATATCTAGTTCATCTAGGACAGAGCAGAATGTTTCTGATTTCTAGGAATTCCAAGACCTAGAAGGAATGTTCTGACTTCTTTTCTCCTCAAGAACATTTAAGGGACAAAACAATAATGGTTAAAAAAAAAGAAAAAAAAAGAAGATTGGCCTAGGGAGATAGTGATGAAGATTCAAAATCTGGCACAAAAACTTTTAAATCCTTTTGTCTATTTGCCATCATAACCTGATTCATGATAAAAAGAGGCATGATTCTGCAGCAGCTGATGGAATGAGGAGTTACATAGATGTGGGAGAATATCCCTAATTCAGGAAAAACTGTATGATGATTATGGAAGGGTTTTATGCTGATGACTACATGGGTACCAAATGTATGCATCTTTCAGCTTATCCTGATCATGTCTAGTCTGGGAAATGAGAAAAATTTAGTCCACATCATCACCATATTCAACTATTTGACATACTGAACTCCCAGCATGTACTAAACAATGTGCAGAATATGTGATGTCTGCACTTTTAGCAGAAACTGGAGGCAGATGAGCAGGGGTGAGGGAAGGGGTGAGCTGATGGAGCTACAGCCCTGGACAGCTCATCTGAGGACAATAGAAACAGCCAGAGCCTTTATTTATTTATTTTAATTACTTTGCTCTTCTTCCTATTAAATGCGTCCTCCTTTGTTCTTAATTTGAAAGCATACCCATCCCCATTTAATTACTGTACTTTTGATTGACAAGAGCAGAGGACAGAAAAAAAGAAAGTGTCTTCTTCATGTCCTATTTGACACAATATAATGAATGTGTGATGGCTAGTTTATTTTTTCCCTGACAACTTAAATATTTGAAGATGAAATGTGGAATTTAAGAGCATAATGCCAGAGAGAGAAAGAGAGAGAGAGAGAGAAGCAAAAGGGAAATTAATTGGTCCAGGAACCAAATACAATACTCATTTGTGCATTTGCCTAATGGTTTATTAACTGCCAATTCGGTACAGGGATTCTGTATAATTGTAATAAGAATTTCATCTCCAGCTCTTCCCAGGCAAAGAGGAGTCAGCAAATAGACTGTGTCCACCGGATGCCCTGCTCCTGTGTTTTATTATGTTTACTTTATAATCCCATCATCCCCATGCCACTAGCATGCTTGAGGGGTAGTGAAGGCAGCAGCGGCTGCTCCCTCTCGGCCCCCTGTCTTTCAGAGCTACCCTAAGGTACTTAAGAATGACAGTATAAAGAATATCTGTGCAGATGAGCCTGTAGATTTGGGGAATTGGCTGCTTATAGACAGGGATTCTTTTGGTAGACTTAATTCCTTTAGCAAGGGTGAAGTACCATCTGTGGGGATTCCTGTCATGTATAAGGAAGTTAGTCATGCTCTCTGTGGAGTTGAGTTTCTTGAATTTTAATGAAACCCATGTCAATCTGTCTCCTCTATACCCCAGTGTTAAAATCAGTGGTCAGCTACTCAACAATCACAACAGTAAATCACAGTAGATAAACCAACCAGGACAGCTCTGAAGAATTTAAGGTTGTGTTCCCCCTAACCCCCCTTCCCAGCTAGGACACGGAGAGAATACATAATGAACCGGTGGCATTTCTGTTTTAAAGCGACAGCCTTGTGTTCAAACCAGGTTTCTTGATTTTTTTAAATGTCCTTTTTCATTGGGATGTTTTCCTTCTTCTTTATTATTTATATTCCTTTTAATATATCTGCCATGGATTCTCAGGCTTTTGTACAGGTTATATATAGTAAAACCATAGTTTTACAAAATACTCTGAGAGAAATGCTGATTCAAACTAAACAAAATGAACTGTTATGCAGGAATTAAGAGAAAATGATGTGTGTGCCACCTGAATATGAATTAACTGTGAATGATGTAACTCATGGAAGCAGGTGGCAGTTCTATATGAGATATTTACAATTAGCTGTATGCATCATTCTGAGAGCACAGTGTAAGAAATATCTCACCCAGATTGGATTGACTCCCAGTGGGTTATAATATCATTACAGACCTCAATGTAAGTTTCTAATTCTTCCATCATGTGTCACCACCATCTCTAAAACAAGGTCATTGGAATGTAACTTCCATTGTTACTTTGTCTCCATGCACAAGCCAAAAATGTTTCTATGGGGAGGACTGACAGAGCAAGTTGTAACTGACAGTTCTTTTGGCAGAACCAGTCTGGCACAAAATGGAGAACTCTTAACTGGTTCCTTAATGGTGGAAGTTACAACCTTCCTTTGTCTTTTTATTTGAGCTAGTAGTTGGTATTACCAGCTGGCTGTTTCACAGATCTATTGTCTCTAGCCAGTGTCATGTTTCTCTATGTTTTGCTCTTCTTATTCTTGGTGATAGTATATGCCACCATGGGAGGCTGGCACATTTCATCTCTTGAAGCAAAATTTGAAACCTCCATTTAGAATTAATTAATATTTCCATCGCAGCTAATTATCTGGGTGAAGAAAATTAACTCAAATATTTATGTCCCCAAACTAGCACACAACCCATGTTTGCATTAACCCACCTCAACTCTCCATCCAAAAATATTGATTATCTTATTTTCAAAACAAAACATGGATGTGGTTAAGTTTTGTCATGTTTCATGGTTTCATCCGTTTACTGGAACTTGGCATTTAAATACTGATAACAACGTCTTGTGTTACAGAAATAGGGTGATATTGAGCTAATATTTTACTTTATTTTTTTCAGGAAACCTCTTTGCTTTTTTTTTTTTTTTTAAGAACAATGAAGCACCTTAGATTTAGCTTTTAGCATTTGCTACTTGGTCATGTCTTATACCTTTTTAAATGTACCATTGGAGAGCATATTTTAACTATTCTATAAATGTATTTAATTAATGATGATATAATACACTAGCTATTATATTATAAAAGCCTTTATTTTGTTTGGTTTTGCTTTGTTTTCAAATTGTTTGTGGAAATCTTCCAGTTTCCACCTTGGAAAACAGCAGAGTCCACAATATTCCTTAGCTGTTTGTTTATTAATTCATTTGGTCATCATTTCAATAAATATTTAGTGAGTGTCCACTATGAGCCAGTTGCAGCTCTAAGCTTTGGCAGAATAATGGTGAACAGTACAGACACATATTTCCTCTCTGAAGAACTTGCAGTCTAGTTAGTACTATCTATCCATAGTCCAGCTGGATCAATGTCCTTAATGCAAATTTGAGTAATGCACTCACCCTTCATTTATAATGTCAGGTTTCTTCATCTCCTTTTTTCTCTCTCCCCTAAAATCCCAGTACTATTTTTAACATCATTTGAATATATAGTGACAAATAGATAATCAACTTTTATTCACTGAGCATCTAATTTTGTAAGAATGGATGCTGAACTTTGTATCTTCTCAACTCAAACTTTTCTAGAGAGATATCATCACCATTTGAATCCACTCTATTGATAGTAATAATACCTAACATTTATTGAGCACTTGTTATGTATCAGGCATTGTGCTAAGCACTTTCCCTGAAATTTAATTTTTAATAAGTAAAAGAAAGATTACAACTTGCTCAAAATCATAAGATTGGGATTTGAACCCTAGTGTTCCACTTTCTCAGACTTCATTCTTAATTACCAGACTCCATTTCCTCCTTCACACAAATCATTATCCACTCATGTGAGTGGAAGCCTGTGGTACATGCTGTAGTATGCTGCACAGATTTCTCACCTTCAGCACTATAGCATTTATTCTCCTGCTTGCCAGAACTGTTAGTAGTTGATTGCTCAAATGTGGGCCCTCTCCAGAAGTTTTCCTCAGTAAAAGTGAGTTCCTTCAGTTTTACATTCCCTCTCTGGGGCAACTCTTATCCACTGACTGGTCACTGTGAGAATAGAGACCCACATCTTTGGCCCAAGCTGTCCTTATCCCAAGGTGGGACCCTTCTGAAGGGTCATTCAGCACCAGAGCTCTGGTGGGATTGGCTGAGGCCTTTGTTGAAACTGATCCCACTTCAGTTTCTCTCCCTGCTTCTCTCACTTCTAGTTGAAGTCCCTAGAGAGCACTCCCCAACAAGCCTCCTGGATGCAAATTTCCATTTCAAATGATGTTTCCTGGGGAATCTAACCTAAGTTAAGGCCTCAGCTGATGGTGATTGGCTGTAATCTAGGAGTTCCTAGGGTAACGCGATGTTGGATCAGGAAGCTAGAGAACAAATTACACAAATGGCATTTGAGATATCTGAAGAGGTATGACAGAGTCCAAAATTGGGTCCCCTATCATCCTTTATTAATCAGGAAACAGATACAATCAAATCATAAGGGACTTAACTCGGTTTTGTTAAGATATTTTTCTCTTAATTGTCTACGCGGAAATATTAGAAGGGATTCTAAATTGGCTATGCAATAATGAGCTAGCTCTTCTCAATCTTCATTCACATCCAAATATTTCATATTACCTAGTAATTTTAACTCTCCTGAAAACGGCAATGCATCTATGATCTCTACAAAACAATTAACTTTTACTCCTATATTGTATTAGATTGTATGCTTTTATGGTACAAACCAGTTCTTGTTTTGTCTTCCAACTTAGTGTTTATAATCTCTGGAGGAAAGTTGCCATGTTTTTAACTTCCGTGTACTTCCACAAGGTCCACCATGTCCAGCAGTGCGCAGAATTTACAGGAATGTTTCAACACTTGTGCATTATTAGAGATAAGAAACACATTCAATATATTCATTTTTAGAAGCTGCAAAAATTATTTGGAGAATTATGAACATTAAGTCTATTGACGTTTGAACACTATACCTTGCCTGTCCTCCTGCCCTAAATTAGCTAGAGAGCTAGTTGTATACACCGACAGAGTATACTCTTACACTCATGAGCTATGAATCTGAGTTGTAATATTGTCTATAAATAACTATATTGAAATGTTAAAAAGGAACCAAAAAAAAAAAAATCAAAGATAAAGCCATTCCATGAATTATGTCTAATTTATTAGTATAGTATAGTATAGTATAGTATAGTATAGTATAGTATAGTATAGTA
>JAKSZT010054215.1:38745769-38795829 GCA_026826555.1 Tolypeutes matacus
TATAGTATAGTATAGTATAGTATAGTATAGTATAGTATAGTATAGTAGATTTTAAAATTGCTTCAAAAACAAAAGAAGTATAAATATCTCATTCAGTTCCTAATACTTAGCTATGTCATATATTTGCTGGTAAAAATAAACTAAAAGTAATATTTCCTATGGAAATAAAAAAATGGAAAAAAATATTCCTATTTTTCTCACTACCTAAAATGTGTATGTATATGCTTTGTCATCTTTATGTAGATGTTGCTGCTGTTTTGACTGTTGTTGTGGTTTTATTTTATTTTATTTTACTTTACTATTTTATTTATTTTATTTTATTTTGTTCTTTGTTTTGTTTTGTTTTGCTTGTCTAAAGAAGTTGGATGGACCTCTTCAATTTCTGAGATGCTTGCATACTCCTCATCTCCCAGATAAATTTATCCCAAGCAAGGAACCCATCTCTGGGACTGGCTAGAGTATCATCTGATCTGTTAGATGCAGTCAAATATCATCAAGTTCCCTTTCTCCTCTCTGATATAATAAATGGGGTAATTTCCTTTTTAGTTCATTTTGGAAATCTCAGTAAAAATTAATCAAGCATGTTGTAATAACCACAGTTGTTAAACCTCACAATAGATGTATTCATTGCCTCTACTTTAAAGGATGGGTTGGAATAGGGTGGAAAGATTATTTGTTCTTTTCATTAATGAACATAAATAGATTGTAAGAATTTCAATTATGGAATTTACATCCACGGCTTTATTTTTAAGATCAAATTTGGTGCCCTGTGATTGCTTATTTATTATTCATAAAGTATATGTTACTTTGATTATGTATATTAATAGTTTCCACCCCCCTCAGGGGCAAAAAAAAAAAAAAAAGAAAGAAAGAAAAATAGTTTTCCCAACAGCAAAGATGTCATCCTGTTTTTCTCTAACCTCCCCAGCACCACTTAACTCTCCATTCCAGTTTTCTATTCAGTCTCTAGTGTAAGAAAGATAACCAATGAAGCCAGTGATGTCAATTTAGTACTTTGTTTTTAAGATTTATTTTTATTTATTTATTCCCCCCACCCACCCTCGTTGTTTTGCACTCACTGTCTGCTCTCTGTGTGTTCTGTGTCTGCTTGTCTTCTCTTTAGGCGGCACCAGGAACGATCCTAGGACCTTCCAGAGTGGGAGAGAGGCGCTCAATCTCTTGAGCCACCTCAGCTCCCTGGTCTGCTGCGTCTCTTATTTTCTCTCCTCTGTGTCTCTTTTTGTTGCATCATCTGCTGAGCCAGCTCTCTGCACAGGCTAGCACTCTGCTCAGGCCAGTTTGCTGCACAGGCCAACTTGCCTTTCACCAGGAGACCCCAGGAATCGAACCCTGGACTTCCTATATGGTACATGGGAGCCCAATCACTTGAGCCACATCCAGTTCCCTCAATTTAGTATTATATGTAACCTAACTTATAATAAACATCAATGAAAAGTCACATGTTGACAGCAACTTCAATTGTTTCTGTTTCAACCAAAAAATAAGTATTGAAGGAGCCACAGTTAATTGCTGCTGTGGTAGACTACAGAAGAGAAGTCAACAGATTCCAAGGATTTATCATCTCAGGGAGAGATGGACATTTATCTCCCTAATTCTAATATGTGCTAAAATTGAGATATCAAGTTTGGTATGCTATTGCTTAATAAAGGAGCAGTTAAATTTTATTTGAGAAGAGTTACCTGTCTCTTAAAAATTTATAATCTAGCATGGAAAATCACTTACATAAAATACCCTACACATGTGTCATATACTATATAATGTAATGTGAAAAAGTGCCTGCCTTAATTATTTTCCCTATCTAGTGAACAGTTTTAGGTCAACAGTTTTCTAAGCATTTCTTCCTGTTATGAAATTCAGGTAGAGCCTTTGAGATATAAATTTACTTTCTTATACTAAAAGACATATTCAAGTCAGCAACCCATATTAAACAAATAAGCAATTATCCTTGAGGATTCTAATCTCCTTCAGTATATCTTAGAAAGAAAATAGTCATATGCCATCTGACATGCCAGCATTCTTCTATTTCTTACTTCTGTACAGACTGTGCATCACCCTAGCACATAGCGTGTGATCTTTGAAGCCTCAACTTAATCACACAGTGTTCTGCACCCAAAACTCAGTTATTTACTCCAATAATGGATTCTATTTTTCCTTTCAGTTTTTAGGCTAGGAAAAAAAAAATTAGTTGCTCTGATTTGGGGCAATTTTTTTTCAACTTTTTTCTCTTATAATACTTATTTGATTCTCAACAAATAAAAAATACCATCATGAAAGCCTCAGTGTAGTCCATTGAACTCAGTTTTTTATTTCCTTAAGATCTGCAGTATCTGCTCTAGGGCTGGGCCCACAGGAAACACTCTGTAAAACCTAGTTAGGTACAACTGGATCAATAATCACCAATTATCAAAAATGAGACTGTAAAAGCAGAGAGGTAAACATCTTAATGAAGATGTGATGTCACTAACTTCCAACCAACAAGGCCAGCATGGCTAAAATGTAACAATTCTCATTACCAATGTTGCCTTATATTTCTTTTTACTGAAGAGGCTCTTACCAAGACCTTTTGAGTTGTTGATGATCTTGATTTCAATTGCAAAAGAAGAGACTCACAAGCTAAAATTCCTCCTTGGTCATCAGAGAAAGTTAAAAGATAAGCAAAATAAAACTACCAACAAAACAAAACCATAAAGTGCCAAAGAGCAATGTTTATGTTTTCAAAGAGAAGCTGAGAAACTCCAATAAAGTTTGGATTCAGTTCAAATGTACCATCAACCTCAAGCAGCTCCCCTTCTCAACCCCCACCCCTTTTCCCCTTTTAATGGTCCATTTGTCTAGTCCCCCTGGAAGATCTATATAGAAAATTACCAAGGCAGAATGTAGATCCAATTGCACATCCTGCTACAGGAGAAACGATTCCTGTTCTCATCAGTGGGATCAATAATTTGCTAACACAGTATTAGCAAGAGCAACAATTCTACCAGGTTAAAGGAGTTTTACACTGAATAATGACAACCCAGGAAAGGGAAAAGCTGAGCGAGTAAATCCTGGCAGCCTTTTACTATTGAGGGAGCACATGCCAGTGAATCAATAGTGGCTCTGGTGAGTCTGGGCTGTAAAGATGCTTTATAGTTCTGCCTGAGCACATTGACATAGATGCTCCTTTTAGTGTCTATTCACGGGAGCCAGTGGGATCCAGCCCTCCCCTATTAATGAAAGCATTTTCTCTTCAGAAGAATGGAGGTCCTTTCCACCAACTCAGAGTATGGCTGTGTCATACATCTATAGAAACCATAAGGGGAAAGCAAAGGGTAGGATGGGAAGAATGATAAGAGAAGCCCCACAGAGAGTATGATAAGGGACCTAGAGCTAAAGGATGCCACTTTACCTCAACGGATTTCAAGAACTGATCAAGACATCCTTTCTCCCAGATATTTTCGGAGTCATTTAGCTGATTCTATATTCATTGAAACATAAACTATTAAAACTGATGTGATTCTTGGTTTTCCTCTGGGACACACAAGTCATCTCTGGTTAAGAAAAACAGATTTCCGGAACAATGACTTGCTTTACCCAAACTCATCAAATATGGAAGAGCTGAAGCAGGGAAGGAACACCTTGTGCTTAATTACCAGACGAGTGGTCTTCTGAATGTCACCAGTGATAATCTACCATTTAGGTTGCAATTTATAGTCTTGTAAGTCTTCTTTCACCATGTAGTTAAGGAAGGAAATCTGTTCATCAAATATTTCTGGCTCTCTACTTTTTAGGCACACAGCAAAATTTTACTTTCTGCCTCCTTGTGCTTGGAAAAGATCATGGGAGGAGTTCTGCCCATGAATTGTGAGCAGGAGTTCTTCCTGTATTGGAAAGATTACTTGCCATTAAACATTTGAATTAAACAACATGGCTAAGAAAGGAGACAACAGGATGTGCCTCATATGGAAGGCTGCCTGGCTCATAATAACCAACAATTAAGATACAAGAAAGCCGCACATAATGGAGAATGTAGGGGAGAGGAGAGAGAGAAACTAAACTAAAAATATATGTCTACCAGAAATTAGAGAGGAGACATTACCACTTACTGTGCAGAAATAAGGGATATCATAAGAGAATACTATGAACAACTGTATGCCAAAAAAAGCTAGACAATTTAGAGGAGATGGACAAGTTCCTAAAAACACATGAACCACTTACACTGACCCTAGAAGAAATAGAAGACCTCAGCAAACCAATCACAAGTGAAGAGATTGAAACAGTCATCAAAAATTTCCCAAAGATGAAAAGTCCAGGACCAGATTGCTTCACAGGTGAATTTTACCAATCATTCAAAGACAATCTAATACCAATTTTGCTAAATCTCTTCAAAAAATTGAACAGGAAAGAATGCTAACAAATACATTCTATGAATCCAACATAACCTTAATACCAAAACCAGATAAAAATACTATGAAAAAAGAAAATTACACTCTAATGAATATAAATGCAAAAATCCTCAATAAAATACTTGCAAACAGAATCCAAAAGCACATTAAAAGAATTATACACCATGATCAAGTGGGTTTTATTCCATGTATGCAAGGACATAAAGGATCAGTATTCAGAAAACTGCAAAACATTGCTAAAAGAAACCAAAGAAGACTTAAATAAATGGTAGAACATTCCATGTTCATGGATTGGAAGACTAAATATCATTAGGATGTCAATTCTATACAAACTGATTTACAGATTCAATGCAATTTCAATAAAAATCCCAACAGCTTCTTTTTACAGAAATGGAAAAACCTATTAAATTTATTTGGAAGAGTAAGAGCACAGAATAGACAAAAATGTCTTTAAAAAGAACCAAGTCAGAGGACTCTCATTTCCTGACTTTAAGACATATTACTTAGCTACCGTGGTAAAAATAGCATAGAACTGGCATAAAGACAAACATATTGACCAATGGCACTGAATCGAGAACTCAGAAATAGACCCTCACATCTATAGTTAAGGGATTTTTTTTTTTTTATTTTTTATTATGGGTAAAAATCAAAATTCTCACAATACATACAAACATTTGTAAAATGATATATAAATATATATGCATATATGTGTATTTGCTTACAAAAATGTTATTTATATATATATATATATATATATATACATATATTTTAAGAGGTGCTTAGATTACCTAAAATATTACGCGGAACCCACTGGGATTCCCATGTTGCCCACCTCCCACACCTCCCACCACATCCCACACAAACATCTCCCACAGTGTGGCCCACCAACCTCAATGAACTTACACATCCTGGAGCCTTGCCACCAACCATAGACCACAGTTCACACTGTAGACCACACTCTCTCCCACTCAGTTCTGAGTGGTGTGTGCTGATTTAAAATGGCCTACATCCATTGCCACAACAGTACTCAGGACAACCTCCAACTCCCAAAGAAGCCCCTGTATTTCAACTGCTCATCCCCTCCCTACCCAAAAACTGTCAAGTGGCCACTGGCTCCACCTCATTGTTATAATTTCTTGCATTGCAAGAATCACCATAAGGGATTTTTGATAAGACAGCCAAGCACGCCCAGCTGGGCAGGAACAGTCTATTCAACAAATGGTGCTGGGAGAATTGGATAGAGGACCCCTATCTCATACCTTGTACAAAAATTCACTCAAAATGGATCAAGGGCCTAAATATAAAAGCGACAACCATAAAACTTGTAGAAGAAAATGTAGGAAAACATCTTCAAGATCTTGTGGTAGGTGGTAGTTTCTTAAGCCTTACATCTAAAAAAGCATGAGCAACAAAAGAGAAAATAGATAAATGGAACCTCCTCAAAATTAAACACGTTTTCACCTCAAAGGACTTTCAGAAGGGTGAAAAGGCAGCCAACATGATGGGAGAAAATATTTGGCAATCTGGTAAGGGTTTAATATCCCTGGAAAATAAAGAGAACATACAGCTCAACAATAAAAGGGCACATTACCTGATTAATAAATAGGCATGAGATTTGAAAAGACAATTGTCCAAAGAAGAAATACAAATGGCAAAGAAACACATGAAAAAATGTTCAACATAACTAGTGATTAGGGAAATGCAAATCAAAACTACAATGAGATATCATTTCACACTTATTAGACTGACCACTTTAAAAAGTCAGAAAACTGTAAATGTTGGAGAGGATGTGGAGAGATAGGAATGCTTATTCACTGTTGGTGAGAATGTAGAATGGTACAGCCACTGTGGAAGACTGTTTGGCAGTTTCTAACAAAGTTGAATATAGACTTGCCATGTGACCTGGCAATACCATTATTAGATATATACCCCAAAGAACTGAGATTAGAGACTAGAATAGACATCTGCACACTGATATTCAAAGCAGCATTATTCACAATTGCCAAAAGTTAGAAACAACCCAGATGTCCATCAGTTGGTGAATGGATAAACAAATTGTGGTAAATATACACAATGGAATTTTATGAAGCATTAAGAAAAAATGAAGTCGTAAAGCATATGACAATATGGATGAACCTGAAGGACATTATGTTGAGTGAAACAAGCCAGACACAAAAGGGTAAATTACTGTATGGCTGTATTATTATGAACTATATTTATTACATTAACTCACTGAGTTAAAAATAATAATAAAGGTCATCAGAAAATAGAATGAAGATAGAGAATGGAAAGCTGAGGGTTAATCTGTGCACAACTGGTCAAAACGTTGTTTGTAAATCTTGGGAAATGAATACAAATCGTGAAAGCACATCATAGTGTTTGTAACCAGCAGAGCTACTATATGGGTGTGACAGTGGTTGAAAGGGAAAGTCTAAGGTCATATATAGTGCTAGAAGGAAAGCTAAAAACTGTAACATGGGACTGTATAAGATAATGAAATCTCATCTAAAGCACGAATATTGGTGATATTGCATATAATAAGACTGTTTTTACAAAATATAAATACAAATATACTAGAGAGAAGGAAAAAGCATAGCAGCTATGTACCCCAGGCAAGGCATAGAGAGATTGATGTTATGATATTTGTTTATTACTATTATTATTGGAATAATGAAAGTGCTTTAAAAATGATTAGAGTGATGAATACAACTATGTGATTATACAGAATATTGACTGTACACTTTGGATAGATTTATGTTTTATTAATATGTATCAGTAAAACTGATTTGTTAAAAATATATATATGTCTAGGGGAAAAATATGGGTGTGGTTTTTGTCACATGAAGCTTATTGCAGTTAAATAGATGAGAAGGTAAGTTTCTCAGAGGATAGAACTTCAAAAAAAAAGAAAAAAAAAAGGAACCATCAGCCTGGACTAACACAACAGCTGTTAAAGATTTAAAGCTACTCTTGGGCTCCCTACCATCTGTGGTCTGGAAGCAGGCTGAGAAAGCTGCTCAGTCCCCAAGGAGGGCATAAGTTCTAAGACCTACTTCAGATGTTGCCAGTATGGATAAGGGAGAAAGAAGTGATAAGGAAAAGTCACTGCAGCCCTCCCCCTCCCCCTTTTCTGACAAGAATATCCGCCTTAGAACTGAAACCTGCACTTCTGGCTCTGTAATCCTGCCCACTTGATTTCGTAACCTGCAGTTCTGCTTCTGTAACCGTGCTTGCTTAGTTGCCTAAGGTAATGGAAAAATTCCACCTGCCAACTCGCTAATCAATGAATGGGAGCCTGCAGACCCCAATAAAAACTCCAGAAAACTGGGGCTGGGGGACCAGAATTTGGACACCGAACTGTCCTCTCGGCCCGTGCGCGTAATAAAGCCTGGTTCCTCCGCTCCCTCCGAGTGCCGTTTTGGGTTTCTCATCGTGACAGCCACAACAGAAGGACCTCCAGAGAGTGCCGCCAAGGACCATGGAGAATGTGGACTGGGCACTCTTACCATGAACCTAGGTCAGAACCTAATCAAGAAACAGCCCTGCCAAGATTTCAGAATTTTTGCAGACCAGTAACAGTTGATGTGTCCCTTCTGAATGGGAGTGTTTACTGTGATTGCCCATCCTTGTTTCTTTGTGACTCTGTGTGTGTGTGTTTGTGATATTGGTAGCAGCACTTAACTTGTCTTTCCAATACACAGATTTCCTAATTGAGAAGGGTTTTATTTGACCCCATTAAAGATTTCCAAGCATAACCCTGATGCAAATTCCTTAAGATCCTAGATTTTGATCTTGATGGCCTGGATGAAATTTTTTTAAGTTGTTTCTCTTTGGACAGGAATAAAGCTATTATGCCAGAGGGAGTGTGAACTGACTCTTCTGTGACCATACTTTAGTGATTTTTATTGTTGCTTGTCAAGTACTTCCAGTTCTCTGCCATATGATCACATGCTTTATTTATATTTCCTGGATCCTTTACAATTAGGTGAGACCATGAGACTAGCCAACAGATTTTGAGTAGCTGTGATATTTGTCATTTTTGAGCCAGGACATTTAATTGCCAGTCCCAGACTTCCCAGGATTTTCCCCCCTCAGGCATCTTTTGAGGTGGTGATTGCTTCATAACTGGGGTACCAAAGAGAGGAGATATAGAGAAGATCCCAGTCAAACCACAACAGATTGTAGACAAGTAAGAATAAACTTGTATTGTTGTAAGCCTTCATGATGTAGGAGTATAATCTAGCATAATCTAGCCTGTTCTGATTGAAAGAGTCCCTGTCATCACTTTCTCTTTTATATCTAAGAGTACTTTGTCTAAAGTAGATATTTACCAAATAAAAAATGAACAAAGGAATAAATAAGAGTAGAATTTAATAAAAGCATTCTAGAAGGAACTGTCTTATCTACTTCTTCCTCCAAGATTGTTCTCATTTTCATGTCCTGAGACTGAAAACATGAATCACTATACAAATTTGTGAAAACTGTGACATTTTTCTGCAGTGAAAAGTAGCTATTCCTATGCTCCTATAATAATTGTTCTGCACAATTCTCAGAAGATTTTGTAATGGCTTCCTTAAACTATCCTAGAAGTAGATATCCTCAACCAACAACCAAAATAATTTCTATAACATGCATTGGGTTTTAAGGGCATTTATATCTCATCTTGCTGGAAATATTCCCACTTAGCTCATCACATCCTTTGAATGGTATCTGTAAAAATTATTTCCTGAGGAAAAGTCTGCTCTAATTTTAGACCCAGGTTCATGAAATAGCATCTAGAAGCCAGGTTCTTAATATGCTTTGAAAACTTGGAGATTTAATTCTTTTCTTAGCTTGAGGACCACACTTACAGAATGTTCATTGTATGTACACAATTAGAATTTATTTAATGACTTAGGGCCTGTGCTTGGGATCTACTGCTAGGTTTGAATCTTATGGACAGGAACTTGTGGGAAGAGCAACCATGGTTCTTAAAATAATAACCCTTCATATTGTAGCCAGAAGAGATTTGTGTAAAGTCCCTCTCCTATTTGTTCTTCTAATGTGCTTACATTATGCCATAGCCTGAGAAAAGTGGTTATTTGGAGCAATATTTTCCAAAGTAATCTACCTTCATTGTAATATACCATATGCACATTTCAGAAACACTTAGAGAAATGTTAACTGTATTCAATAGTACATGGTTTTTCAGGGTGTAGTCAAATGAAATGAGTGTCTGTTAAAAATAGCTTTGTTCTCAAATTAATCTCATTGGCAGCATTCAACACTCAATTATCATTGGAGAAAACATCATAGGGGTTTGTTTTCTCTTATCAGTCCCATGTTCCTTCTCTATGGGGACAACTTACTATAAGTAGATTTGCAAAGTACTATAAACTTTCTGAAATTCACCTAAACCAGTCAGAACTGACCATTATCACTGTACCAACAAATGCCCAAACTCGCAGAATAAAAGCATGTTAAAGTTTGGGGGAGTTTCAAGTACCAGCCAATATTTTTAGAAGAGAAGAAACTGAGGTCCAGGTAGGCAAACTAACTCCCTAATTTCAAAGAGGTGATGAGTGGTAAAGTCACTATTGGTACGAAGGGTTCTGACCCCTTGTCTCATATTCCACCCATCAGAAAGTCCAGATCTCTGGCATTCCTATATCTAAAGCAGACAGTAAAAATCATTGTTTTAAAACTTGAACCACCAGATCTCCCCACAATAAGGATGCAAAATATTAAAATAAATAAATCCAAAGTTATCTCTACATACAGACCAGCTAAGTCATAGTTATTTTAATGCTTTTTTTTTTTTGCCTCAATGGTTTTTAAGATGAGTTCTTAAAGCTCCAAGGTTCCTATAAGATTCCTCATAGGTGGGATGACCATATAATTTATCATCCAAACTAGGTAACTTTTGAGAATGAAAGGGGGTATTATCCCTATATTCACCAGGCCCATGCCTGTAAACCAGAACTATACTGGGAAAATTTGGATATCCAGTTACCTTATTCATGGTCTTCCAGAAAAAGGGAGGCTGTTTCTGAGTAGAGCTGGCAGCAAGTAGGTTGTCTGCCCCACTCCCAACCCTGATTCAAACAGAGGAAACCTGTTTTACCAGTTTTAAATTTGGAGCTGCCATGCAAAATTTCATTTGGGGGGAAAAATCCTTTGATAATACCATTAAAAAGATTTGAAAACCACTCCTTTGAAGTACTATCATTTGAGTCATCAACATGGTGATAATATCCACAAGCACCCATCCATGAGCATCTCATTAACAAAGTCTTCCAGACAGGATAGCCATTTTCAAAAGTAGTGATTTTTCATTTCTTTGTGTCAGTGATCCTCTTCAGGACTTGACCTAAACTCTTTATCCCAAGCTAGTACTTCTTTGGGCACACAGATTTAGTTTTGTGTGGGATGAAAAGCGAGAGCTCAGTACAGGAAGCAAAGGTCAAACCTCTCCCTACTGCCCCACCCCTCACCCCAGTCACATCAAACCGTCACCAACAACACAGCAATAATCTCATTAAAATGAAAGAGGGCTTGAGGGGATGGGTAAAATAGGGATTGGAGGAAGAGATTTTTAATTTTTAATAGTGTAAGCGATGCACTCAAAGAATTCCAAACAAACAGGGTTACGGTACATGCCCTGAGTGACTGCCACAGAGACCTTTTTTGTTTCTTTGTGAACTCAGGGGTAGCTTGCATAATTTTGTTGTTTTTTCTCCTTACTTTTTGTTTTGTTTTATTTATTTGTTTGTTTGTTTATTTCTGCCTGCATAGTTTTGAAGGACTTGAAAGAGAAGAGTTAAGATATATTAAATTTTATATCCCTTTCTCCCAGGTAAAGACCCAGATAATAATGTAATCTCTGAAGAACAGGTGATGAGTCTGGATTATTTTTGTATTTTTATTAACTATCAATGCTTCTTGGGGGTTTGTGGCAATTTGAGATTATTTATGAATTCCCAAAAAAAAGAGATTATGTTTGTAAATTAGTCTGTTCCTCTGGGTGATTGTATTAGATTCAATTTAGATGTATTTGATTAAATTATGATTAGGGCTTTGATTTGACCATGTCAGTAAGGTGTGACTCAGGGGTGAGTCCCTGCCCCCTCAGTGGGCTACATAAACTGACACTCACTCAGGAAGACACACAGAAGAAGGCACAGGGAGAAAGAGAGCTCTGTAGACATGGGAGAGGAGAGAACTTTGATCCTGCAGCCCTAGGAAGAGAGATGAGCCATTTGCCTGATAGTTTGCAGCTGAAGAGAACAGAACAGCTGCACTGAGGAAGCCCTGAAAGAAGCGAACCCTATGCCAGCCTACAGCTGAGATCAGAAGAAGCTGGGCCCATGGAACCTAAAGAAGAAGAAGGCAGGAGAGACCAGGCCCACCATCTTATTTCAACATATGACAACTGACTTGGATGAGAAAGTATCTATTATGTGACCTTGAGCTGTACTCTTTAGGGCCTTGTAACTATAAGCTTTTACCCCAAATAAATACCTTTTATAAAAGCCAACAGATTTATGGTACTTTGCATCAGCATTCCTTTGGCTGACTAATACAGGGGGAAGGGATGAGTATATTCTCTGAACTTCTCTTAGTGTGTCTGTCCTCTTTTAGCACACTATTTCCTATTTCATTCAGTATACTTTTTTTTTTTTTTTTTTTTGACCCAGGACCTCATAAGTAGGAAATCAGTGCTCAACCACTGAGCCATATCAGCTCCCCTGAGTTGGGTTTTTCATGTGTTTGCTTGCTGTTGCTTTTGTTTTTTTAAGGAGGCACCAGGAACAGAACCTGGGACCTCGCATGTGGGAAGCAGGTACTCAACCACTTGAGCCACATCTGTTCCCTCCTTCAGTATACTTTTGATAGCCCTATGTTCTGAACTCTTATGGACAGTTTTTAGCTTTGTACATTGAGCCCAATGTACTCTTTAATTCCATGTCTCAATCTGTTCAATATCTGAGCATGAGATTATATTGTATTCATTGGCTTTTTTTTCATTTTTTACATTCATGCTCATACTTCTAATCACTGGAGGTTATCAGAATGTGTCAAAATGGAGTGATTTATAAAATGATTCAATGTATTTTCATAATTTATACAACCTGAAAATGCTATTTAGTCTCCAAACCTAACTTATCCAATAAGCTTGACTTTTAGCATTTGGAAAATTACCTCAGCTAATTGTACTGCCTTCAACATCAATCAAATCATATTAAAAAAAAAAAAAAAAAGCTCGTTGAATCACTTCCCTGTGCCTAGAACCATCCACTTATTGAGGAACAAAATAAAGAGAGATGGATTCTTTAAGAGTTAACAATCCAGTTGGTGAGACAAAATAAATTCAAGTAATGATGCCTGGCAATATCCAAATAATTCACAAAATGTGGAGATACAAATAATAATTGACTCAGGAGTTCTTTAGTGGTTAAGATCACCAGAAACTGTAGTTAATTGTGAAGCCTTTATCTCTCAGGTTGCACAACACTCAAACTTCAAAATTTAGCAGAGTTCAGATGAAGAGAAGATGAGGGATGGCAGATACCGTGAGGAGTCTATCCAATACTGATTTTCCTCTTCCTTCAAAATAGAGCACAAACTTGGTCATTTTAAGCATTATGCCCAGTTAAATAAACTACTTTCCAGAGTCTCTTTCTTCTTCTGATGAGGATGGAGGACATCTGACTTAAATCTAAACAAAGAGGTGGAAATGGACAATCTACTGGGAATTTATGAGAAAATTTTGGTTTTCCTGGTATAAATTAAATTTGATTTTTATGACTCTATTATTCTTTCCTGAAAGGACTTTGTGATGGTGGAGGTGGAGCAGCCAAATTACAAGCAGGAGGAGACTACTCAGATCAAAGCTATGTGTAGCAGACGGCAGCAATGGCAACTAGATGTAGCTGGGTTTTGGAAGAGCTATTCAAGCAAATGTACTAGCCTTAAAGTGCCCACCTCCTGGGTTCTTGTTAGAGAAGTAAAATAAAACCCCTCTTTTGTTAAGTCACTGTAATTGTGTTTCTCTTGCATGCAGCCAAACACAATCTTTCACTTATAACAAGAGAGAGTATTCCAACTGAAAATAGAAATGAGCTTTGATGTCTGGAAATAGAGAGAAAGGAACTGACCAGAAATACAGAGAAAGGAACTGACCAGAAGGGAATAAAAAGTTCTTGCGAGGAATATGTCTCTGTAGTGTAGAATAGGAAAATATGGCAATTTTACTAAAAAATACCACAACTAGAACTTTTCTAGTACTGCCACTCTCCCTTTTCAGATATGTACTTATTATCTATGATTTACATGGCTATTCTGTTGCTTTTTTGGTTTTGTCCTGTTTTCCATAGGAAACTAAACCCCCACTCTCTTTTTTCTGTTCATATTTTATTTCATTAATTTTATTTTCATTGATTTTAAAAGCAAATAAAAATAATTGTCTATCAAACGAACAATAAAGAAGCATACAGAAGAAAAACTGAAAATCCTACTTCATATTCCTGCTACTTGTTTCTCACCCCCTGAAGCCTCATTCTCCTGCATATAAGTAGCTATATTGTCAGTTTCCTGCCTGTGCTTCTGGACCTTTCAGATATGGTTACATATTTTATATAAATAGATACACATAGCAAATGGTCTTCTTGTTATTATGCTTTGTTTTTGTATGTTTGTTTTAACATTAAAAGAATCAATTGATTTATATATATACATACCTACATATTTGCTTTTTTAAACAATCTATCTTGGAGATCTCCTCAAGCTACTATGTATATCTACCTTACTCTTTTTAATAACTGAATCATATTTCATGGTCTATTAGTCAGACAGGCCTGGTTATGCTACATTAACAAACAATCTTAGTGACTTATGTAGCAAAGCTGTATTTCTTAACCATGATACTGTAGTTTCTCCACTAACTGGGAGAGCTGTTCCATGTTGTCCTTACTTTGTAACCGGGGCTAATAGAGCAACCATCATCTGGAATCTTGCATGTCACTATGGCATGGGAAGAGCACATAGCTAATCATATGTCTCTTGAAGCCCTCCTCCCAGATGCAACTCACATTACTACCACTTATATTTTCTCTGCCAAAGCAGGCCTCATGGCCATACCTGATTTCAAGAGGGTATAGAAATTTCTTTCTACCATGTGCCTAGAGGAAGGCAAACAAAAATTTCACTCACTCTTTGACCACCATAAGCTGCTCTCTAAACGGTATACCATAGTGGATTTTGCATCGACACAGAGTAACATCATTTCAGAGCCAGATTCCCGGAATATCTGAAAATTCTGGGAATTTCCCTTTCTTTAGTGCAGAGTCATCCTGATCAATGACCATGAGTCCCTTTAAGGAAAGCTACAAAACATTGTTATGGCAACATTTTGGTGTCATTTTTTCTTGAAGGAAACTAACCTATCTCCTCATTTATAGGTTTCTGGATCTGTGAACAAAATCAGGACTGGGCTTTGAATGAGGGGTTGTGAGTCTGTTGTGGAAATATGACTCTATTTATAGAGATACTTGGGCATGAAGATAAAATATGAATTCAAAGGGCTCCCCATGTATTTCAGTACAAGAAACACCATAATCAAATATTGTCATCAAACTATCTCTGTGCTTAAGACATTTTAAGTTCTGCTCCAGCCCTGCTGCCCATTGTAGTAGCCATACCTACCTTGCCTCTGACAGGTATGTGCTGACATTAGGCTCTGAATTTCTGATCTCAGGAGATCAGGAAGTCTGTTTCATCAGTGACATCTCCTGACTTTCAGAGGTCAGTCTCTGCAAAGCTATTTTATGATGTTTGCGCCTTCCTCACTGATGTGTTTCACAATGTTGTGGTGAAAGGTCTGTACTTTGGGTCCTTCCTAGGTATGTATTTGGGGAATAGACAAACAAGTCACATGTATGAAATCTAATGTAGCACTCTTCTCTCCCTGAGTGTTTTAATTCCTTCTCCCATAGCATAAAAAGGAAGTTCTGGCATATCAACTTTATTTAATGTAAGCCACATGAGTCTAGGTTTTAGTAAATCAATTAAGCAAACTCTTTGAGAAACTCATACTTCCCAGGCTAAATCAATGAATCCAGAATCTCTATTCAGTACACCCACAGTGATAAATTCAACCTGACCCATCTTAAAGTTTCATGATCCTTGTTCTTAAACCCTTACAATCTATTTCAATACATATTCAACAAATTTCTGCCAATATAAGTAAAAGTAAATCTTGTAATTCTTCCAGTGTGAATGATGTTTCCTTCTGGGTCAGACTTTGTATGCACTGTATGTATGTTAAAACAGAGAAATAGAGGCTAAACTCCACCACTGGAAGAGATGGGATATTAGACATCAGTTAGACTGTTATCAATGATACCAATTACCAGCACCAGAATAGTGGTTCATAAGTGTTTCTCGGGGATCCACAAGCATGTCTTGTGGGTTCTGCTACAAGTAAAGTAAAGTAAGGAAGTGGTGGGTCTTGAGAAAGACTGGCATACCACTGCAAGGTAACTGCCTCAGCTGTGGATAATGAAAGTCTCCAGGCAAGGAGGAGGCTATACCTCAGACAGGGAAGAAGAGTTATTTATGCTGACAAGGGATGAGGCTCCATGGGATGCTGGAGTCCTATGTACTCAAGTTCAATGGAATCTATCCAGTATCCCTATTCCAGTTCTCAGGATCCCACTCTTTTTTGATCAGTGCTGTAAATTTTAAGAGATATGGTGTAGCTTTGACTTCAACCTATGTCATCAACATGTTCAAACCTTGGGTGTGATGTTCAGGAACAATAACCCTGAAGCTTTAAGAAATATGAGTCCTTTTCAGATCAAAAAGCTCTCCACTCTCCTGACCAAGACTTAGCCTAATAATTTAAATCCCTGAGGATATCTTTTTGCAAGATTTCCAATGAAGTCTTCTTGAAGTCTTTGTATTCATATTTAGTCATATTTCCATCAAATTGTTCTATTCCAATAGTAACTTGGTCTCTGTTGGCTTGTCTTATGATACCTACTTATGATCATGTAAATTATTGTTTTGCCATTATCTTCTGTTGACTACCAGTCATATTTTACACAGGCAAATAGGCATTTCTGATTTCAAATCCAATCTGATTAAGAGCACATATTCCAGATTTTACTAGTGTTTTTAATGTAGAAATTTAGTAGAGTTGAGAGGTTGGATATAAGGGAATCTATTGTCAATACTCTATATTTATAGGATCAAAATGGTGGTCCCCAAGGGTTTGCTGGGAAGTACAGGTATGTACAAACATTCTGGGAAGCCTCTGCCAATTATCTTAGTTGACTGCAATGGGTCAGATTATGTTCATTAGAAATTACACCAATTTTTCAGTTCACAAATGACTTTTTGTAGTTTATTCTCCCAATAACAATATAAGTTTCCATTTTCCCACATTTTCACCAAAAGAGGTATTAAGCTTTTAATATATGCCAATATAATGGGAGTAAAATAATATTTAGGTGTAAAAACCCACTTTCCAGCCATTTGAATAAATTGATATTTTCTAATTAAGGAAAATCTATGGTGCAAGTTGCATTTTTTCTCTCTACGTAGACACTTTCAGAAACCCAATTATCAGCTTTTGCTGTAGATAAGTTTCTCTTGGGTTTAGGATCTAATCTCAGACAGCATCTGAGAAAGCAGATAGAAATGGAGAGAGACATATGCATTTCAGTTTTTGATGATTGATTTGGCGCAAACTCCATGAGTTGAACATCATCCACCATCACCGTTGCCAGTTACATGCATAAAATATCATTCAGGCAATGGATTTGAAAGGACCTGCCAAGTACAGTGTTGAAAACCCTAGAGATATTGATTTTACAGTTTCTTCAGTGATTCTACATCATGTTCCTTTACTTTCTGGCAATCTTTATAACTTTTACACTGACATAAATTGCCATAAAATAAGGATCCAGCATAACCGCCCCCTTCCTCCTCTAAAAATGGTTAAGGATGCTCCATTATCCTATTAACATGTTTGTCCATTAATTCAGCTGATCTCCCTGGTAATGACGAGGTGACTCTAAACTTGGAGGGCAATTTTTACTACCCAGCAAATTTATTATTATCCTTTCCAAGTGGAAAATGCATGAATTCATGTAAACATTTATTTTCCTTAGTGTGACACTATTTTTCTTTTTATGCTTTTTTAAAGTAGATTTAGTGGCAGAATATTAACAGCTGAGGATTCCAAAGTTGTCTATGCAGTGAGGCAGGCAGTTCAGCTCTCTGAATGTGACCTCAGACAGCTAAACTTTCCCTTGGCTAAGGTGTGAGAAAGCCATATGCCAAAAGGGGAGGGCAGAACAGTGTACACTAATTGGTTGGATATCAGTCACTTGTTAGGTGAACAAAAAGAACTCTGGACCATAAAGACTACTTCATGGACAAGACCAATGCTCAGCCTGTAATACTGTTATATTAGTTTTCTATTATTACCATAACAAATTACCAAATGCAACATGACTTAAAACAGTCTACAGATCAATAGTACCATGATGATCTCACTGGGTAAAAATTAAGATATTGGCAGGGTTGTGATCCATTGTGGAGGTTCTAGGAGAGAATCAGTTTTCTTTCCTTTGCCAGCTTCTGGAGGCCATCTGCATTTCTTTATTCATGACCCTCTTCCTCCATTTTCAAAGTCAGTAAAAGCCGGGCTAGTCCTTTTTTACATTGAATCTCTCTGAGCTTTCCTACTTCTTTTTCTGCTTTTAAGGACTCATGTAATTAGATTGATTCCATTTGAACAAATCAGGATAAATTCCCCATTTGAAGGTCAGTTGATTACCAACCTTAATTGCTTCTACAACCTTGATTCTCTTTTGTCATGTAAGGTAACAAATTACATGTTCTGGGCATTAGGATGTGGATGTCTTTGGAGGGGGATGTTATTCTACCTACCAAAGCTGGTAAAAATCGTATGGGTCTTTATTAAATGTGGGTGAGCTTTATAAACTGGTTAATTTCCAGCTAAACTGGTAACTATGAGATACCGTATATTTCACAAAACAAAAGGAAATAGGGGATTTTGATTCTGAAAATGCTGAATTTAAATGATTTTTTTTTTCTCACTAAGAAGTGGACACAATGGTCAATTAATTTTTAACAAGGTGCCAAGAAAATTCAATGGGGTAAGAATACTTTTTCCAACAAACAGTGTTGGAATAATTGGATATTCACATGCAAAAGAATGGGGCTGGACCCCTATCATATAGCACTCACAAAAATTAAATCAAATTGGATTATATTTTTATGTGTAAAAGCTAAAACTATAAAGCTATTAGAAGAAAACATACAAGTAAATCACATTACTTAGGTAAAGTCTTCTTTGATATGAGGACAAAAATCACAATTGACAAGAGAAAAAAAAATTGGACATCAAAATTAAAAACTTTAGTGGTAATAGTTTGATCATGTTCTTTCATAATCAGTTACAAATGTTCCACAATGATGTAAGGTATTGGTGGCGAAGTGAATTATGGGAATTCTGCATATCATGCATGATTGTTTTGCAACCCACAACTTCTCTAATAAAAATAGATAGATAGATAAATAAATAAATAAATAAATAAATAAATAAATAAATAATGTTTTATTTAGAAAAAAGGTTTCAACTTATTTGCACAAAAATAAGTTCAAATAGTACAATAGAACATATGGAGAAAAATGTTTCCTTCCTTTTGTCCCATACTTTCTTCATTCTAAATGACTTAGTGTATTTAACCAGTACCCAACAAATGGACACATAGTTTGACTCCTGTATTCCATTTTTAAAAACAATGCTACATATGTTTCTCTTTGACTACAAATGTCTTTGCACTCCTGTATGTTTGTCTACAGGGTAAATTTCTAAGAAAGCAATTCCATCATCTTGTCTGAAAATTACTGCCAGAGCAGAAATCTCCATCCTATATTAGGTTCTCAGACCCAAAGTTAGGACTAGAATTTTATTTCTGCAAAATTGTTTCTTATTCCATCAGGACCAACCTGCTAGCTGCAGGTGAGATCTCGGGGGGATTTAGATGCCATGAGCTAACAGCCTAGCTACCCATAGTGGTGTCATCATCAAAACTTTGCCTGCTTCTGACATCCTGGTGCTGTGTTGGGTGGTGGCTCTTGCAAGCTTTGCTTTTGATCTCTTAGCAGCTCCATTTCCTTCCACTAAATCCCAGCCCTCCTTTGTTTTTCTTACATTAACCAGAATCTACTTCTGCTGCTCACAACTATCTAATACCTTTTCCCTCCCTGTTTTATGTCATGTGCAATTTCAATAACAGCTGTTCCAACTCCATTCAATTTATACAATAAAGAATGTAGCAATACTTTTATACCCATCCTGATAACTCTCTCCATTTTGAGTGTTTCTCCATTACATTTTGATATCAATTCATTTTTGAATAAATATTTGTTGAGGTAACACTCAAATCTTAGTTTTAGTCACCCAGTGCCCATCCCCCAAAATTAAAAGTTCTGTGTTGCCAATTATACCCTCAATAAAGTGAAAAAAAAAAAACTGCCTACAGAATTGGAGAAAATATTTGCAAGTTATATATCTGATTAAGAACTTGTATAAAGAATATATTTTTAAAAGCTCTTATAACTCAGTAATAAAAATATAAATAAACCAATTAAAAATTAACAAAGGGCCTGAATCCGAATAGACATTTCTTCAAAGAAGATATACAAATCACCAATAAACACATGAAATGGTGTGGCAGTTTGGTATTGTTTATGAATTCCAAAAATAGATATTGGATTGTGTTTGTAAACTGGTCTGTTCCTCTGGGCATATTGGATTGTATTAGATTCAGAGGTTTCATTTTTACTTTATTAAATCAAGTTTAGGGCTTTTATTTGACCACGCAATTAGGACTACTCGGTTTGAGTCCCTGCCTACAGCCACCCTAGAGCTGTGGGTGATATAAACAGATGTGCAAAGACAGGGAAGTAAATACAGGAGAAGGAGAGCACAGAGAGTTTTGTTTTGGGCACTGGAGCCCCAGGAGACAGTCGAGCTATTCACCAGATAGTTTGCAGCTGAAAAGACCAGAGCCCTGAACAGCAGAGAAAGCCCAGAAAGAAATGAGCCCCAGGGAAAGAGACGAGCCTTATGCTAGCCTACAGCTGAGATCAGAAGGAGTTGGGACCATGGAGCTTTAGGAGGAAGAGGAAGGATGAACCTTGCAGAGACTGGCAGTCATCTTGCTCCAACACATGGCAACAGACTTTAGTGAGGGAAGTAAATTACGCTTTATGGCCTTGTGATTGTAAGCTTCTAACCCGAATAAACACCCTTTATAAAAGTCAACCGATTTCTGATATTTTGCATCAGCACCCCTTTGGCTGACTAATTCAAATGGTGTTCAACATCATTAGAGTTTAGAAAAATGCAAATCAAACCACAATAAGCTCAATTCACACCTACTAGGATAGTTATTATTTTTAAAAATGTATAATAACAAGAATTTAGGGAATGTGCAAAAGAATGGAGTCCCCACATATTGCTGGTGGGATTGAAAAATGGTGCTGCTGCTTTAGAAAACAGTTAGGCAGTTCCTAAACATGTTAAAAATAGAGTTACCATATGACCCAGAAATTCCACACTTAGGTATATACCCAAGAAAAATGAAAACATATGTTCATGTAAAACCTTGTACACAAATGCTCATAGAAGCATTATTCATAATAGTCAGACTGGAGATAAACCAAATGCCCATCTATGATGAATGGATAAATAAAATGTAGTAAATTCACAGTATAGACTATTATTGACAGTAAAAGGAATGAAGTGCTGATACCTGCTACAACATGGATGACCCTTGAAAACATTAATTGAAAGAAGCTAGTCACAAAAGACAAATATTATATGATTCCATTTATTTGAAATGTCCAGAAAAGGCAAATATGCAGAGACAGAAGTAGAGTATCAGTTGCCAGGAGTGGGTATGGCATTTGGGAGTGACTGATAATGAGCCCAAGGTTTTCTGGAAGTAATAGAACTGTTCTACAATTCTACTGGAGTACTGGTTGTATAACTGTGAGTATAATAAAATTCATTGTATTGTACATTTTCAATTGGTGAATTGTATGGTATTTGAATTATATTTTAACTCAGCTGTTAAAAAAAAAGGGAGGGATGCAACAAATGTGCCACTTTGTCAGTGTAGACCTGTGAGGTGCCACCATGGCTGTGCTATGATTACCAATTAAAGCAGTCAAATAGTGAACAATTCCTAGTATTAATGTTTATTGTAAAAAATTAACTTCACTCTCACACACATTTGATTACAGGTAGAAGAATCTGACTCATTCATCTAACATCTTTTTTTTAAGAATGTCTTTCTTTTCTTTATGTTTAAAGAAACTTTATATTACATAAATGTTACATCAAAAATATCTAACACAGTTTTAATACATGTACTGTTTGTTGTTGGCCAATAGGAACAGTACAAATCATTTGAAAAGAATTTGACATGTGATTTTTCTCATATTTAAAATGAGGGGGTAATGACAAAATTCTTGGTTGTTGTAGATTGAGAGATGCTGCAAGGAAGTGCTTGACACATGGTGGATGTTTAATAAACCAGAAGATCACAAAGCACAAATTAGGTTCTGAACTCAATACTGGCTGCAAATTCTTATATCATTTGCTATTGGACATTTCACCTGGTTTCTCTGAACATACCTCCAAACTTTACATGTCCAAACGGAGCCTCCTTTTCGCCAAGACCACTCTTCAGTTACCCCATGTCACTCCTCTCCCTTCTCTCTTTTCTGTCCTCCAAAACCCAAGTATGGTGACTCTTACTTCTTAAGTGCCTCTCAATTCTCCGGTTTAAGCCTTTGTCTTAGTTTGCCAGGCTGCTATGACAAATACCACACAACGGTTTGGATCAAACAACAAGCATTTATTGTCTCACAGTTTCAGAATCCAGAAGTCCCAAATCAAGGCATCAGCAAACTTTGCTCTTTCCCCAAAATCTGTAGCATTCTGCTGCTGGCTTGCCAAAATCCTTGGGTTTCCTTGACTTACATCATTGCCTCCCATCACATGGCCATATCCTAGTTCTTCTTGTGTCTGCTCTTCCAGTTTCCTTTGTCTCCTGGCTTCTGGCTCCTCTGGCTGTGTCTGCATTTTTGTCTCTTAATAAGGCTCCTGTGACATGGATTAAGGCCCACCCTCATTCAGTCTGGCCATACCCAACTAGGATCCTAGAAGTTTATATCCAGTCTGCAGCTGCAGGCAGGATAGTCCCATCCTTCTTCCCCATGGGATATAAGCCCCCTCTCAATTGGAGGTGGAGTGGATGTCACCATCCCAGAATCCTCAGGATTGGGGGAAGAGCTATGGACTAGAGTGGACTTACTGGTATTTTATTATAGACATATTGTGATTCAAGCAATGGAAGAAATTACAACATTGATGTGGAGCCAGTGGCCCCTGGAGGCTCTGGGGACAGGGAGAGGGAAAAGCAGTTGCAATATGGGGGTGTTTTCGGGACTTGGGAATTGTCCTGAGTGACATTGCAATGACAGATATAGGCCATTTTATATCATCACATAACATGCAGAGCTGGCTGTGTGGGAGAGAGTGTGGACTCCATGCTTAATGGCAAAGCCCCAGGATGTGTTTATCAATTGCAATTAATGTGCCACACTAATGAAGGATGTTTATGTGGGGGATTGTGAGAGGTATGGGAATCCCTATATTTTTTGTGTAACATTTATGTAATCTAAGTATCTTTTAAAAAATTAAAAAATTAAAAAATTAAAAAAAAAAAAAATGCATGGGACAGCAAAAAAAAAAAAAAAAAGATTGTATTCACAAATGAATCTTAAGTGATAATATATCTTTAAAGGGTCCTATTTACAAATGGTTTCATACCTACAGGAACATGGGTCCTTTGCTGGGGTACATAGTTCAATCTACCACCAGCCCTCATCTCCTCTCATCTACGTGTCTGCCACACCTTTCTAATTGGTTTTCCTTTTTAATCTCTTACGTACTCCACATTCCACTTGTAAAACTCAAAATTTTAATTGTTTTCCTTCTGTTAATATCCTGCAGTGATTTCTCAGGCAGGAGTTATTTTTAGTAATTTATATCTAATTATTTGAGTAAGCAATACATGTTAATTTTTCATATAAAATATATTCAAAAATATATATAGGGAACTTTCACTTTTCCCACACCACAAAAAAGAAAAGTCTACAATTATTATATGTGGATATCCTTCCAGAGAATATTTTTGCAAATATAACAGCAATGCAAAAAATATATGTATATGTATTTTATATATGTGAATATAAAATATCATATGTGGATGTATTATATATAGATGTAATATGTATTACATCTATATAATAATAAATGATAAAACATCATACATACTGGTCAATGCTTTCTTTTTTTCAATTAATTTTCTCTCGGATATCTTTGCCCACTAGTCATGAAGAACCCACCCCCTTCTTAAAAAATAATTACATACTATTTCATTGTAGGGATATGCCATAGTTCATTTCACCAATCCACTATTGATGGTCACTCAGGTTGCTTAAAATCTTTTGAAAGGAGTTCTAACCCTGGGGTACAGAGATAGACATTATGGAAACCAAAATCTTCCTGAAATGTTGCAAAATGTTTGTATATAGAGATATACATTTTTCTTGGGGATGTTTCTATAGTTTTCATGACATTCTCAACAATGTCTCTGAATAAAAAATAAAAATCTTAAGAGAGTTTGACCTTCAGAGTAATCATCACAATTCCCTGGGAGCTTTATTCTAAAATGATTGAGGTATAATTTATGTACACTAAAATGCACAGATCCTAGGTGAGCACTTCAATGACTTAATGAATGTATGTACCCATGTAATCAATGCTCCAATCAAGATATAGAATTCCATCAATCTGAGCAGCCTTTTTTAAAAATAGAAACTTCTAAGCCCTACCCTTAGAGATCCTAGTTCAGTAAATTTTAGACCTGCAATGATGGACACTGGTATTCGAAGTAGGAGGTTAAGTCAGAAAATTATTTATAGTAGGTCATGCGAGAGAGGATGAGAAACAGGATTGGTAGCCATGGGAATCTCAAAAATACAAATGAATCAGAAGTATTTTGACAGGACTTTGTTAACTGAAGATAAGCAGATGAGTGGAAAGAAGCCCATGGGAAACCAAAGGTTCATTTCTGAAGTAGAAGGTTCTCAAGAACAGGCTCTGTTTATTTCATCTTTGTATTTCCAGAGCCTAGCATAGTACCTGGCATCTACTCCAACAGCAGTTTCCAAAATAATTGAGACGACTGACAATGATTGAAAGCCAGAGAACACAATGTGCCATTTGTTTTAATGTTTTGTTTGTTCCTTAAACCTTTTCCTGTACTTGGATCCAAAATAAAATCATTAGGACAGGAAGATGAGTAAAATTTCCAGAGTCTTATGAGAGTGGTTTTAGAAGAAAGGGTAAAAGACTTCAAATGATTTAGCAATATTTCTGAATCTACTCCAAACTGATCTTGATAGGGAAAAGTATTCCTCTGGAGAATTCAAACTGAACAGTCAGACAAATTGATACCACAGCAACAGAGGCAGAAAACTACAGAGATTTGCATGCTTGAACAAAATCCATAGACCGTTTAATTAAAGGCACTCTTGGTGGAGACACCCCCAGCAAAACCATATCCTTGTTCTCAGTTAAAGGAAAGAGGGTTGCTGAAAAAATCAGCCAGGCTGGGCCCACAACACTTGCCTGATATTTGACAGTTTTGATATTTCAGAATAAAGCCATTGTGAGCATTATCTCAGAAGGAAACTTCCTCAGGGCAACATCTCCCGAGAATGATTTTGCAGCGTGGGGAATGGAGACGTTGGGAAGACCTCCGCGTAGGAAAGGACGCCAAGGAGCACGTGGAAATTTTGAGACACTGAAAATATGGGAAAGGTTTGAGGTAAATGCCGAGTCTGCAGCAGGAAGAAAAAGAGTTTGGAACTGGTCTCTGGTATTAATACGACCTGAAACAAGTCATTCAAATTTTAGGAACCCCAATTTCTACTGTCTGTGAGATAAACTTATTACTGCAGATAATTTCTGAAATTCCTCCTATTCTAGAATTCTAAGAAGTCTGCCTGAAAATCAATATGCCTCTCATTCTGTGTAGCTGCATTTATTATTGTCTTTATGTGTGAAAAAAACAGGGATGTAACAACCTTCAAATCCTTGAATCAAATGCAAAGAAAACACTGCAAACCAAGAGTCCTCCTTGAAGATGAGAATTATTCAAAAAAATAAATAAATATAAAAATACCTAACCAATTTGAAATCTTTACAATTTTCTCCAAATAAAAAAGAGAACAGGCATTATGTTCTGATCAGTTCTCGTCTCAACTGCTCACATTAATTAGTAGGAGATTATTACCTAAGTTGACTAATTTTAAGATTTAGAATAAACATATATATATATATAATCCTGTCCTAGTTTACTTGGTAATAAACATTACCTTCACATTCTCACCTGAAACCGTATCTGATGCTTTTACATTATACAAATGTATATGGATTTTTCTAATATATAATTTTATTATTCTGGAAATTTTTTATTTTTCCTTCTTCCTCCAGTATTTAAAATATTTGAAAATGAAAACTGCCTCCTTAATACAAGAATTACTGCAGCATTAGTCCATATACTAAAACAACATGATTGGGTCAGGAGATGAAGATCCAGGGGGTGGAGCATGGGTTGAGTATGTTAGTGCCAGGTATAGAGAAGTCAAGACCCTATTTCAGTAAGGAAGTTCTGTGAGTTGTGGGGTTTTTTTCCTAGGTCTTAAGAGATGTTATATCATGGTACAAAAGATGGGCTCATTCTCTATTTGGCCAAAGCCTTATTCAATTTTCGGTTAGTCCAACAACAAACATAGACGGGATTAGCATGTTAGGCATTATTTCTCAGATGTGATCCTTGAGCCCAGGAAAGGGCAAGTTTCCTTGTTCAGACTTGATCCTCAGCATGTAAGTGGTATATGGAAGGTTCAAAAGGAGTTTGTCACATGGACAGGAGGGGAGAAGGACATTTTAGGCAGCAGGAACCACATGGGAAATGGTATTTAGTATAAACAGAGTGTAGATATCTGAGAAATGCCTGCTGAATAGGAAGATTGGAGTTAGGAGTAGGGATTGAACTGTAGGTGAGAGAGGCACTTGGACACATTCATGGGGTTTCACTTCCATGCCATTTTGAAATGTGTTCTTATCTTCCAGGTTTTCATTATTCACTGGAAGAAGTAGATCTTTTCTGCCAAAAGATAGCTCATCCCCAACCTGTGTGAAGCAAAGCTGAGCATGACAATTCATGTAAATGATTGGTATTTTTTATTATAAAGATGTTCAGTACCAACAATGCTTTCTTCTGCACGCACCTTCTCCTTATATGTCCCCACAAGATAACTGCCTGTATTCTCCATTTATCCCAGCACCAGCAAGGGAAGCCAGCACATCATCAGGCCTAGTTAGCTTCAGCAGTTGACAGGAATTGAAATGCTAATAATCTTTTTTATTCTCCCTGAATTCTTATAAAGATACAAATGAGTCACACAGCTGCAAATCATCTGATGGCAGGAATAATCTCTGACAGCTTCATTTGAAGTTCCAAAGTTCCTGCTTTATGGCTGGTTTTATGTTTGGTAAAAGATAGGCTGTTTAAATTAGAGAAACTTCGTGATAGAATATATAGTCTCATGGTGAGTGACATATTTTTTCCAAAAAAAATTCGGGAAGAGAAGAAAATACAACATTTGCAAGCTTGTGAGAAACAAAATTGCCTTTCCTTTTCAGTGTTTTATTTTTTCTTTAACTGCAGGGTTTGCAGTACTGTACAGCACAAATATTTTCAACTTGCTCCATTAGTTCAGGACTTTCAGCTCTACTCAAAATTGTCTTCTGTATATGTAAAACAAAACAAAGCCATGATGGTAAAAATTATTCAGGTATTTGGACAAAATATGATGTAAATTGGCTAATCTTCAAATTCACACTAAGAGATGGAATTATTGGACTTGTCAGCTATAGTGATTCCTTAATGTAGAAGTTCTACTGGGTAGACAGATACGGAGTGCCAGGGCTGGTCATCCAAATGGTTTTATTCCTGTGCCCCATGCACCAAATTTTCCCTTTCTTTGTTTTTCTCAGTTCCATGGATTAGAGCTCCAAGTTTACACTGAAGGTTGGTGAGTCCACAGGCAAAGCACCTACCCAGTATGAGTCTATCGCCTCATGAGGATGCTTGTTAGTTCTGAGACACTTCATTATATACAATGATCCTTTTCTGCCCATCTGCCTGGTATGTTACCCCTTTCAACCTGCTGCCATGCCGAAAAGATTTCTTCTCTATTCATTCTAAAATAGGAGTTCTTAACTGTTTGTTCCACAGATTCCCTTTGCCAGTCAGGTGACATGAATACTACTATAATTTATTGTGAAGGAAATGCTAGATTTCAGTTAGAGGTCAGAGAAAATAATAAGTTGATTTTTTTTGTTTTCAATTCAAACTCACCGACCCCTTGAAATCTTTCCATGAACCCCTTGGGGGTCCGTGGACCCTTAGTTAAGAACCCCTGTTCTAAAAGAAGCTGATCCATGGTTTCTTCAGGCTATGCAATTAGAGGCTTCTGCAGTGATTTACTTCAACGGTTTCTTCCACCTGAAATATCCAGTATTCTCAGTAGCACTTGACACAATCTCAAGTTACTTGTTTATTATTTATTTATGTATTTAAACATGCATTTTCCCCATTTCATTCTCACTACAACTAGGTGGTAGGCACGTTCATAATCCTTATTTTACACGAAGAAATTGCAATGTAAAAAGGATATGGGACCCTTTCCTAGAGCAGTGGTTCTCAGCTAGGGACAATTTTGCCTGCCAGAGGACATTTGGCAATGCTGGAGATATTTTTCGTTGCCACAACTGGATTTGGGGGTTGCTGATACTGGCACCTGCTGAGTAGATGCCAGGGATACTGCCACACATCCTACAATGCACAGGACAGCGTTCTCAACCAAACATCCAGCCCAAATTATCAATAGAACTGAGACTGAGAAACCCTATCCTGGAGCCACAGAATCCAGGTTTAGAAACCAGGTCTATTCAATTTCAGAGTCTGGCCTCAAACATTGCACTAATCTGCTTATCAGTGATAATAGTTTAATCACTTATTCCTTCAGGGACTTCCTAGAGACTGAAATGTAGCATGACAGACAGATACAGGGAGATATGAGGGGTCTGACATGTACTTGAGATCACACTTCAATTTATCCTGTTAAGCAGTGGAAAGCTTCACCGATTTGCAAAGACAGTTTTGTAATTAACAATTTGTTGAATCCTTTGATTATAAAAGTTCATTATCATATTTATAGCAGAACTCATGGCTGTCTTTGAAGGATGCCTTCTAATCACTCCACATTCCTCCCTTTTCTTTCTCTACCTATCCCTAATGTTTTATCTTGATTGATACTTGACAATTCATCTGCAGTTGTAAATCTGCAGATGAATTGAATTCAGAAGGGTGCCATTAAGACAAAATCTCTCAAAGAAGTAGCCTTAGGGCCCAAAGGTCTTGTTTGAGATTGGTTGAATCTTATTCTGGATGTCAAAGCCTCAGTAATGTAAATGGGCTCCAAACAAGCAGAACTTGTATTTGTTATCCAGGGTTTGCAATTGCTAAAGAAGTTAATGGAATTGTCAGTCTATTGATAAAAGTGAATCCTGAAGAACAAGAAGTAGATTTAATGAGTTCACCTAAGTCCTAGCAATGCAATGTGCTTGCTATCTGAGTCCTGACACCCCTTTGTTGCAAGGGTTTCTAATATGTCTGACTTACCATAGGGAAAGTGGTTAGTTTTCCTTATAATTGTTTCCAAACTTATGTTTCTGATAAGTGCTTTCATTTAGCTTGTTCTATTAATAGCCCCATTTAAGACTTACTCTAAATATGCTTCTTGGAGTATGTACAGTGATTAGATTGAATGTGGTGCTTTAGGTAAGGTCTAACGAAATACATTGCACTCTTTTTTTTTTTTTTTTTTTTTTGAACAATAATAGAGCTGCATCAATCATCTTTAATATAGGTTTGGTTATTATTATTATTTTTTTATTAAAATAACCCACATCTCTCTCCAGGTCAATATGCTGTAGTACTTTCCCATTAAGTAGATATTATGTCCTTTTATTGCATTCTAGGAGATTCATTATTCTGTATTTATATGCATTGAATTTTTGATCTATTAGCTAAGTTAGTTAATTCTTTTCCTACCTGAAGATTGTTTTTCTGGGATGACCTTTCCTCCCGATTTAGCATCATGTGAAAACCAGAACACTATAGTGTAAGTAATGTGCTTGGAGTCAATTATTTAAATCATTAATAGGATATCCCGCATCATTTTTGGACCAATGTACCTCTGCCACCAATAGATTAGCTGTGATTATATTGTTTATATTATAATTTAGAAGGCTTTATTGGAATAAAAGCAAGAAAAAATATCTTGATTAAAATGAAACCTCATTTTAAGTAGAAACTTCTTCTGCTTGGTTTCTTTGTAATACAGTGTCCTCAAAGATGAATCTGCAAAGCTTCTCTAGCATCCTGGCAGGTAACTATCCACTTTACAACCCTGAGTCACCAAGATAGACGTCACTTAGACCCAGAAAATCGGTACAATTAATTCCAAGCTTCCACTTCTAGAGTCTCTGAACTGGTAACTATGTATTAGTGATTCAAGGAGGGAGACTGGGAGAAGAAGAAACAAGGCTCAGCTACTCATCTGCAAGGATTTGCTCAGCCAAAATGGGGAGATGCCCAAGGCCTGCCTTCCATGCACACACCCTGTAGGGGGAATTCACCCATTTTAAAATTCTTTTTGCCTTCAATCCTGCATTTAAGATCTAAATTTGCCTGAATGAAATAGTAGCATTAAAATGTGGCTTTTTTTCTAAAAAAGAAAAATCACCTTTGTTTTCTGTAAAAACGAATTCTAAATAAATGCATTATGAATAAATAAATAAAAATTAAAAAAAATAGTAGCATAGTAGCAAGGAACAAGCTGCTACCTTCAGAGTGAGTCATTACCCACTCTGAAAGCTCTCTTTGAACTATACACTCCTGATTGAGAAGGATGTCATTTATGGGGCCTTGGGAAATTATGCATTTTTAGAGTGAGAGAAGTTAGCAAACATAGAGAAGCTAAATGTAAATATTGCATGTAAACAGTATGGTTGTTGCTCCAACGCATAGAGATAGTGACTAGTTTTCCATTGCTGTCATAACAAATTACCATAAATTTAGGGAATCCAAACAACCTGAAGTTATTATTTCATAATTCTGTAGGTCTGATGTCTGGTACAGGTCTCAGTGGGTGAAAATCAAGGTGTAGGCAGACTGTGTTCCTTTCTGAAGGCCCTAGTGGAGAATCCATTCCTGGCTTATCCTGGTTATTGGCAGAATTCAGTTACTTGCAGTTGTAGGACTGAGGTTCCATGTCCTTGCTAGTTGATAGCCAAAGGCTTTCAGAAGCCTCTATATTCCCTGGCTGTGACCTCTTCCTCCATCTTCAAAGCCGCCAACGATGAGTCAAGTCCCTCCCAGGGTCATTTAATTAGCATCACTGTTCAATCCATCTGTCTTGAGTCACCTTGATGAGGTCAGTCCAAACTTACTATTGTGCTTCATATGTGAAATATACACATTTTTGCCTGCACAGGCCTAGGGCAGAGAGCTGGAAGCACAATTGCAATGCTTAGTGCCCATATGTTCTAGATTGAGAAGATGGGGCCAGAAACTAAAAATGCTTGTCTTATCAGGAGGTATGTCTTAGGAAATCATATGTTAATAAGAATAATCTCTCTCCCTCACCATCCTCCTACCTCCTAGTCCTCACATTTTGCATTAAGATCCCCCCAGGATCTCAATGTTATTGGGTATAAGATCATCCAAAGGCTATTCTCAGGTTGCTGTGACATACTGGGTGTGACTGTGGTAATTGAGCTAATCCATTCAGACCGTCTTCAATTCTCCTCTCTGTGTTGTCTCTGGAGGGACTAGCAGCTTTCCCTCTTCTTGTCTGGCTACTCTGGGTATGGGCTATGTGGTAGACAGAATAATGCCTTTCCCCCACCCCCCAGTAGGTCCACATTCTAATGCTCAGAACCTGTGAATATATTATGCTATATGGTCTTTTAGTTTGCTAAAAGCTGCTAGGAGCAATATACCAGAAATGCATTGGCTTTTTTAGTGGGAATTTATTAGGTTAAAAGCTTAGAGCTCTGAGGCTATGAAAATGTCCAAATCAAGGCATCATCAGAGATGCTGTCTCCCTAAAGGTCTGCTGCTGGTGATCCTGGACTCCTGCCATGTGGCAAGGCACAATGGCAGCCCTGCCAGACTCTGCCTTCTCCTCCAGGCTAACTTTGTTCCCAAGCTCAGCTGTAGGTGATCAGGCACATGGTTCATCTCTCTCTTCTCCTCTGGGCTTCTTTCAGCTTCCGGCTGCTCCTTCGGTTGTTTCCTCTTTCCTGGATTCCATTCTGAGCTCCTGAATTCCTTCTCTCTGTCACTGTGCCTGTTTTTCCTGTATCTGTGGCTTTCTATTCTTCCCTTTATAAAGGACTCCAGTAAGAGGATTAAGACCCACCTTGGGTCCTACAAAGACCCTTAACCAAAGTGATCTAATCAAAAGTAATCAAATTAAAAGGCCCCTTAACTGAATCTAATCAAAAGGTCCCATCTACAATGGGTTTACATGTACAGGAATGGGTTACCTTTAAGAATTGGATTTTCTGGTGTCAGTATATATGGCAAAGGAGAATTAAAGCAGCAGATGGAATTAAAGTTGCTAATCAATGACTTTGTGATCGGGATATTATCCTGGATTATGAATGTGGCCCCAGTTTTAGAACAAGGGTTCTAAAAGTCAAAGTGCAAGGCAGGTGAGTCAGTATCAGAGTGATGCAATGTGAGAAAGACTCAACTGGCCTTTTGCTTGCTTTAAAGTTGGAAGAGGACCATGATCCAAGTAAAGTGGATGGCCTTTAGAAGGTGGAAAAGGTAAGGAAATGGAGTTTCCTCTACAGTCTCCAGAAGGAATGTAGCCCTTCTTCAATTACCCATTTCAGACTTCTGACACCCAGAAGTGTAAGATAATACATTTGTAAAGTTTTAAGCCTTTAAATTTGTGACAATTTTAAACTACAGATTACTAGGAAAAGGCCAAAATCTGCATTTTAAAATAGGTTTACAGTGAGGAATAATATTAATCAATTTTAATAAAATATAAAACATTTGCAAATACTGATTCTGGATCAAACTTCACTTGGGTTATGCATTGCCACTATTTAGAAATCTTATAAACTAGTTGACCAAACAATTTAATAAGATATGAGTGGCTAATTAAGAATCAAGATGTAGGCGCATGTACTGTTACATTACCCTGTGTGCTTCAATTTCCTTATCTATAAAGTGCAAGGGAGGAATCAGATTATATGCTCTTTTGGATTCCACTGAGCTATAAGCAGGAGTCTATAATTCTAGGGTGATGAAGATCAGCTAAAATATTGTTTTTCTTCTCTTTCCCTATGTACACACCACAATTGCACATTTTCTATAATTCTATTTCTAAAACAGTATTCCCAAAGTTTAATTTTGGAGCATTATATTTATTTTATTGGTGAGTGTCTTTAATTTGCTACATAGCTGCCCATGCAAAGTACCAGAAATAGGTTTGCTTTTATAATGGGAATTTTATTTAGGGTAAAATCTTACGGTTCCAAGGTGGTGAAATTTCCAAATCAAAGCACCATCAGAGATGCTTTCTTACCAAAGTCAGCTACTGGTGATCCTGGTGTCCTGCCAAATGGTGATGAAAGATGGCGACCAATCTCTGCCAAGATCCCTCTCTTCCCTTCTAGAATCTACTGTCTCCTAGAGATCAGCTTTGGACAACCAGGCTTGTCTATTTTTAGGTCTCCTCTCTAAGTCTCTGCTGTTTCCCTTTCTTCCTGAATTCAACTGTGAGCTATCAGGCATATGGCTCATCTCTTTAGCCTTGAGCTGCTCCATGGGCCCAGCCTCTTAGGGGCTTCCTGCTTCAGCTGCAGCTGCTAGCAGCCACTTATATGGCTGAGACAAAACATCAGCTTCCTTTCTGTGTCTGTGTGTATGTGTCTCTCTCTCTTTGTCATTGGTTATATCAGACTGAGCGAGAGAGCAGAGTCCCAACCTGGTTCAGGCCTCACTGAAGTAGTCCAATCAAAAGCCCTAAAGTGACCTTATTAAGTAATCTAATCAAAGGGCCCTTAACTGAATTTAATGCGATCAAAGGGACTCACACCCATAGGAATGGATTAATTAAAAAAAAAAAAAAATCATTTTTTTTTCTGATTCACCAAGTTCAAACTGTCACAGTTAATTTAACATAAGTTAAAATAGGCCATGCCACAAGAGTAGTTCTTGGATCTTCTAGAGAGAGGTAAATTTACATAGCTGTGGTAAACTACATCTTTTTCATCTTTGTGTTATTTGTAATTAGTTGATACAGCCTAGAAGACAGGACTGTGGACTCTGAAATCAGGCTGCCTAAGGTGAAGTCCTTTCTCCATAACTTACCAGCAAAGATTTAATATAATGGATAAGTTATACCCCAGTTGCAGGGTTTATGTATGGCCTAAATAAGATGAAGCAAGTAAAGCATTTAGAATAGTTCCTGGCACATCATAAGTACTCACTCAGTGCTTGCTTCTATTATTTTGTGGTAATCCTGGCCAATGCATGTTTAGTGACACATTTAATATTTTGTCATTAACCTTGTTTTTGTATACAGAGGTGGATTGAATAATTTTAAAGTGACCAGATAAAATATGGAAATAGAACCACAGGTACATCCTTGCCTTGTTGATCATGTAAAATTTTGGAAGATATGAAAACTGAAAACAATTTCCTAAGCTACAGTTTGTTAATTCTTCTCAATAGCAAGAAACTCATATATCTGTTGGCTTCTTCCCAACTCTGCATTTCTCAATAGAACACAAAGCATACTTTCATAATAATAAATTATAGCTATTATTGTAATTCTCAGTTGATCTGAGATCTCCATTAAGAAGCATTGCCACATTTTCCACTCTCTCTGGGCATCCATGTCTCATGAGACAAGAATCTTATCCTTCCCTCAGGACACTGAGGACAACAGGGAACCAGTGAGGCCACTGGTTGCTCTTTGTTCTGTGCCTGGGAAACAATGTAATGAAAATAGCTCCTATCTATTGAGTGCCCACTGTTTCACTTAATCCTCCCATAGCCCTACAATAAGCACTGAATTTGTCCTATTATAAAGACTACAAAATTAGAACTCAAATGAGATTAACTAATCTACCAAGGTCACTCAGCTAGAAGGTGGAAGGGCTGGGGTTGGGATCTAGGTCTGCCTTTCTCCAAAGCCCAAGGCTTCTGTAATATGCCCCCAGAATCTCTGGTATAAAATGCATATTATGAGGTTGAATATAGGTACTTAACTGTTTCAGGCCTGATGCTATATGTTAGAACATCATGTAGACTTTTGAGCTAGCAGATTATTATAAATAGTATTCTTATCAAATCACTTAAATATTCTGAGTCTCAGTTTCTTTTCCTATAAAATGTGAATACTTTTCTATTAAACTAACATGATATAAGCCATAGGTAAAATATTATGTGAAAACACATAGTATATATAATTTTTAAAACTCTAGCTTATGCAGTTCATCTAGCACACAAAAATTTATAAAGATCATTGTGTCTGCTTAACTTCCTTATTATGTATGGATTCATTACCCTACATTGGTAGAGTCTCTGGGACAACCATTTTTACAGGGTCAGTGACTCTCTAGGCAGATGCCACATTGTAGCAAGACTTCCTTTGGTCCTAGAAAGCATTTACTCGAATTCCAGTGGGTGCTGCTCTGGTCTTTAGGTGCCCGTGCTCTCTGCAATGATTGACATTTGCTAAGCTTTTACTATGGCTCACCCTGGGTTTTTTATTTTTTTTTGTACCTAAGGAGCATGTTAGGGATTGAGTCATGTCCTCCACAAAAAGCATGTTCAGGTCACAACCCCTGGTCCCATGGGAATGAACCCATTTGTAAATAGGACCTTTAAAGATTTTATTAAGTTAAGATGCACCTAAACTGAAATGAGGGTGACCTTAATCAAATATGGCTGAAGCCCTTATAAGCAAAAGAAATTGGATATGAGGGGAAAAAGCCACAGAGATTATCCAGAAGCTGGAAGTCAATGGAACACAGAAGAGAAAGGAGAAGAAGCCTCCAAGATGTGCATTGCCATACAATGGAAAAGCCAAGGAACAAGGACTACCTGTAGGTAGCCCCAGAACACCATGGTTTTTGAGGGGGAAAGCATGGACTCGTTGATTTTGGACTTCTAGCCTCAAAACTATGAGCCAATAAATTCCCATTGTTTAAGCCAATCAATTGTAGGTTATTTGTTTTTGCAGCTAGGAGACTAATACAGGGCACACACCTTAAATCCCTGGCTTTTGTTAACAAGAGCAAGAACTGCATGCAGCTTATCCCATTAAAGGAAGGGTCTAATGTGTTTGTCTTTATGATAACATGAGAGAACAGGGCAACCATTTGATCCATATCACTCAGCACCTACTGAGACCTGCTACAGAAGTAGTATTCCTTACACAGCAGGCAAGGAAAGACCCAGTTTCCTTGGGGTCATGCCATCTGGTGTAATCACTTTACCACTCTACTTCACTGTTGCCAATAAGGTTATATTGTTGAGAAAATATAACACTGAACTCCACTCTCTGGGTATATATCCTCCTTTACCTCTATACTTAGTATTAGGAGAATGGGAGGTCACATTAAAGCTTCCTTGTAAATTTACTGTGTACATTGTGATTCTGTGTTTTGACGGAAAAGGTCCACTCATTTTGAAGATTTAGAACTTGTTTTTCTATCATCCACTGAAACCATGGTACTAGTTTTTAATAAGATGAATACAGCACCATGGAAACTGGGTGGCTTCATTCTCTTCTGTATCATAGACAAATGGCCACCCTCTGACCTGAGGAGCTTCAAAGAGCAAAAATCTACCACAATGCAAGTAGAAATGACGACTTGTTTCCTACTTATGGTGAAATAAGACTCATCTTTGCTTACCAAGTTTATGTGGGGCGAACTTTGTGCTTCCTCAAACTTGATATTGGGCATTCTTCTCCATCCTTTTCTAAATAACATCTTCAATAATGCTCGACCGCGCAAAAGCTTTATGCATCTTCTGTAATGTCCCAGGGCAGGTAAGGGTGGGAGAGGGGGTGGGGGTGGGGTAGCAATAACCTAATACTATTTAGCATTTCAAGGATGGAGAATATTGTATATAATTTACTTGACTTTGTGATGTCTACTTGTAATATGTAATCATAATACATATATAACTGGTTGAAATGCAGCAAAACTAAAAGTGCAGAATAACCTGAGTTACTTGAATCTAGAATTAAAGATTGAAAAGAAGACTTAAAAATAGGAAAAAAAGAATGAAAAAGAATTGAATAAAATCATTTGCAGATGGTTCTTCTCTAAAAACAGAAGATGAACAACATTTCTTTTTAGAGTCTTAAATAATTTAAATTCTATCAAATACATATTTCCCCCTGTAACAGGTTCACACAATTTTCATGACACTGTAAGCTGTTACTTTCTTTGGCTTTTGCTTTTCTGCACTCCCTGAGGATGTTCTCTGATGATTATTTCTTTCTGTCTTTATTTTGTTTCTTTCTATTTTTTTCCACCCCCCTCCTGTTCCCTGAGGAAGTATGCAGCCATAATGCTGAAGCGCTGCTAAATGCAATAAGGCAAAAATCATCACTGCTTGATGGCACCAGAGTGCCAGCGCTTTGGATAAAGAATTATCCCACTAACACAGCATGAACCAGCCAAGAGGAAAAAGAAGAAAACAATCCACAAACTCATGGAGTATTTTTTATGAATCTAAAAACCTTTATTTAAAAAAGATAAAATGGGTATCATTGGATGTGTATATTAGAAGACGGGAATCTCACAAGCAATTTACACCAGTGATGGTTTTATGTGTAAATTCCTAACATCTGGTTTTCTAAGCTGGGAGGCAAACCTACATTGTCCAGCAACTTCAACCTTACCTACAAGGTCCCCTCTTTGATTTGTCCTCTGTCACAGAAGTTATTATTTAAAAATAAGTTTTCTCTGAGTGGGAATTTAAAAGGAATTCAGTGATAGTGGGCTTAAACTTTTCTCTTTAAGCCTCAATAATCTAGCAAAGCTGACTTTTCTTAGTGAGCTTTCCCCATTAGTAAGGAATTTCCCTTGTTACTCTACTACCTATATTTACTCTTATGTTCCCCCAAATCAAAAACACTCAGGCTGAATCTTTGATTCAGACTCTCTTTCTCCCTGCCCTCAAATTCACATGTATGTTTTTATCATCATAGACTTAGGTATTCACTTACATGACCTGACTAAATAAACTAAGGGAATCCAAATTAATTTAGCTTGGGCATGATTAAGATTTTCCTTACTTAAACTGAAAAGTGAGCTATCCTGTTTCCAAATCTAAATATTGCTTGCTCAGGTTTTAAATTATCAACTATTATTCTTTTGAAATTGCTGTATATTTGTATATTTATATGGGAGATTTATTTGTTCTGAAATTATCTCTATTCTCTTTTTCCTAGTTAATATATTTCTCAATTTTGTTTAAATAGCCAGCAAATAGAATCACCTCTGCTGTGTGGACAACCTGAGGGCACCGTTGCTAGTTTAGACATTTTTGAAGCAAGAGTACAAACTGAAAACCCTACTTCCTGTATTGAGTACCACATTTCACAACAAATCACTAAGAATTCTGCACATTAAAAGGCCCTTTTCTATTATTTTATTTCTGGGTATTTTATTTTTTAGTTACTAATCAGATTTTGATGATGATATTACAAACAGTGTTAGGCAACAAGGTTTGCAAAGCACCCCTGTTGGTGATTTCACTTTGTGTTTCATTGCACTGCTTTCTGGATTGCTTTCTTTCCATAGTTACCATATTTTGACCTTTACTTCTTTTAAAATTCCAGTTAAGAAAAATGCCACTACAAAGATGGAATTGTTGAAGAATTAGTAACTGAAACATAAATTTTTCAAGGAATTTTAAAAATCCACTTTTCTGTAATAATAGAATTCTAAGGATAAAAGGCATCTTAAGAGGGTCTCTGTTTGCACACTCATTTTTCCTGTGATCACGTGGCAAGTTAATGGGAGGAAAAGATTAGAAACCTTATTTACTGTGTTTGCCTTTAGAGGTTCATTTTCTAAGCAGCAAATTCCCAAGCAATGCTTCTTTTTTTATTGGTAGTTTTATGACTTTTTTTTTTTGCCCTTGGGTGAACTTTTTTGTGAAACCTAGCGGGGTGGGGCTGGGGCTGGCCAGGTAAGGGAGTAGGAGTGAGAGCTCATGCAGGCTCTAGGTGGCCAAGGCGCAGGCAATGACATTATGACTATAGCTAGATTTGTTTCTTTTACAGTCACTGTCATGGCCTCTGACCCATGTGTGAGGCACCATCCTGAGCTCTGAGATTATGTGAGTTGGGGGATAGGGAGAGTGATTTAGAAAATTGAATACAAACATAATTCATGTATAGCCATCTGTAAGATAATCTGTGTGTGTGCACATGCATATACACTCAGGTGTATTTAAATTGGCACTCTGGCAAAGGTACTTACAAGTTGTGTGACCTAGGATAAATAGTTTCATGAGGTAAGTATATTGCTATGACAACCAACAAATCTCAGTCATTAAAAACAACAAAAAAGTTCATTCCTTGATTACACTATTGTCCAATACGGATGTTCCTGTTGAGGTGACTTTTTGTGGGTACCTCTCCTCTAAGACTTTATTCAGGGCCTGCAATTCCAAAATCCCACAAAGGGTGTGGAATCCTTTACTGAATTCTTTGTATTTGGTCAGAAAATGAAGGTTAAAAAGACACCCTGGAGTCGTGTGGGTATTGTGTTGAGAGGCCAGTCTTGGAACTAGTGTAAATCAGATCCTCCCATGTGGCTTTGGCTAGAATTCAGTCCGGTAGTAGGGATGGCCTTACCCAAATATGAGGCTAGCTCAGACATAGGTCTAGTTAAAAAGAAATAATATATATTAACCTTTTAAAAGAATGCCTGACATTTGATAAAAACTTAATTATTGTAGGACAGAACAAATAAACCAAAATTAAAACAAATAATCATATTTTATAGGGCAAATGTGATAAATCCTATAAAAGAGTTGCAGACAGATTGCTACAGGGATTCAGAAGAACAGAACTCATTTTTCAGTGTAAGGATCAATTTGCCTGTCTTAAATATAGGGCACCTCAGGAGTCTGTCTTAGGTAGCTTACTCTTCTCATGCCCCATAATTCCCCTTGGTAATCTCATCTCATCTCTTGGCTTCCACTACATTGTATTTATGCCAGTTAGTTGTGAATCAACATCTGCATCTTTGATTTTTCTTCATAAGTATGCCCAAAGTCTTAATGGACTACTTCAAGTTCTATAAGGCCCAAACTGATCACCATACCTCCCTTTTCTCCACTCCTTTGCCAACAAGTCATGTTTGCCCCCTGTGTTCTCCATCACACTGATGGTCAGTGTCACACGTTTAGTTGTCCCAGGCAATCCTCCTCCTCTTTCTTAACCTACTTACAGAATCAGCCATCAAGCCCTAACCTGCTTGTCTCCTAGATATTGCTCCATTCCCTTCTTTCTGTGCCACTTACACTTGTTGAGGCCCTTATCTCTAACAGAGATTCATGTGTCAGATTAATTTGTCTGAAATACACATCAGGTCAGCTGAATTAATGCAAGAATGACATCTCCTCTTTATAGACTCCTCAGTATACCTTAAAATATCCTAGACCATCTCAACTCTCTGGCACTCCAGCTTTCACTCTTGCATTTTCCCTCTCTGCAGCAGCCATCCTGAAGATCTGTCATTTCTGCTCATATAAAACAGACTTTGTCATATCTGGACCTTTGCATGTACTTTTCCATCTGCCTGAAAAAATTTTTCATCCTACTCACCCATATCCTTAAGTAAGGAAATAAGAAGTCCAGCTAACTCTTACCCATTCTTCAGAACTATCTTGGATGTCACTTCTTCCAGGAATACCCCTGTGATCCAAGAGTACTTCCTCATTCTGTAAATGTTCCAATGTTCTCTGTCTGTATACGAATATAACTATTGACCAAACGGACTTGCAATTGCTTTACTTTTCTAATTATATGTTTGTTGACTCCCATTAGATGGTTAGAGCCATGAAGTCAGAAGAGTGTATAGTATTTTTCATCTTTTTCTCCTCAGAAATTACCTAGTGCCTGGTAGAATAACACATCTATCATTTTTAAATACTCATAGATGGCCTCATGAATTATTTGCCACTTGAACTGGGCCTTGAAAGATAGAAGAGGTTATGAAAATGTATGCTAATGGGAAAATGACAACATTCTCCCACCTTCCATGAGAGAAAAGCACAAATTACTGGTGGCAGAAACATCCAGATTGAGTTTGTGGACCATGATAAAGTCAAGCGTGGCTAGTCTATAGAATCTGTCAAAGTTCCTAAAGGCAGGAAATATTTTCTCAGGAATTTATTGGTCCAAATGTATTCCCCTCTAGAGGAAAGGGTCCCACTATAGGAGATATTCTTTCAGAAAAAACAACATCCATATTTCTGGAAAAACACCTTCATGCCCAGCTTCTAGTGATTGGGAAGTAGCCCAGCAGCAGTTGGATTCCACTGGGAACACTCGAGCTGTTGCCCTTCCTTCACCTTGACCCACAGGCAGGTTCCTTCCTCCCCTCCTACTCACTACCCTCCCTGCCCATAGGCAGTCTTGAAGAACAATGGAGAACCAGTGCCTGGCAGCTGCTGCTTCAGGTTTCTAAACTTCCTCTAGCAGCCGAGTGTGAGTAACTTTGCAGTAGCCGAAGGAGGTCGCTTCTCAGGACATTTTGTTATTGCAGCAGCTGGGAACTTAGTTTGGGGAGATTAATACTGAAAGAAGAGGAAGGGTCAACATAGCTCAGGGGTCAGATATCTTCTTTGTTTTCTCCTCCGGCTTTTTCTAGTGTAAAAACTCAATGGAAATGCATTTTCATGATTTATTATTATAGATTATCATAAAGAAAATTATCTTTTGTTTCCAGACTGCTAATATTAGTGATTCCTTAAACAAGTCACCTATACTATATCCTTTTCTTTAAATGTATAGTATACTCATTTGCAGAGCTCCATTTCAATCACCGATTTTCCTGATTAAATGGAGCAATAGGATTATAAGAACATGGGTAAAAAAAACTTGTTTTAGGCAGACATGATAACTAAGGCACTATCCCAGTTTCAGCATCTAGTAAGTACAGGACTCTCTGTGATGAAGACATCAAGGAACATTTTTTTTTTATTACGAAACCTGAGTGTCCTTCATGATAAAAAACAACCAATTATTCTCCAAATTCCTACTATTTCCCTCAAGAATTTAACACTCATATATTTATTAATTCTTTCTTAACATTATTTGTGCTTTTAGATTACACATCATATGGATAATGGATTACTTATGTATACATATAATTATATGTGGCAGCATTTCCTTTTCTCTTATAAGTTACATTTTTTGAAATCTAACTTATTCCTTGGTATTCCAGAATCCACTGAATAATCTGTGTTCCTTCCCTTTCATGATTATATTGGCATGAATTATATCCCTTTTAAGAACTCATGTAACTGTCCTAGATCATTCCACTCACTTAGGTTATCCTCATACAGACGTCTCTCCTTATTTTGACAATTTTGACTGATTTTATCTGGTATAACTAGAATTGGTAAATGCGATAAGATCTTGACATTTTTCCTCTACCCACCCAATCACAACATGAAAATCACCATTTTAAATTTACATAGAAAAAAAGAAATGGAAAGTAGTTTTAAGCATTTTGATGTAATTCAATTTATGACAATTCAAAAAAGAAATAATATAACATACTGTTCTCACTTCCAACAAAACTTGGGCCCCTAAATACTACACACATGTTGGGGCTGTGTTTTCTAGTTCTATACTAGACTCATATGCAAGTTTCTAAATTCTAAATTCTAAATTCTAAAGAATTTTGTAAATTCTTACAAAAATTGTAAAAGTTTTTACAAGGGTGATATAGTGTATGTTCAATGTTTAGTTATTTAATTTGTTATTTTTAGAATAAATAGCATGTCAACACTGGCTCAATCTCTGTAATTTATATACACTTTGCAATAAATAGTGGTTCTTACAATCTCACATACTAGAAATCTGATCAGCCTTTTAGGGCAAGAATTAAGAATAGTTTCATATCAAGAATCTTTATTTTAGATTCCCATTTGGGTGGGTTTTGGTGCTTCCTGGATATTCACATTGCTGACCTTTCCCTTGACTCAATTTTTCCTCCCAGATTACAGAATTATTCAATAATTCATTTTTCATTCATTCAATCATTTTATTGAGCAAATATTGAGTCCCATGTACTGTGTCAGGTGGTAGGAGAAGTAATAAAGGAGATAAAATAGCCAATGTTGTAGTTATGCATTTGGGTTTTAAACTGGCAAAATGTAACTGGATTCATCACAACATATGATATTTACTGGCTGGGGAAGTTTGGATATATCATTTGATCTAAGTCTCATTTTCTGATTTTTAATGAGATAATAATCAATATGTGTGTTGTAAGGAAAAGTGATATATATATATATATATACACACACACATATATATATGTACACACACACACACACACACATATATATACATGAAATATGAGAACAAAAGTCCAAAAGGTTTTAAGGACCAATAGAAGAATGGGACATTATAAAAATTAGGAAAAGAATGAATGTCGAGAAAGAAGAATGGTTTACAAGGTAAAATGCAATTGAGAGAACCAGCATAAGTGTCCCCTAGATATAGCAATTAAGCAATCCTGGGGACACAGGAGATGGTAGTTTTAGTGGAGAAGTTGGGTTCTTAGACAGAGATAGACTCAGAAAGAATAGACATTACTTATAAGAAGGTTGTCCATGAAGAGGAGGATAGAGATTGTGTTCCTGCTACCTAATCTAATAAATTCTTAGCTATTTTTTTGACAAGTTCCTGTCTCCATAATGTAAAATTTGACAATTTGCATTAGTTTCCCCATGTATCAGTTAAGTCCCTTCTTTATACCTCCATCTGACTTATTATTTAAAATAGCTTTCAGACCTCACCTCCTCTGAGAAATAGAGAATACGTTTTTTTGAGAAATGTTCTCCTTTAAGAACATTCAAGGCAACCAATTGGTGCTATGGAAATGAAGTCAGATTTGATTAAAAATGTTTATAATTTAATCAACTACATGGAACTTATTCCTCATCTTCTAAATTTATTTATTTTTTCTGTTTGATAATTTGCTATGGTCAATAATTATACTTTCCTGACACAAAAGCCAAGTAGTACTAAACCATGCACATTAATTCCATGCATTAACAGGAAGATGGAGGCTTAAAGGAAGTATAAAATGCGTGGAAGTACAAGTCAATATACAGAATGAGCTGCTCCAGAAAACAAAACTAAAATAGACACTCAGCATCGAGTTTTTTTTTTCACTCAATTGACTAGTCCACATAAATTTTGCATTTGTTCCTGTGTTTGACGCTACTTTCTCATATAGCCTTCATATTTAAGGATTTCATATATCTGGGTAGTCATCATAATTATGTCTTTCAGTCTATTATTTCTAAACTGTATTTTTAGACTGGACATTTTTTTCTTAGGCTTAAACTGATGTTTTAAATGACAAGGTAGGTATTTCTTCAGAGTAGACTAAAGGCACCATAAACCTCACTCATTTTCTCTACCTCTCTCTGTCTCCAAATTTGACAAAGTTGCTATATTTGTCATAATGGTTAATAGAATTAATATCCAACAAGTTCACACAGGACAAATCCTTCCTAATCATTCTCAACTGTTTCCTTTCACCTACCTCTACCTCTAATTATTTACTAATTTTTACTTCCTAAATAAAAAATTCTTTCCTTTAGCTACTCTTTCCATTCCTATCACTATTGTTTTAATTCAAGGTCTCTTTATTTATCCCTGACCCAATAGACTAGTGTCTTAATTAGCTTCTTTGACTTTGGGTTCTTGTCATGTCCAATTGAATTTTGTTTCTAGAGTGCAGATATAATCATGTACAATATCCCTCCTAGGAAAGACCATATAGAGTCTAAACTAAAATTAGTTACTTTGCTGTTTGGTTCCTATCATTTTCTAGCCTATCCTTCTCCATTCTCACTCCTTTATTGTCCCCTACCATTCTAAACAAAGATTATGTTGTTCCAGTGATATCTAAATATGTCAACCTGTTTCATGCCTCTGAGCTGTTGTTGGTGCTATATATACTATCTGTGCCATCTTTCTCTCCTACTTATCTTATAAACATGATTTTCAAGTTGAAGCCCAACTATTCCTTCTATTATAAAGATGTTTGTTTTTTTATTTTCTTGGATAGAGTTTGGGGAATTATCTTATTTTTTATTACTTAAATTCTATTGCAGCTATTTTTTAAAGTGTTCTTCTCCAGCTCACTTTCTGTCTTTCCCCCTCCCCTCCCCCTCTCCTTCCCTAGGAGACTAAACATTCATTGAGGAAAGGACAAAATAGATTTATCATTTTATTCCCAACATTCAGCACAGTGAATCCTCAAAAACATTTCTTGAAGACCAAATGAAGGAATTTACTGGGACATATAAGTAGGCTAAATCATTACTGAGTTATCCCTGAATAAGAGAAACTTTTGAGAAACTGTACAGTAAATTCAAAGCATTTTTAAGATTTGGTAAGTGGCCCAATTTCTCCAATGTAGAGGTTCTGCAGAGTTCTGTAGTGTAAGACAAGTAATAATACTAGAAGTATAAGTAAAGATACTTACATTTTTCCCCTTAGGATCACTAAGAAAATATTAGAGAATTTTCTTCATATTTCTTGATTATCTAAAAACATAGATATTTTATAATGACCACTACAACTTGGGTTCTATATAACGCATTCCACCTCTGCAAACCCTACTGAAAAGAACTAAAATAAACATTTTGTGTGTAATTTGAAGGTATCTTAGTGGCCAATTTAGTTTGCAGTATTGATGAGTCAATCAGCTGAGCCATAAGGCAGCTGCAAATCTGTATCATGCACAAAATGTTTAATCTGTTGGCCATATGTAGAGATAGACTTCATGATGAATAAGCAAGACTTAACCAAATTCTTTCTTATATGGGGAGTGCGCATACATGTTGATGAGCTGTAAGATCCATCCTCTGCTGACTCAAGGAAATAGAAAAGGAAGCCCCAAAATCTTTTTTTTTTTCAACAAAAAGCATAGAAAATTCCAGTTTCATTTGTGTAGAGATTTAACTTATTCATATCTGTTAAGGACACAAAAGCCATCCAGTCTATTGACTTTTGGAATCAGCAAATGCATTACTAAAGATTTGTACATAGAAAACGTGGTCATTGGATACAATTCACTACTGCAGAAGGTCAATTGGACACATTAATGACTGATTCTCTAAAGCATGAAGAATCCTTTTAGGTCTAGCATTACTATTTGTAGTTAAATAGCCAGGTAAATGTTAAGAGGGCAAACACATTTCATTCCCCTCATGAGATCAGTAAGTCAGCTGGCATTTACTACTTCATCTGTCCCTAGCCCTTTGACTCCTGGTCTGGGGAAAGAAGGTGCTCTTTAGCAGTCTTTGATCCAGGTGGCCTTGGTCCTTGACTGGCCCAACGAATGCCAGGCATGCTGTGAACAGCTGTTCTCCAACTGTGCCATGGCCAGGAGGAAGGTCTCATCTGAAGATTCTAGGCAGAATTTCAAAATGTGAAAAGTATTGCTTTGGTGGCCTTTTACCCTTAATTCTACCTTCATCTTTTTTCCCTTTTTCTGTCTGGCACCCTGGAACTTTATAGTGCCCCCTCTACCCCCCAATGAAGCTCTCACTTCAGCACAGAACTTCATCTAAGACAGTTCTCCCAAAATAGTACCATGAACTTGTGCAACCCTTCTCTGCATTACCCCATTAAAACTATCCTGTCGTTTGGGCAACTGCTTATAGAATGTTCTGTCAGTAAGAATTAATCTGACAAAATATATCAGGCCCTTGATTATTTTAATCTGAAGGAGAAACATTTCTGGATATTTTAGATGGCATGGCAGGGTATGAATAAATATATTTTGGCAAAGAGACATTTGGAAGGATGAAAAGCATACCGTTTTTATGACTGGAGCAATTTGGCTCTAAAATTTACATTACAACAAAACAAAATGTAATGTCATAGAATTTTTCTAACATATCTCAAATCTCACTTTGAACATGTTCCCTGGATTTTCTAGCTCACAGTTATCCTGCCCCCAGAGATTGTAAAGAAAAGTAAATGGTAAATAATTTGTCTCTCATATGTGGGAGAGGCCATCATGTTTCATCAGACCTGAGGATTTATGATGTATTTGCTCATTTATAAAGTTTTCTACCCATGTTGGGCACTCAGAATATTTCAATACATAAAAAACATCATATAAGAGCTTTTTTTTTCTGCTCTGTGCTCCTGCTTTTTAAGGGGTCATTTGAAAAAAGTATAGAGTTCCCAAAGGCACCATGATTTGCAGAAGACTGGAGACTGGCTCCGGGGTTAACAAAGACGATGGGGTGCGTTTCACCTCGGTGTTCCTGAATCCCAGCCAATTCCAGTTAATAGTGCCCAAAAGTCATTCCCTGGCCACTCACATGGTTGGAAGGGAAAGGCGTGATGGCGGCAGTTTCAGACATCCACTTCCCAGATGAGTGTGGCCATATGGACTCAGAGCTGGAAGGGAGAGTATGATGGGTTTGGAGACAGCAAATATGAATGGGTAAGGAAGCAATTTGAGCCAGGCTGCCAGGGATAGCAGGGCACAAATGAGGAAAAATGGTTTAGAGGAAACAGCTTATGGCTGGGGATCAGGATACCTGAGTTTGTTGAGTTTTTTTCCTGGCTCTGCCTCCATTCAGCTATATAAACTTGGAGAAGTTACTTGATCTATCTGAGAGAGTTTTCTTTTGTGTGGTTTTTTTTTTTGTGTGTGTGGAACAAAATGATTATTTTTTATCCCTATAATTTCTTCCAGCCCCAGAATTCTGAAGGAGGCATTCTTGAGCAATATTCTGCTACCAAATAATCATATTATATATTATAAATCATTAAGCATATCTGTCTCTCAGATTAATCTATCTAAATGTGAAATAGGAAGTAATCATAGCTGCCTTACAGGGTTCTCAAGCCAATATAGTCTATTAAATGTAAATGTATGTACACTATACCTGATTCTTTCATTCAATCTTCTCAAGAATTCTGTCAAGTATTATTGTTCCCTTTTTATGGATAAGAAAACTAAAGGTCAAAGAATATAACATTTTCCCAGTGTCACATAGAAGCTAAGAATCCAGTTTTTTTTTTTTTTTCCTATTTATCTATAAGACTGCCAAGATCTTTCACCATGACTTACTAACTACACATGTCTGTATTCCACAATAGATGTAAAAATGGCATTATCTCTGCTCTTTACAGAGCTTATGAATTCTCCTTGGAATCAACAAACATGTGCACACTCACACAGAGAAAGAGAAAGAAACTGTTAACATCAATATGAAACACATTTAGATTAATTTCAGCCCTACATACAAAAAGGGCTCAGTAAAATATAATCATTAAGAAATTTCATAAAATTGGCAATAAGGGCAATTGACACTTAAATTTTGGGGAGACAATAATAATCACTGTTTACTGAATACCTACTATATGAGTCTGTTTATCTAGTGGGGACTATGCATATGATTTCAAGTTTAGCTAAACACACACACACACACAGACAACTATGTGTTTTGTATTGCCATTTCCCACATGAGAAAACTAAGGTTCAGAAAAGTTAATTGAACTGCTTAGAATTCATGAAGCCAAAATTTAAATTGCAATTTAAAAACCACACTATCCAAATATTTCTATTAAAGGGCAGCTCTATTAGGATATTTTCATGACGAACCTGGAGACCATGATGGGATAAGGAGGGAGAACTTTCCATGTTAAAGCAATAGTGTGAGGAAATGCACAGAAATAAGGAATAGGAAAATCTGGAAATCACTTGCCTTTCTGAGGAGTTATATATCAGACAAATTAGAATAATAATATTCAAGGAACATCACTCAAAAGAGAATGAAACAATTAGGTATAAACATAACAAAATATGTGCAGGATCTATATGCTGAAAATTATAAAATGCTGATGAAAAAACTAAAGAAGGCTTAAATAAATACAGAGGTGTACCGTGTTCCTGGATTGGAAGATTTAACATAGTAAACATGTTGTTTCTCCCCAAATTCATCTATTGGTTTAATGCAACTTTTGTCAAAATCCAAAAAGGTCTTTGTAGAAAGACTGATTTTAAAGTTTCTATGGAAAGGCACAGGATGAAGAGAAGAGAGGAGAGGAGGGGAGAGGAGGGGAAGGGAGGGGAAGGGAGAAGAGAAGAGGAAAAGAAAAAAGAAAATCTTGAAAAAGAATAAAGTAGGAGGAATCACTGTTAACAATATTTAGCCTTATTTATAAAGCTACAGTAATCAAGGCAGTGTAATATTGAAAGAGGCATAGATACATAGATCAATGCAACAGAATAGAGAACTCAGAAAAAGACCCACATATATATGTCCAACTGATTCTTTAAAAAGGTGCAAAAACTGTTCAATGGAGGAGGGATAGTCTTGCAACAAATAATATGAAGCAATTGGATACCCATGTGCAAAACACAAAGCTTAACAAAAACAATAAAAAACTAAACCTCATGCCCTACAAAAAAATTAACTCATATGAGTTACTGGCTTAAATGTAAAATGTAAAACTTATAGGACAAAATATAAAAGAAAATCTTAAGAATCTAGGGCTAGGCAAAGAGTTCTTAAACTTGACATCAAAAGCATGATCCATAAATGGAAAGATTGATAAATTGGACATTAGACTTCATCAAAATTAAAATATTTTGCTCTGTTAAAGTTCTTGGTAAGAGGATGGAAAGACAAGCTACAAAGTGGGAAAAAATATTTGCAAACCATATATCCAAACAAGGCTTTGAATATATAAAGGACACTCAAAATTCAAAGTAAAAAGCAAACCAAGTAGAAAACAGGCAAAAGATACTAACTGATATTTCACTTAACAGTATGTACACATAGCAAATGAGCACATGAAACGATGTTCAACATTCTTGATCATTATAGAAATGCAAATTAAAACCACAATGACATATCACTACCTACGTATCAAAATTACAAAGGAAAAAAGAAGGAAGAAAGAGAGAAAAAGAGAAAGAGACAGAGAGGGAGGAAAGGAGGGAGGGAGGGAAAGAGGAAGGAAGGAAGGAAGGAAGGAAGGAAGGAAGGAAGGAAGGAAGGAAGGAAGGAAGGAAGG
>JAKSZT010054215.1:38795839-38822419 GCA_026826555.1 Tolypeutes matacus
AGGAAGGAAGGAAGGAAGGAAGGAAGGAAGGAAGGAAGGAAGGAAGGGAGGGAGGGAGGGAGGGAGGGAGGGAGGGAGGGAGGGAGGGAGGGAGATAGATGATATCAAATCTTGTTAAGAATGTGGACAAACTAGATCATTCTAGTTGCTGGATAATTCATACATTGTTGATAGGCATGTAAAATGGTCCAGCCACTCTGGAAAACAGTTTGGCATTTTCTTATTGCACTATTGATAAATTTATTCAAGAGAAAAGGAAACATATGTTCACACACACACACACAGTTACACAAAACACCCTATGCACAAATATTTATAGCAGATTTGTTCTTTATAGTCCAAACCTGGAAACCACCCAGACATCCTTCTTTGGGTGGATACATAGTCATACATCCATACCATGGAATACTATATAGCAATATATATATATTTTTTAAAAGTACTAATTATTGCTATATGCAACAACTTGTTTGAGTCTTAAGGGAGTTATTCTGAATGAAAAAACCTGGACCCAAAAGATTATATACTATATGACTGCATTTCTATAAAATTCTTGAAATGACAAAACTATGGAGGAGAACAGTTAATGGTTACCAGAGGTTAGGGAGGATAAGAGAGAGAAAGGGTGGGTGTTGCTATAAAAGGGTAACAGGAGTGAGTCTTGTGATGATGGAACTGTCCTCTATCTTGACTGTGGTGATAGATGCACAAAACCTTCATATATCATAAAATTATATAGAACTAAATACACATACAATGGAGTGCATGAAAACTGGTAAAAACCTGAATAAGCTCAAAGGAATGTGTAGATGTCAGTTTTCTGGTTGTGATACTGTGCTATGGTTATGCAGGATGCTGCATGTGGAGAACTTGGTAAAGGGGACGTAGAATCCTCTCTATTATTTCTTATGACTGAATGTGAATCTACAAAATCTCAACAAGTTTAATTTAAAAAAAAATTAGGAGAATCTTGAAAAAAATCAAATGACCTTGAAAAAACTGTGTTGCATATAAACTCTTGTACCTTTAGAGAGTATAAATCTTCATGTGCTCTTGTGCAAGGATTAGAGATATTAGCTCTCAAGTTCATGTTGAGGCTTTGTGGCACTAGACCTTTGCTCTACCTGCTCTAAACACAAAGTCAAGAATTTATGCCTTTCTCGAGGGTTGCCCTCCTTCCTTTGGGCCCACAGGTAACCAGAATGTCTATCCAGATTCCACCAATCCTGCTGTGTGATAGATTGACAAACCTCATTTTTGTGTTAATCTACTGCATTTCCTAAATTTCAGCCTTATTAAGTTTTCTGCCTTTTCTATCCCTTGGCAGGGGTGGGTGGAGGAGTTCCCTGCTGTTAAGTAGAGTGTGCTTTTCCTAATTGATAAGCAACTCTTCTTCATGTTACTATATGGACCAGGAATGACTCATCGGCATCCCTCTCTTATTGCCAAAAACAGGGCCTGGAGAATTTGCACATACATCCCAAATGTTACATATTAGAACTGATTACACCAACACAGCTATTAGGCTTTAAAAGGCATAATGTTTTAAAGCCTGCTCAACTAAAATACTATAGTCTATGCACAATCAAACCTCTCTGAGGGGATTAGGCAAAACCATTTTAATTTATCCATCCTGGAGTGCACTGCCAAGAGTGCTGCAAAGATGAAAACAAAGAAACTGCTGAATGAACAATTTTTTATCCATCAGCAGAAGAGCCAGCTTGCTTCAGAAATATAAGGAATAATACCATGCTTCAATCACCTCATACACTTAAAAAATGTGAGGTTTTCCTGTAAATCAAGCTCCCAATTGATGCTTGCTTATGCAAACTTGTGTTTTCAGAGAACTTATGTTTTTTAACTCACATGTCCATTACTCTTGCCTATATCGTAGATTCATTTAGACTGGAGGCCTCCCATATCAGGGCCATGACTGTTATCTGCCCTAAAATCAGCATATTGATGTTATGTGGCTAATATGAATATAAATGATTATTATCAGTTTTGATTGGATATGGGAAACAATTTTTGAAATGTACTGTGAAATAGTTCCATAATTGGATAGGAACCACACCCCAATGCTGATTCATACAACTAGTGATACCTTTATTTTGTGATCCATAGGCAAGAAAGTATTAGGACCTGTTGGACATGAGTCTGTGCCTTCTACATTGATGTTACTCTTTTTGGGCTCTGGCAGCTGGGGTACACCAGGCCTTGAGGAAGATTTCTCATTGGCTGCCCATTTTTTTAGAAGTTACCTCTTAGTTGGAGGGAAGAGCACTCAAAAAGTATATTTACTCTGCTTTGGAGAAGGCAAATGCTGACATCTGGGGTCTACACTGTTAAAATCCTTGTAGAGCTATTTAAATGGAATAGTAAAAGCTAACTGTGATGTGCTCTTCTAAGTGAAGTGGTGGAAATTTGATAGTCTGAACACTTGTAGCTGGATTTTTATTAAGAAAGGTGACATTTTGACCCAATACTCACTATTCTCTTTACTACGGCTTTTTATTCTTTTTAAGCATTTAATGTGCTCCAAGATCAGCATCCTTTGTGTCTCTTCCCTGAGGCAAATTTTATCCCTTATGCTCTGCTGTGGCAGACAACTTCCTGCTGTACAACTACCTTGCCCTTTTCCTGCCTAGCAGAATGCATATTTATCTTCTATGTGCTCAGGTACAACAACCCTGTTCCAGTCCTAGAGTGTGCATCATTGTTGGCTTAGTTGTGAACCAAGCCTGGACAGCACTTACATTACCCCTGGAACATAAACAATAGCGTTTCTTCTAAGAAAACACTGAAGTCACTATTACTTTCCCAATGCAAATGTATAGAACAGAGGTTGGCAAACTGTGGCCCAAGGCCAAAATCCAGCCTGCTGTCGGATTTATAAATGAAGTTTTATTGGAACATGGTCACATTCATTGTTTATGTATATGCTATGTCTACTTTCATGATATAAGGAAAAAGTTGTGTGATTGTGACCAAGACCATGTGGCTTGTAATAATTACTGTCTCATCCTTTACTGAAAATGTTTGGTGACCCCTGAAATAGAGGGTGGTAACTCAAACACGCAAACCAAGCTCTGTTGAGATGAAAGAGAGACTTTTCAGGTGCAATGTTTTAAAACTGAGTGGCTTAAAATGAAAAAAAAAAAAAAATATCATTCCATCTATTAAGAAGTCTGGAATTAGGAGTTTTCAGGCTTGATTAAATCAGTAGCTCAACAATATATTACAGACCTTCCATCCTTCCATCCTTCTCTATGCCCAACCGCCTCAGCTTAGCTGCGTGGTTCTTATGCCCCACTACTCATGAGCCTAAGGCTATTAGCAATTCTGAGACAACACATACTCACAAAGCCAAGTTCAAGATCATAATAAACATACATTTGTCTTCTTCCATTCTTTTTTTATTAAGGGATAAAACTTTTCCCTGAAACCCATCAGCAAACCTTCCCTTAAGTCCCATTTATTAGGTTTCAACTTTCCTCCTTAACACTGGAGACTTGCGAAGCCGTATTATGGAAAATCTTATTTAATTTTGATTATAGAGAAAGAAGAGGAATCTAAAGGATAACAAATGCCACCAATGCTGTGTACAGAGTGCCACATATATACTTTCAAATCTTCAGTTGCAGAGGTCATCACATCATGGGGAGGGATGTTCAAATCATGGCTTCTGGAGCAGTGGGGTGGGACAGTTCATAGAGCACCTGGATGGGAAAACACCAGAAGGTAGAATGTCATGGCTGGTTCTCTACAGCCATTACTGAAACTATGGTGGATTTTAGGAAAGTTTCCAGATATGTGCACATTTTTTCACCCCAAAATCACAATCAGAGAAAACGCCAGCCCCAGATTGTCTCATGGAAGGATATTTTTAAGGATATTGCTTATTCCACCAGTGCAACTTTATGCCAGGTTTATAGACTCTCACACTAAATGAGATTTTCCACTTTTATTTTTTATGATTCTGAATAGATGCCCAAATCCAACAGGTATATTTAGGAAATTATATCTGTCAAGATAAGCATGTGTAAATGCCATATTCATTTCAGGCTAGTTCTTCTCTGGACCCTGATAAGCCAAGGACCAGAGGAAAATGTGATTAATAGTTGTCAAATAGCAATAAATGAAGTAGATCTTTCTTCAAATGCTTATTTACAAATCCTCCAACACAACAATATTTTTGAACTGGAGTATTATTTTAATAACATTTTAATTTAAAAAGAATAATCAGAAGTCTAAGAAAAATTCCTCATCTAGAAGATATGGAGGAATGACTTATAGAATGTATTGTGCTTATTTCAGTTTAGCTTACAAATCCTTAACTCCAAATTGAGTTTATAGTTCAAAAATGTTTATAGCAAAGAGATATGGTAGGTTTGATTTGGAGAAGCATTAAACAAGCTCAATTGATAAAAATTTCTTGGTAGCTTTTTCTTTAAATATAACTAAGCTTACCATTATATGTAATTATATATAACTCATATAGAAAAAATTTGCTTTTGTGATATAAGAGAATTATCCAGAAAAATATATCTGTGTATGATTGTGTAAGTCTACAAATACATGCATAAGCACACATATACATATACATATACAAGCCTCCATTTTTTATATTGTATTGCCTTTATAATTTATCATTATGCTCTTTTACAGGTTTGCAACTTTTATTTCAATAAGAAAGAGGGGGATTGGCACGAGCAATTTTCTTTTCTTATGATTCCTTTTCAGGTTTTAGTATTAGGATTATAATGATCAAACAAAATAAGTTGGAAAAGAGTCTTCCTCTAACCTCTGAGAAGATTTGTGAAGAATGATATTATTTCTTCCTTAAATATTTGGTAGAACTCACTGATGAGACTATTGGGGGCTGTTTTCTTTGAGAGAGATTTGTTCATTACAGTTCCAATTTCTTTAATTGATTTAAGACTCTTTAGTTCTTCTTGTGTCCATTTTGAAATTTGTGTATACCAAGAATATTTTATTCCATATAAGTTTTTAAATTTATTAGCATAAATTTAACACATAATAACTCTTTCTTATATTTTAATGATTGTGGAACCTGTACTGATATCCCCTTTTCATGGTCTGTTATTAGTAATGTGTCCCCTCTCTCTCTTCTGTGTTCTTGCTCATTATAGCTAGTGGTATATCAAATTTATTAATCTTTTTAAAGAACCAATTTTTAGCCTTGATACTTTACTCTTCTACATTTTTGTTTGTTATTTTACAATTTTCCCTTTACTTCATTATTACTTTTCTTCAATTCGGTTTTATTTATTTTTCTTCTTTTTCTAATGCCTTGAAGCTTAGAAAATTTTTAAATGTGCTCTTTTCTGATATATGAAGATAAAGCCACACATTTCCTTATATAAGCACTGAAATAATTCCATTCCATACATTTTGTTTACAGATTTGTTAAAGTATAGTGGTTATGCAATAAACTGTACATATGTAAATTGCACAATTTATTAAGTTTTGACTTAGTACACACCAGTGAAACTATCACCACAATCACAATAATGAACATATCCATCATCCACAAAGTTTCCTGATGGCCCTTGGTGATCCAGTTCTCCCTACTTCCTATTTCCAGGCAACTACTGATCTGTTTTCTGTTGTTGTACTTTAGTTTTCATGTTTTTAGAATTTTATATAGATGGAATATGCACCTGTTGTTGCACATTGGCATTGTTTCCTGTTTGGGGCATTATGAATAGAGCTATTATGAACACTGGGAGACAAGTAATTTTATGGAAATGTGATTTCATTTCTCTTAGGTGAATGCCCAGTAGTGAAATGACTAGCTTGGCTAAATGCATCTATAAGTTTTAGTCCATGGGGTTGCAAATTTTTTGACAAGGGCCAGATAATAAATATTTTAGGTTTTTAAAACCATATAAGAGTTCTGTGACTGCTAATTTTTCTTGTCATTCTCCTCCTCCTCCTCCTCCTTCTTCTACTTCTTTCTTTTTCTTCTCCTTCTTCTTCTTACAATCTTTAACAATTTAAGAAACTTTACTATTATTAGCTTGAGGACCATAAAATAGACAGCAGCAGATCTGAACACAAGCAGTAGTTTTGCTACCCTTGCTGGGTTTTCTATCTTGGTGATCATGTCCTTTGTGATTAGGTAGTTGTATTTCCTTTTCAATCTGGATGTCTTTAAAAAAAAAATTATTCCACTGTTTAGAATCTTCAGTACAATGTTGAAGAGAAGTATAAAAGCAGACATTCTTCTCTTGTCCCTATCTTAAGGACAAAGCATTCAGCATTTATATATATATATCCTTTATCAGGTTGAAGATATTCCATACAAAAGCAAACTAAAATGTAAAAGTGAATATAAATGTTATATTTCCTTTCTATACCTTAAATTTTTTGCACAACCCATATTAATGACCACTTGATTAGAAAACTGAATACCCAAAAACTGAAAGTCATGAAACTTCTTTTTGGAAAGTTGATTTACATAAAGTAGGTCATCATTTATGTGGGAGAAAATATCAATAAGGTCATATTTCTCATAACTATATTTTACATATTTTATTCAAGGACTTGGAATGTAACCTTTCATTCACTCCATAAGATCTTCCATTTGCCAAAAGATGCTCATAATAACAGGAGTTCTTTTACCACAATAAGATAAACAAAGTGAATACGTTAATTGTCAGTTTTGTGATGCCTGCAACTTCCACCTGCGTAAAATTGGATGACTCGTGTCTGTAGTATGTATTACTAAATGCACTGCCAGGTACAGTCTAATCTTGTTCCATCCTAGCTAGTCATTGTGTTGTGAAAATACATGAGAAAATTTATTTCAATAATAATCATTTTCATATATAAATGACCATACCCCTTTTCCACTCTGTTAAAAATGTTAGGCATTTTCATATCTCCTTGCTGTTCCATTTGCTGGTAATAAAATTGTCTTCTACAACACATGGTAAATTCAAACTCATTCTTTAAGATATAAATCACTTAAGACCATCCTGATGTATCTACCCAGCTACCTCAGGTACAGTAAATTGCTCCCTTTTTCATATTCCTAGGAGTACCTAGGGACTTTATACTGAATTATTATGTATTTATATGTCTGCTCATCTCAACTAAATGACATTATCTTTTTACAATAAGGTGTAAAAACAGAGACTTGTATTACTCATGCCGAGTATAGGGCTCATGAAAAATCAGCAATGATTTTTTTTTTGGCAGTGATTTTTCAATTAAAGATGAATGAATGGTGAATTCTTTCATAGGAGATGTCAAATGCCATGGCTTTTCAGGAAAATCAGACCTTTGGGTTTTAAAATAAATCTTCAATGTTCCTCCCCAGTAACTTTAGTCAGGAATAAAAACTTCAAAGATTAAATAAAACTATAACTACTCTGCAAAATTGTCAGTGGCCTTGAACATGAGACAAAGATAGGAGATAAGAATCTGAACATCAGTGGAACTAAACAGATAATTAACAAAGGGCTGGGAAGTAGGATTTGGCCTTGAACAAAGAAGAAGATAACAGAGCTTTGAATTAAGTACTATGTAGGGGGAAAAAACGTGAGTTTGTTCCTTGGTGAGCTTGTAGCAGAAAATGAAGCTGGGAGTGAAGTACTTGCATAGATTGTATAGGCTGGAGAGAGGAAAAATAGACATTGCCAGCTTTTTGTCTCTGTCCTTGTACCTCACTAACTTATGTGTGACATTGTTTATATCAGAGAACGGAACTTCAAAAAGCTTGGTGTTAAGTTTTTTGAACCCTCAGGCATAAAGGGGTCATCTCTGTATTTCATTGTTGTAGATCTATGATAAGGAAGATAAGTTTTCACTGGAAAACAAATTCAGTTCTGAGTACCAAGTAACTCTTAAAAAAACACTTAGGCTTGAAATGAAATAATTCAATCACAAACGGTTCCTGTTCCTTGACAGGTCAATTTGATTTGCCCCTCAGCCTGACAGTAGGGATGTGACTGAAGAGGACACATTTCCAGCAGAATACATGAAGCTCTAAAACATGCAACACTTTAGAGTATATTATTAACACCAAAAAGAAAATTCAACCAACCAGGAAAGTTTTCCTATTGGCAACTTTACAAACTTCTTGGGAGAAAAAACATCCCTATATGTTTGTTCTTTATGTGCTTTATGCAAATGCGTTGATGTATACCCACATGTTGGTGGGAAAATAAATGCAAAATAATGGAAGTTCCAATGAATGAATATGTTGAATTGCTAAAAGCAACATATTGCAACTTATGTTCTGAGAGCTCTTTGCTCACCATGAAATTCCCAAGCTGAATGTATTCAGAAGAAATGCAATAAGGTATGGATTAGTTCCAGGTTCAGATGTGAACACAGATACAAACACAGTGAAATCTGGAATGTGTATTTGATGTTATTGTGCAATGTTGAGAAAATAAATTGGATGTTGTTCATGTTGCTTATGCAAAAACGGAATGAATGCTAAAATAAAGTTATCTGCTGATTTTGGAATCTCATTTATCCCCTGCTGATTCATATCATCTGTTTTGGTTAGACATGTGATGTAAACGCTCTTTTGTAAAATCCCACTCCTAAGTCTTCAACAACTTTACTCCAGCTTTTGAAAATTATCACTAGTTCAAATACCAAGAGCATAAAGTAATTGATTTCAAGCTGGTTAAGGAAGTATTTTCTGGTGCAAGGCTCTGTGAAAAAAAAAAAAAAAAAAAATTGAGGAAGAAGAAGATGCTTTTTGCACACAGAAGGCTTTCCAAGTTATTTTTTCAAGGAGAAAAGACTGTTTTTCTCTGACCTAAAGAAGCTTAAAACAATTGGAGGAGACAAGAAATCTCTCTCTTTGACACCATTAAATTAAACTACAAAACCAAATTAAACAACAATTACAATATAAGGCAAAACATGTTTAAGTATAAAGCTTAGTAACAATCAAATACTATAGGAATTTTAAAAAGGAGAATGTCATGGACTGGATTTTATGGTGAAAATTTCTTGAAAGATGCTGGCATTGAGTTAAATCACAAGAGAAAGTATTTCTAAGCTGTACATAATGGGGAAATAAATTCTATTTTGCACCCGGCCATACAAAGGAGAAGAGGTGAGGATAGACTGGACATGTATGGGAAATTAAGGAAAACATAAATTCATTATCCCAGTGTCCCTTTGGTTTGTGTTTACTTTTAAAAAAAGGAATTCTAGGTCTTTGGAAGACCCCTGGAATATAGATTGAAATTGTCTGCTTGAGGATTTACACTCCCATTTTGACTACAATATCCAATTAGAGAGTTAAAATTTGGTTACCTTGATTTATTCTTGAATTTTACAATAAATTGATTCTTTAATAGAATTATTTGAAACTTTCCTTGTATAAAATTATTTCACTGTACAATAAAGTTGAGAGAATTCATTCTCTTCTGAGGATTAGCTTGGATTCCTTCTCAATTTAGGGTGTTTTTGAGGCAGAAAATTTAGTTATTTAATATATTGTTATTTATTTTTAATTAACTAGCATATATCTTTGAATTATGCAGGTAAATGGTATCTCTTTGATGATATAGAAAGTGGTAAACTTTGGAGTTTAGTGCTAAAAGAAAAGTTTTGGACGTAATTGACTAATTTAAAAATCAATATACATGTTTCAGGGAATCACATTTCATTAGATTTTGTGTTTTTTTTAATTATATCTCATGACATAATATTTATAAACACCATATATGTAACAAATGAGTGATGTTCAGGAAAACATCCATGTGTTGCCTAGCATGCTAATCTATGACTATATTCTCACATATAAAGGAAACAGTCTTTATGGCAAACTGACCTTAAATAAGAAATCTCTCTTCTCCAACTCCAAATACAAATGCATTCTAATAAAATCTGACAAAATAATCCCAATGGAGCAGTAGTGCCTGAGTGAAATAAGACTTTGGAAAATTAAGCCTGGCAAATCATCAGGAAGTTTGAGGTCTTAACATTTATAAGAGTCCTGAACCAAAGCCTAGGGCAATGTATGGTATGGCTAGGAATGGAGTTCCCTGAATCCAGATGGAACCACAAAGGGCTGTGTCTGTCCATATATATATTTTTTATTCATCCATTGAACAAATAATGATGGAGGAGCTACTGTGTGCTAAACACTGGTAGCATAGAAGTAAAAACAAATAAACAAATAAAAAAAACAGACAAAAAACCAAAATCTCTGTGCCCTTATGAAGCTTATAAGTATATATTGGATGGTGATAGATGAAATAGACAAACATAAACAGGTAAGATATATAAGGAATATGGGGAGTTCTACAAGTTCAAATTGAATCATTTGAAAATTCTTTACTGAAAAATAAAAACAAAAAACATTTATTTAAAGCCTAGAAGGAGGTAAATTATGATTTGAAAGACATATCCAGTTGTATACTTGGGTCAAGAGGAATTCAAACAGAAGACACTACAAGTACAAAAGCCCTCTTACAAGCCTTCTGGGTAGGTTCAGGAACAAAAAAGCGAACATTGTGAATCAGAATGAGCAAATACTAGGAGATTAGGCCATAGAGTTAATGAGCAGTCAGTCAGATGGAAACTTTTTTACAAGGAAATAGGTGTGGAAGTAGGAAGACTAATTTTGGGGCTTTGTTAATAATTCGGGTTCCAGATAATGGCAAATTGGATCAGAGTGGCAACTGCACAGTTGATGAGAATGGTCAAATCCAGAACATTATTTTGAAGGTCTAGTCATCAGAATTTGCTAACAGATTTGCTATGTGTACGAGACAGAAGAATCAAAGATAACACCAAAATTTTGTTTGGGTAACTGAAAGGGTGGAGCCATTAACTGTGATGACGGGGACTGTTTGTAATGCAATTATTGTCAGAAAGATCAGAACTCAGTTATAAGTTATGTTAGGATTGAAATGCCTATTAGAAAACTAAGTGTAGCTGTCAAGTAGTGAATTGGATATGTGTGTCTGAAATTGATGGGAGATGGCTAGGCCAAAGATGTAAATTTGGAAATCATCAGTGTATGGCTGATATTTAAAGTCACTAGACAGGATGAAATCTCCAAGGAAATAAGTATAGAGAGATTCATGGTTATTAAATCATGTTCTTGAAAGGCTTTATCTCCTGACAAGAGATAGACTGAAAACTGGATGCCTGGGGCTGTGCCTAGAAAAAGATTCAAACACTCACAATTAAAAAATCAAACCTGCTCAATATGAAAGTGTGGGATCTGAATTCATAATACTACTTATCTGGAGCAAAAATCTTAAATTGAGAAGTTTAACAAGAAGTCTGGGCCAAGTTTAATGCAATTTGTGAATCACAATAGAGGCAAATAAATACATGTCCCTTAATATGCTTCCAGGCTTATGAATCTCCATAAACACAATCACCACTGAAGATGACATAGCTGTCAGCATTTATAAACCACTAAAAGGTATCAGCTGGTTAAAAAAAAAAAGACATTTAAAGAATGATATTATATAGAGCCACCTGCCAAAAATTTTGAAAAAGAATTGTTTAAGTTCTTAAAAAGTTAAAGCAAATAATAGAATCCATAAGGCAGGGATAGTACATTATGAAAAGAAATGAATGCTGTATTTTAAAAATTTCCATTTCTAATTTATAAAAATTTTAAAATGTTAAAATTTTAGAATTGATAGCTAAATTTTAAATTTTTTAAAAGAGAGTAGATTACATATTCATGAAACAATGCATACCATATTAGAAAATAGATTTGAGAAATTCATCCAGAATTCATCTCAGAAATATGTGAAATTAGAGGAAGAATCCGGGGGGGGGGGAGGGGAGAGAGACTAGAATTAAAAGGTCTAATTTTAATTTAACAACAATTAAAGGAGAGAATAAGTAAAATAAAGCGATTAAAGGGATTTATAGCCCTTAATTTTCCAGAATGGAAGAAATACACTTCAAGTCTTTGACTTGAAGAAAATCTCGTGTCCTGAGAAGGATACATAAAAATAAATCCATAACACATCAAAGAGAAATTAGAAAACATCAAGAACAGAGAGAACATCCTAAATGTAACCAAAGAAAATTTAGTAAGAAAATTACCTACTGAATACTAAATTATACTGACCTTGAAATTCTCAACAGCAACAACAAGTGAGAAGGAAATTGAATAATATATTCAAGAGAATGAGAAAAAATAATTGTCGATCTAGAATTATATAGCTATCCTTCAAGTGTGAAAGTGAAATAAAGACACTCTTAGGCAAAGAGTGAAGCACTTCACCATACATAGGCCTTCCATGCAGATCTAAAAAATATATAGATTTGACTCTATCTTTTTGCATTTCAGTTCTGTTTTTGGTCCAATGGTTTTGGTAAAACATTTTAGGAAATTTCAATAGGTATTACTCTATTGAAGATAGAAAGAGAAAGAGAGAGAAAGAGGGGTGGAGTGGGGGAAGAAACACATTTATATATTTATGTAATTTGGATATTTTGGCTGCAGGAAGCAAAAACTGAAGTTGCTTAAATTATTATAAAATTGACTATTTAACTTAACAAGAACCAGGCTCCAGGTTAGTTAACTAGTGGCTGACTAATATTAACAAGGACTTAGATATATTGGCTTTGACCTCAGGTGCACGACTAATTTCAGCACCATAAACTATTTGTAAATGTTCCAGGTAATTTTTTCAGAAGACCCAGGTAGACCTTCTTCACAGGCCATTGTCCATTACTAAGGCACATATCCATTACTAAGCCAATTATTGGTGAGGAGAATAATTGTTGTGACTTGCTTAGACCTAGCCATTGGGGAAGAATTAATGATAAGAATCCAACAACAAGGAAGAGAAAGGGATCAGGTAGAGAATATAGAAATAAAGAACCCTAAGACCTTGTCTTATCTGAAGGATGAAGAACAGATTGATAAATTTATCTAAATTTAATTGAGATATAACCAGATATCTGAATATACTAACCAAGAAAAGCTGGGGAAAAGTAGTAACATAATATTAATAACAAACAAAATCATATTTGAAGCAAAGAGTATTGCAAGAACCAAGTATTATTGGTGATGATAAAAAAAAAATTCACCAAGAAAACATTACAATCACAGACCTTTTTGCAAAGAACATAATTTCAAAGTACAGAAAACAACTGATAGGTTTATCAGAATTTCATCACCTAAGAATGAATGCCCATTTAGATTTTCTCAAGCAAATAAAAGGCTTATGTTGATACAAGCTTTTAACCCTCTCTGTTGTAGTCCTGCTGATGCTGGCTTTGGTTCAAGAGCCAAGGTAAATGTAGGTAAATGTTCATTTTAACACAAGTGCCTCATCCGTTAGTGCAGGTACTTCCTAAAAGGTAACATTGTCCCCAGTATAACATAAATGGTATATCAAGATGTTTTTTTTCCCCTCTAGCAGGACAAAATCTGGGTGGGAGTGTCATGGAAGCAGTATGCCCTGTCAAGAACAAAAGTCAAGGACCAAGTTGCTCAAAAATATGCTCTTGATATGAGTCCACTGATTCCTTTTTATTTCATAGCTAAACATTTTGCATCTAAACATCTCTATGTTTGGGGGAAGGCGCTGTCACAAACAAGTTCTCAGGGAGTGTCCCAAAGTTGACTGGTGTATCTACACTCTGACTTTAACTGCGAGATAATTCACTGGGTTTCAGTGTTGTCAATCACTGGGGCAAATCAGTCAGGAACTAACTTGTTTTCTCAGGTAAGAACCTCAAATTAAATGAGAAGTTTGGAATTTCTGAGGAAATTTAATCAGGATCCAGAATTTCACGATTTGTATTTACATATAGTAGGACTAACCGACTAGCATGTGGGGTCAGGAATAAAAGATGGACAGAATGCCTACTTTGTGAAAAGGAGCATGAATACTGGAGCCAAATCCACTTGCACCTGAATTCTGACTTTATCACTTACCAGCTACTTGACCTTTAGAAAGTTTAACCCTTTGAAAATGTTCATGCATCTGTAATTTCAGGTTGCTGTGAAGAGTAGAAAATGTTTTTATAAATCACCATCTAGATAGACAGATAGACAGACAGATAGATAGCTAGAGAGATGTTTACAGATATACACCTGACACACTTTGAGTGCAATTATTAATAAACAAATAAAACCTGACTTAATGAGACATAGTATATTTAGCAAAGAAATCAACAGACTCCTTCTGCTTCATTTGAGGCTAGGACTCATGAATTTAGTAGTTTTAGGTTCAATAAAATATTTTCTATTTTTCCTAGAACTAAAGAAGCTGGAATTTGCGTTTCCCTTGGTGTTTAATGTTTCATTTTTTAAAATCTCAATTTGTCTAATGGGATAAAGTTAAAAGATCATGCTGACCTTTGGGCTAAAGCTTGAAAGAGGATTTGTTAGGCCCTTGTCCAGGGATGGAAGTGGGGAATTACAGAAAAATATCATAATAAGTGGATATGCATGAAAATGATTGGCATTGCCCCATTATAAGAATATTTTCCCCCCGAGAGTTCTTTTCTGTTGAGGCATAAAACGGGCTAGTATAAATCTGTAGGGAGACTGTTGTAAAAGAAATGATTATGATATTGTGATGAGTCAAACGGGAAAGATGACTATGGAGAAAATTTAAAATATAGGAACCATAATGGTGTTAAATTTTAGATTCCTAGAAAGATTTGAATATATGATCTGGGAAAATAGAGTGGGAATACAAGTACAACAATATAATAAAACAATAATACCAAATATTTCAACTTGTTTTCAAATATTAAAAGAATTATTATAGAAGTGCCAAGAAGGGAGAGATCTTCAGGTCTCTGGGAATGCAGGGAAAAGCTTCCTGGAATACTGTCCATCTCAGTACAATGAACTGTAGAAACACAGATGACTACCTCAGTTGTCCTGCCGATCTTATTTGCTTTTACATGTGTGTGTAAAGTGGTAGTACTGCTATTTTTAATATAAACCCACCTTTCAGATTCCTAAAGCGATGGGATGCAGAAACAACAAGCAAACCTTATGACTGAAATACCTGTTTTCTAATCCTTATTAACTTTGCGATGTTTGGTTAATTAGGTTCTCTGCCTTTATTTTGCCATATCTAAATTATGTGAGTGGACTAGATAATTCAAAATGTCCCTGTTAATTCTTAGTTCATGGGGACTAGTTTTAGGGTTGGAGAATTAGAACAGAATGAGAGCAAGCGATGATCTAAAACACCAGAAATGCCCCCAGGAAAGAGTCCTTCCTTTGAGTTGAACATGGTCCTCTTCTGGCTCCTTTTAAAATGCAGACGCCCTGGGGAAAGTCTTTCACTATAATTATGAAAGAGTCTATTCTCTCCTTCTCTCCCAGCAGTCTCAAGTCCATGAGGAATGGGGCACGGCTAGAAGAAACCAAGAAGACACATAGGGGAAGCAGAGGGTGCCAAAGACACTGTCCCCACGTTCACACTTTTGCTAAGGGCCAGCTTGCATTCTAAGAAACCAAATGAGCCTCAGGGGAAGCAGATTTGCAAATGGAGATTGAATAGTAACCTGTGTTGCAGCTGCAGAAACCCACATATTGGTTTCTGAATCTCAGATTTCTATACACACAACAGTTAAATTCATTTCTAACCTTGTTACCAAGACTTTCGCAGAAATAAATAATTGATGCCTCTGACATGTTACAGCCTGCAAGCAGGAAGTCGAAAGTCTAATTAAGAAAACTTGTTCCATAGCAAGTGTATCTATTAGTCAGTGATACAAGTGTCACCAAGCTGATGAATGTATAAATCTTTCATAAAGTGTTTGAGTGTCTCCCTGACAGCCATTTGTCCCCAGATATATATATAGTTATTCATGCTAGGCACTTCAAAAAACACAAAACAAAACGAAAAAAACTTTGGTTTTTATTGTGAAAGCCTATGCATACTGAAAAAGCATAAAACCAAAAGGTACAACTTAATAAAATATTATAAGGCAACGACCCATTTAGCTAGGCCAAAAAATAGAAAGTTATCAGTACCCAGAAGCCTCCATATGTCTCTGCCCAATAACAATCCTTCATGCCCCCACCTCAAAAGTAAAGGAAAAGAAGATTTTTAGCATTGTTTGGGGAATACACCTAGAAATGATATTTTCTATTTACTCTTTCCTGTTTACTGTATCTAGGTTCAGCTTTAATGGAGAACTCCAAAGAGTTTTCTGAAGTGGTTATAAAATTTAAATTCCCATAAACAGCTATGAAAATAGACACATATGCATATATATGTTTGTATGGATTTGTATATATGCGCATATGTGTATATGTATATATGTTTAAGTGTATACATATACTTACATACTTACATAAACACCCATATATACACATTAGATGTTATACCTTTGTGGGTTAAGATTTCCACTCTTTAACCTGCCTATCATTCTCTTAATGGTGTCCCTTTTATGACAAGATCTACTTATTTTTAGTTCTTTGTATAACTTGTTTGGGAAATATTTTCCTATATGTATTACTTTTCAGAAATTTGTTATTTTCCTTTGACACTCCAATTGGATTTGATTCTTGTTATGGTGTAAGATAGAGATTAAATTTTATTTTCTTCCAAATAGAAACTCAATTGTCCCAACATTATTAACCGGAAACAAAACCAACCGTATTTTCTTTCTAGAGTGTCACCTTTGTTATCAAGCAGGTGTCAATCAATCAAATCAATGGATTTGTTCCTGGTCCAATGATATATTAGAATATCCTTGCAATGATATCACACTCTCCTAATTACTTAACTATATAATCTGATTTGTTTTAGGATAACAAAATATTTTGCTTCTTGAGGAGTTTCTTGGCTATTCTTGACTCTTGCCTATCCATTGGAATTTTGATATTGATTTTCAAGTTCCTTGAAATATAGGCTAAGATTTAAATTGAGATAGCATTTAATCTAAAGATAAATTGGGAGAGAACCAACATCTTTACAATACTGGATCTTTTAATCTATCTACAATATAAATATTTTTATTTATTTGGCTCCTTTTACTTATTGTGGCCAATTGAATGATGTACCCCAATTTAGACATGTTCTTAATCCACATTCCTGCGACTATGAACCCATTGTAAACAGGACCTTTCGAAGATGTTATTTTTCTTTAAGGCATGGCCCAACTGAATGAGGTTGGGTCTCAACCCAGATTACTGGAATCCTTTATAATCAGAAAAAATTTAAACATAGAGAGAAAAAGCTACAGGGAGGAGCCAGAAGCCAAAAGTCAACAGAACATGGAAGAGAAAAGAAAGAGAATTACGGTCTGATGGGAAGTCAAGGAAATCAAAGATTACTGGCCAGCTAGTTTAAATCTAGCCAGACCCAACATCCTTCAGGAGGAAGCAAGCCTTCTAGTCTCTGAATTTGAGAGAGATCAAAATTCCTATTGTTAAGGCAAGCTGTTGTAAGGTATTTGTTTTAACAGCTAAGAAACTATTGTATCCTATTTGTCTTAGTATATTGGCAAACAAAGACACTTCAATAATGGCTTATTTTCTGCTGAGAAATTATGCATTTTTTTCAGATTTATTTTATCTATTTTGGTATGTGTTAACTTTTAAAAATTGATTATTTGCTTTTGTTGCTGCTAAAGAGAAAACCAATGAAATGTTTATATTGCCTATATTCTGCAGGTTTGCTGAAATTTTTAATTTAATAATTTATCTGTAGACTTTTTGGATTTTCTATGCACATATCATATCATCTATAAAAATGAGGTTTATTTCTACATCTTCAATATCTGTATTATTTCTTTCTTTCTCTTGGTTTACCAAGCTGGCTAGGACCTCCAGTAAAATTTTGAAAAACAGTAGTGATAGTATATATTCTTGTGTCATTTTTAATTATCAGGAGGAAAGATTTCTATATATCATCAATTCGTATGAGTTTGCTGTCCCATTAAAAGGTCAATGTTGAATTTTATAAAACACGTTCTGTAACTCTTGAGATTATATATATATATATATATATATATATATATATATACTCACCTTTACCTGCAATGTGATGAATTATATTGATTAAATTGTAAATATTAAGCCATCAGCTTTCATTGTTTATTATGTATTATTCTTTTTATATATTTCTAAAATCTGCCCATTAATAATACTATGTTTAGGATTTTGTCTATAGGTTTACACAGGAGATTAGTTTTTACTTTTTCTTTGTCTTAAATTTCTTGTCGGGTTTGGTATTAGTGTTATGGTAGCCTCTTAAAATAAGCACCAAAATTTCACTCTATTTCTATTTTTTAAAATGATTGCATGAAAGCCATTATTATTTCTTTCTTAAATATTTGGTAGAATTTGCTGATGAATTTCTCCAGATGTGAGGTTTTAATTCTGGGAAGTTTTCCATTTATTGATTAACTTGAAAATAGTTATCAGTTTTCTATTTCTTTGCAGTCACCTTTATGGGTTAAATTTTTAAAAATATATGTCCATTCAGTTAAATACTCTGAAAAGAGTTTATTGTGAACAATATTCCTCTAATTTTTTTTTTTTTTAGAGATTTATTTTATTTATTTATTTCTCCCCACTCCCTCATTGTTTGCACTTGCTATGTCTGTTCATCTTCCTTGTTTTTTTAGGAGGCACCGGAAGCTGAACCCAGGACCTCCGAGGTGGGAAGAAGGTGCCTCATCACTTGAGCCACCTCTGCTCTCTGTTTTGTTGTGTCTCTCATTAAGTTTGTCCTCCCCGTGTCTCTTGCTGCATCACCTTGTTGTGTCAGCTTGCCACATCTGCCCCCATCATGCCAGCTCGCTGTCTTCTTTAGGAGGCACCAAGAACCAAACCAGGGATCTACCATGTGGTAGGCGGGAGCTCCATTGCTTGAGCCACATCTGCTTCCCGAATTGTTTTGTTTTTATGTTAGATCAATAACGAAGTCATCTTTTATATGTCTGATGCTGGTTGTTTGTGTTACTGGATCAGATTTATTAGAAGATTACTTTTTTTTAGTGTTTTTTAAGATTAAACTTTTATCATCATTGATAACAGATAGGTGATAGATAGGCGATAGATAGATAGATAGATAGATAGATAGATAGATAGATAGATAGAATTTTTTTCTTATCTCTATTCTTATATTCACTATATCTTTCATTAATTCCTTGTTGAGTTTATTTTGCTTTTCTAACTTGTTAGCTAATTTGTTATATTTTAGTTTCTTCTTTTCCCTGTAAATTTTAAATCCTATGAATATTCATTTAAGCACAACTTTGATGTCCCTACTAATAAGTTTTGATATGTAGCATTTTCAGTGATCATTAAGATCAAGATATTTTCTTATTTCCTTGTGATTTCTTTATTGTCCCTCAGTTATTTAAAAATGTATTCCTCAATTTTTTTTTTTTTTTTTTTTGAGGTACCAAGGATTGAACCCAGGACCTTGTACATGGGACACAGGTACTCAACCATTTGAGCTACATCTGCTCCCCTTTCTTAATTTTTTCTTTTATTAAATTTATTTTTACTTTTATATTTTGAGGTACTAGGGGCTGGTGAATGAACCTAAGACCATATATGTGGGAAGCCGGCACCCAACCACTGAGTCACATCAGCTTCCTTGAGTTGGTTCTTTTGTCTGTTTTGCTGGTTGTCAGTTTTTGCTTTTCCAGGAGGCACTGGGAACCAAACCTGGGACCTCCCATGTGGGAGGTGGGAGCTCGGCTGCTTGAGCCACATCTGCTCCCTTCCTTAAGCTTTAATCGCATATGTTTTCTCAATATGACTTTTGTTATTTATTTCTTACTTCCTTGCCTTTTAGCCAGTTGGTCACTTAAAATTTGGTAAGGTTAGTTTTATGGCCAGGATATGGTCAGCTTTTGTAACTACTTCATGAGTCCTAGAAAAGGAGGTATTACCTGTGTTTGTTCTGATGTTTGTTCTACATGTTATCGAAAGGTCAAGTTGGTTTATCATATAGATCTAATCTCCCAGATTCTTACTTAATGAGATTTTCTTAATTTTAATTCATGTATTTTTCTATCCTGAAATACATGCTTAAATCTCTTACTATATTTGGAGGTTTCATCATTTCTCTTATATTCCTATCAATTTTCATTGTAAGTTTTTTGGAAGTCATGATATTTGATATAACAAATTTAGAGCACTATCTTCCTTTTGAAGTTATGTTATCATTGCAATGTTTTTGTCTTAAAGTTTATTTTGTCTGACATTATATAACTATAACCATTTTCTTTTACATGGTGTTTGTTTTATATACTTTTCATCCCTTTAATTTCAACATTTATACTTTATATGTGTGTCTTGTAGATATGCAGTTGTGAGTATTTATTTATTTTTTGCAATTGTTGTCTTTTAACGGGATTGGTTGATCTATTTACATTTACTAAGATTGCTGAAAATCATGGTTTATATCTATCATCCTGCTGAAGAAAATGGAAAAAAGATTGACATTTTTTGTGTGTGAGAACTTTCAAAGGACTAACAAATAGTAAGAAAATTTCAGCTAAAAATCCAAGAAAAAAAAGGAAACCAAGAAAGCAGAGCTTGGCATTTTGGACTGCTTTGCACTAGGGATATGGGCCCACTATAAGGGACTTCTAGGTCTCAAATAATTGAGGCATTTCATAATAAACTTATACTTGTGTTTTGAACACCAACAGAGTTGCCCAGTTAGTCAAATGACTGATTTGCTAGACTTCCAGTACCCACAAAGCTAGTCGCTGTGAAGAACTTCAACCACAAACAGATTCCAGGGCATTATGAAAAAACTAAGTTTAAACTACTAGAAAAGGGAGACACTACTCTTTCTACCACAATCATAACCCTAAGAGAAAGTGATTAATTTTGAAAAATTATACAATTCTTATTTAAAAAAACACAAAATTATATTATGTAAGATCATTGTAACTTTTGTTCTGCTATATTCCAAAGCTTGGTCTATGATAGGATGAAGAATTTAGGAATACAAAGTTCCATAAATAAAACTCTAGTATGTTTTATAGACTCTGGAAAAGGAGTTTCTCCCTTATCAAGAAGTCCATTCAACTTATGCATTCCTACAAAATGGAACTATCAAAACTTACAGTGTTTTTCTTCTTTCCTATTTTCTTGCCATGAAAGATGTTGAATATATTAGCAGAGAATGGCAAGGAAAGGTGAGAAGAAAATAAGTAACTTGGGGAAATGATAAGAGCCAAAAAAAAAGATGAAGGCAATATTAGAGGAGAAAAAGTATATGAAGAGTGCAATTTAGTTCATATACTAAAATTGGAATGATACAGAGAAGATTAGAATGGCCCCATGCACAAAGATGTTACACAAATTCATGAAGAATTCCATATTTTTAGAAGAATGGAAAAAATTGAACACGGTCCCAGAGAACTAAATCATGGCAAGTGACATGCAAGCATGCATATAATGGGTGTCCCAGAGGAAGAAAAAGGGAAAGGGGAAGAAGAAAAATTTCAGAAATAAGGATAGAAAATTTCCTAACCCTATTGAAGGACATAGATATCGGTATCCACGAAGCACAAGGTACTACCATCCAAATAAATCTGAATAGACCAACTACAAGACACATATAATCAGAATGTCAAATGACAAAGACAGAGAGAATTCTGAGAGCAGCAACAGAAAAGAAATGTTTAACATACAAGGGATACCTAATAAAATTAAGTGCCAATTTCTCATCAGAAACCATAAAGGCAAGAAGGCAGTGGTATGATATATTTAAGATACCGCAAGAGAAAAACTGCCAGCCAAGAATCTTATATCCAGCAAGACTGTCTTTCAAAAATGAGGGTGAATTTAGCTGAGAGATAAACAGAAACTGAGAGAGTTTTAACCAAGAGACCAGCTTTGCAGGAAATACTAAAGGGAGTGCTACACCCTGAAAAGAAAAGACAGGAGAGAAAGGCTTGGAAGAGAGTCTAGAAATGAAGATTATATCAGTAAAAGTAACTAAATGTGTAAAAAGAATGGTGAAAAAAATAGTGCAGATAAAATGCAAAGGTCAAAATGGGTGAAATAAGAACTGCCTTTATAGTAATAACATTTAATGTAAATGGATTAAACTCTACAAATCAAAAGACACAGATTGGTAGAATGGATAAGAATATATTAGCCATCTATATGCTGCCTGCAAGAGACTCACTTTAGACCCCGGGATACCAATAGATTGAAATTGACAGGCTGTAAAATACTATTCAACACATGCAGTTACAAAAAAAAAAAAAAAAAAAAAGCTGGAATAGCTATACTTATATCAGATGAAATAGACTTTAAAAGCAAAACTGTCAATGGAGACAAGGAAGGACATTATATATTAATAAAAAAGGGCCACTGATGAGAAAGAAATAACAATCATAAATGTATATGCATCTATATTAGTTAGTCAAAGGGGTGCTGATGCAAAATACCAGAAATCTGTTGGCTATTTATTTGGGGTAGAAGCTTACACTTACCAAGCCATAAAGCATAAGTTACTTCTCTCACCAAAGTCTGTTGCTATGTGCTGGAGTAAGATAGCTGTCAACATCTGCCAAGCAGTCTTCCTGGGTTTCTCTCTTTTCAGGACTCATTTCTCTCTGGGCTCAGCTGCTGTGCTCCCTCCACAAGGCCAGCTGTAGACTATCAGGCAAATGGCTCATCTCTCTTCCCAGGGCCTCTGCTGTAGACTAATTGAGACTTCTCTCTGCTCCTCTGTGTGCTTACTTCTCAGGCTTCAGCATTAAAACTCCAACCTCCCTTCTCTGTGATGGGATTTCTCTGTGAGTCCCCACCTACCAAGGAGGTGAGGATGCAACATCCTACTGATGTGGCCCAATCAAAGCCTTAATCATTATTTAATCAAGTAAAAGTAAAACTTCTGAATACAATATACTCTAATATGCCCAGAGGAAAAGACCGTTTTACAAACATAATCCAATATTTCTTTTTGGAATTCATCAATAATATCAAACTGCTACAGCACCTAACCAGGATGTCCCAAAGTACATGAGGCAAACACTGGCAAAACTGAAGGGAGAAATAGATGTCTTTATAATAATAGTTTGAGACTTCAATACAACACTTTCAGCATTGGATAGAACATCTGGGCAGAGGATCAATAAAGAATTAGAGAGCTTGAATAACATGATAAATGGACTAAACCTAATAAACATATACAGAACATTGAACCCCAAAACAGCAGGATATTCATTCTTTTCAAGTGCTCATGGATCTTTCTCCAGGATAGGCCATATATTGGGTCACAAAGAAAATCTCAATAAATTTAACAAGACTGATATTACATAAAGCACTGTCTCTGATAATAATAGAATGAAGTTAGAAATCAACAAGAGGCAGATAAAGGGAAAATTCATAAATATATGGAGATTAGACAACACACTCTTAAATAATCAGTTGGTCAAAGAAGAAATTGCAAGAGAAATCAATAAGTATCTTGATATGAATGAAAATGAGAATACAATATATCAGAACCTATGGGATGCAGTGAAGGCAGTGCTGAGACGGAAATTTATAGCCCTCAATATTTACCTTAAAAAAGAAGAAAGAGCTAAAATCCATGACCTAACTGCACAGCTGGAGGAACTAGAAAAAGAACAGCAACTATTTCCAAAGCAAATTGAAGAAATGAAATAACCCAAGAAATAAATGAAATTGAGAACAAAACAGCAATAGAAAGAATTAACAAAACCAAAAGTTGGTTCTTCAAGAAGATTAACAAAATCAGCAAACACTTAGCTAGACAAAGAAAAAAAAGGAGATGATGAAAATAAATAAAATTAAAAAATGCAAACGGGGACATTACTACTGACCCCACAGAAATAAAATAGCTTATAAGAGGATACTATGAACAACTGTATGCCAACAAATTAGACAATGTAGACAAAATGGAAAAATTCCTAGAAACATATGATCAACCTACACTGGCTCTAGAAGAAATAGAAGACCTCAACAAACCAATCACAAGTAAAGAGATTGAAACAATCATCAAACACCTCCCCAAAAAGGAAAGCCCAGGACCAGATCATTTCACAGGTGAGTTCTATCAAGCATTTAAAGATTTAATTTCAATCTTACTCAAGGTTTTCCAAAAAAAATGAACAAAAAGGAACCCTACCAATCTCATCCTATGAATCCAACATCAACCTAATACCAAAATCAGATAAAGATATTATCAAAAAAGAAAATTACAAACCCATTTCCCTAATAAATACAGATGCAAAAATCCTCAACAAAATACTTGCTAATCAAACCCAACAACACGTTAAAAGAATTATTCATCATGATCAAGTGGGTTTTATACCAGGCATGCAAGGGTGGTTCAACACAAGAAAAACAATCAGCATAATACACCACATTAATAAAACAAAGAAGAAAAATCACATGATCTTCTCATTGACACAGAAAAGGCATTTAACAAAATACAGCATCCTTTCTTGATAAAAATACTACAAAAAATAGGAATTGAAAGAAATTTTCTGAACATGATAAAGGTAATATATGCAAAAACCCACAGCTAACATTGTACTCAATGGTGAATGACTGAAAGCTTTCCCGTTGAGATCAAGAAAACAAGAAAAGGATGCCCACTGTCCCCACTGTTGTTGAATATAGTGCTAGAGATTCTATCTTGAGCAATCAGGAAAGAAAAAGATATAAACGGCATCTAAATTGGAAAGGAAGAAGTAAAACTTTTGCAATTTGCAGATGTTATGATACGATACCTGGAAAGTCCCAAAAAATCTACAACAAAGCTGCTAGAGCTACTAAACAATTTCAGTGAGTGTCAGGATACAAGAGCAATATGCAAAAATCAGTGGTATTTCAATATACTAGTAATGCACAATCTGAGGAGGAAGTCAGGAAAAAAAAATACATTTATAATAGAGACTAAAAGAATCAAATATTTGGGAATAAACTTAACCAAGGATGTAAAGCACTTGTATTCAGAAAACTACAATGCATTGCTAAAATAAAATTTAAAAGACCTAAAAATTGGAAGAACATTCCATGCTCATGGACTGGAAGACTAAATATCATTAAGTTGTCAATTCTACCCAAATGGATATACATATTCAATGCCATCCTGATAAAAATTCCACCAGCATTTTTTTAATAAATGGAAAACACAATAATCAAATTTATTTGGAAGAGTAAAGGGCTCTGAATAACTAGAAACATCTTAAAAAGGAAAAGTGAAGTTGGAGGACTCTCACTTCCAGACTTTAAATCATATTACCTAGCTACAGTGGTAAAAACAGCATGGTACTGTTGCTGGATTTTCTCTAGGTTCTTGGCTAAGCTACATAAAATGAATTTGAAGAACAAGCCAGGTTAATGAGGCCAGTAATTTATTAAGGAAGGGAGGGAAGAGAAATGGGAGAAAATAACTGATTAACGATCCCAGGTAGAGAGGAAGGGGCTGAAAAGTGATAAAGAGGGCTGATTTACAGACTACAATTTCCCATTACAGATTACAAATGCCCAGGTTTTACTTGTGAGCTGTTCCAGGCAGGGAGAAGAAGGCAAGAACAGGGGGCCATTTGGCCTTTGTGCTTGCTTCTTAAACCATTAATTATTCCACACCTTTGCTAATTACAGGAGAGGAGTCCCAGATGTTTGCTATTTTGATTGATTGCCCTACCAATCAATCCCCTTGGAGGGCCCAATGATAAGGCCCCTGGAGAATATCCAGGCTTCTCCTGGCTTTCGGAGGAAATCTCTTTCCAAATGGAGTTTCTTGCAAAGTTCTTCCAGAAGCCATCTTGTGGGGTATTGTGGCCATGTGTCCAATGGCGGCAGTTTTTCTGTCAAGTTCCAGATCCATCTATTGATTCCTAATCTACTAGCCTGCCTCAGTACTGATATAAAGGTAGACACATAGACCAATGGAACTTAATTGATGGTTCAGAAACAGACCCCCTTACAGCTGTGGTTAAGGGATTTTTTACAAGCCTGGCAAACCCACCCTGCTGGGGCAGAACAGTCTATTTAACAAATTGTGCTGGGAGAACTGGATATCCATATCCAGCGAAAGAAAGAACACCCCTAACTCATACCTTACACAAAAATTAACTCAAAATGGATAAAAGACCTAAATATCAAAGCAAGACCCATAAAGCTCCTAGAAGAAAATGGAGGAAAACATCTTCAAGACCTGGTAGTAGGCGGTGGTTTCTTAAACCTTACACTGAAAGCATGAGCAATGAAAGAAAACATGGATAAATGGGACCTCCTCAAACTTAAACACTTTTGTGATTCAAATGACTTCATCAAGAAGGTGAAAAGGCAGCCCACTCAATGGGAGAAAATATTTGGAAACCACATATCTAATAAAGGTTTGAATTCCATTCTATATAAAGAAATCAAACAACTCAACAATAAAAGAGCAAGCAATCCAATTTTAAAATGGTCAAAAGACTTCGACTTCCTCCCAAGAAGAAATACAAATGGCCAAAAAGCACATGAAAAAATCTTCACTATCACTAGCTATTAGGGAAATGCAAATCAGAATGACAGTGAGATACCATCTCACACTCAACAGATTGGCCATTATAGGAAGGAAGGAAGGAAGGAAGGAAGGAAGGAAGGAAGGAAGGAAG
>JAKSZT010054215.1:38822519-38936534 GCA_026826555.1 Tolypeutes matacus
AAGAAAGAAAGAAAGAGAGAAAGAAAACATCAAGTCCTAGAGAAGATGTTGAGAAATAGGAACACCTCTTCACTCTTGGTGAGATTGTAAAATTGCGCAGCCTCTGTGGAAGACAGTTTGATGGCTCCTCAGGAAGCTAAATATAGAACTGCCATATGATCCAGCAATTACTCAACTAGGAATATATCCAGAAGAACTGGAAACTGTGACACAAACAGACAGGTGCCCACCGATGTTCATAGAGGCATTATTCACAAATTACCAAAAGATTGAAACAACCCAATGTCCATCAACCAATGAATGGACAAACAAAATTTGGTATATACATACAATGGAATACTATGCTGTAGTAAGAAAAAATGAAATTGGGACACATATGATAACATCATGAATCTTGAGGACATTACGCTAAGTGAAATAAGTCAGACACAAAAGGACAAATATGGCATTGTCTCACTAATATGAACTAAATCTGAAGAATAAACACTTGGAGTTAAAACCTATAATATAGGTTATTAGGAGATAAGAGGGGTTTGTGAAGGAGTACTGATGTTTAATGTATACAGAGGTTTTAATTAAATTGACTGTAAAAGTGTAGAAATGGATAGAGTTGATGGTAATACATTATAGTCAGGAGAAACAACACAGCTAGTTTATAAATGGGATTGTGGGTGAGAATGGTAGTCTAGGGATATAAATGTCAATTGAAAGAAAGCTAGAGAATAATCTAGGGATTGAATAACACAGTGAATCCAGAGGTAGATGAGAATTGTGGTCAATTGTACAAATGCAAGAATGTTCTTCTGTGAACTAGAACAGATGTACATGACTTTTACAGGGTGGTGAGAACGTGAAGAAGAAGCATGAGAAAAATACAATTAATATAGCCTGTGGACTATAGTTAACAGCAATACTGTAATATTCTTGTACAAATGTCAAACATGCACTGTGTTAACAATAGGGGGTATGGAAAAATATGCCAAATGTACACTATGGACCATAGTTAGTGATAATAGTCTGGTGACATTATCTCATAATCTGTAACAAATGTTCCACAACTGTGTGGTGTATTGGTGAAGGGTTGTTGTATGGGAATTCTACACATGTGCATGATTGTTTTGTAAGTTCACATCTTCTGTAATAAAAATATTTTTTTAAAAAGATATATGAGGAATATGAAGAGATAAAGGATCTTGAAGAAATACGTTTTTTTCATCCCTTACTATCAAAATTTATTCACTTAAAAGGAAAACATTAAAATTAACCTAGTAATATAATAATTTGGTTATTATCAGACTCCCAGTTGCCTCACCCAAGCTTCCCCCAGTAAAGCTTACCTAACCAGAAAATCTGCCATGTGCACAAGCTTGGTGATTAATGAAACCTATCTTGGACAGAGACTGCACTACAGGGAACATAGAAGGCAAGGACCAGAGGGAGAAGCCAAGCATAAATTCAAAGCAGAAAAGCTATCATTTAAATACTGGAAAGGCCAGTCCAAACAGAATGTACAAGGCCTGAGTCAAGATTGAAATCACAGAAACAGGCAGTTATTTCGTGTATTTGTGGGATCAAACAGGAAATGGTTTTGGTTGGAGGAAGGAGACTTTTAAGGTGATTGCTGCAAATCACTGGGGTTTTGCTGTCTGCATTGTGGGTGACTGACATAATCACCAAAGGGTATTTAAGGCTTCTGCTTTGGAAGACATTTAATATGGCTGCTTTCTCTAAAGTATTTGTTTATCTGAACATGCTATTTTAGTACCAATCTAATTTCTAAAATTAGAAATTTGAACTTTATACTTCTGAAAGCATATGGGAGAGAAAAAAGTCTAGAAAAGACAACTGAATGGGAAAGAAGATATGTAGTTTAGCCATAGCCTCATTCTGTTCTCTAAGATTTTGCTTTTGCTTTTTCCTCTTTCTGAAATTTCTGCACACAAATCTGTACCCCTGGCTGCAACTACTCTCTGTTCATGTGAATCTTGTGTATTTTAAGGTCCATCTCAAACTCTACATATTCTATCATCTGTATCTGCTTCAGGCTGCAACAATCTGTCTTTTCTCTAAAATGAAATAGTTCTTAAGATTATATACTGCCTTGCATATGTCATCACTATGAACTAGTTTTCCTTTATGGATATCATTCATTTTAACATAATTTGTTCCAGTAGGGTTTTTAAATGTGTTGATTGGTTTTCTAGCATTGTTAGTCCTCTTAATGTGAACAATGGTAGAAAAGTTGAAATGAAGACCACTTAAATGGCTGAAATTTTCAAATACAAAAATCTGAAAAATGGAATTGCATTTATAATTTTTATTACATAGTGGATCATTGAAGGTCAATTTAAGATCAAGCCAACCAAATGTGCACCCTCCACTTGTTCCACCGTGGTCATCATTGATAGAGTGCAAATTTGTGTTGTTTAGGAGAAGTAAGATAAGGATAAATGAATTTTGTTGCTGTTAAGTTGGGTTATCTTCCCTGCTCCCACTTTGGGCCTTACAAAAGTTTGTTCTTCTGTAGAAATGAAGCTCTCTGACTCTTCTAAGTGACCTGGGAAGTCTGTATTCCCCAAACAGAATCAGTAGTTGCCATCACAATGTGAAGAATTTTTTTCACACACATGAATTTTCTTCTTAACCATTCCCACATGTACCAACACAACCTCAACTGCTTCCCCTAGGAGACTGTGTTCTTTTAGAGAATTGGTTGCCCCATGAATGCATATTATCTCTCATCTTGAAAAATGCCAATAAAAAGCAAATTATATTTGTTCTCTAAGATGTTTGCTACAAACCATGACTGATTAGTGTTATATGTGACATCCACAAGAACAGTAATCAAGGTTATGCTAGCATTGATTTTTACAGAGGTGAAGTCCCTTTGATGTATTACTCCATCAACACCTGCAATGACAAAATTTGCACATGAAATTAATCCCAATTAATTATACTGTTTGTAGACAGCACTGGCTCTTTTACGTTGCAAAATAAATATTAATTTAGTGACTTTTTTTCACCTTGTGAAGCTTATTTAGTTAAAGGAGCAGGGGTTGGGGGCTCTATTGATCAGTATCCTGAAATATAAAAGAAAGCTTAGACAACTGAAAGGGCCTGGAAAACTAAGCTAGTCATTTGGGAGCAACTCAAGTCTCAAAGTGTTGTAGCACTGTTTTATTTTCATTTGTACTCTTTTAGCTTTGAACTCAGGTTTCTGAGAAAAAGAGTTTAGCACCTCATGACCTAAATTTAATATTGACTTCTACTCACACATAAATTTATGTACTTTTTCACATATCTTTTTGGGTCGGCCACTGTGTCATATTGTCTAGTCAGCCTTTCCTATAATATGGGGGGAAAAGCCCTTGAGCCATATGATGGTGAGCACAGTTAGAGCTGGGCAGTGCTGTTTGTTGAAGGCCTTTTCTGTGGTTTCTTTATTCCTGAAAAAAATAAATAACATTAAGTGAAAACTGGGCCAATTGAAGCAGAGAATTTCCTTTATTTTCTCAGTATGATGAGGGAGCATACCAAAATTGTATTTCTTGGAGAACTGAAGTTCATTTTTTAAAAGCTAATACTTTAAATATGTATATAAGTGCTAAAATGTAAAAGATGCAGCTAGTGGAAACATCAAGCATTGACCTAAGGATAAAATAGCTGCTGGGTTAGATCAGTGGGAGATGTGGTATTTGTGGGTAGAGGGACACTAAGCAATAGGGCTTGACATGAGCCTTAAAAGTGGGAAGAATGTGGTTAGGAAAAGAGAGTAGATAATAATATTACAGGCAGAAGAACAACATATGGAAATATGAAGGAACTAAAGAATCCTGATATTTGTGGAAGAAAAGACCTTAAATGGTATGTGAATGTTGAATTAATGCTGAAATATGAAAGGATGTGATTATTAGAGTAAGGAGTTAAGATTTTATATATTAGTCAAAGAGGAGAAGGGAAGGCGTTTTGAACCTAAATGTGATAATCATGTGCATATGACTCAGACTATAAGTGTGTTTGATTTTCTGCTTTTGCTTTTGTGGTTTTGTTTATTAAGCATATAAACATAAATTCTACTGACCCATAAATAAGGGCTATTAATGTGAGGGTGGGGGTTAATAGGTTTGCATTTATTATTTCATATCTGATATCAGTACAAATAACACCTCTTGAGAAATCTAGTAGAATATACATATATGCAGTTTTGTCAGTGAACCTTAGCTAAACTGCAAATTTAACTGCAATTTCTGAGGACCTTTATAAAATCCATAGGTCTATGGTGCACGTAATACAATGAGTACCTTTTACACACCCAAATATACTAGTGCCAAATGTAATGCTTCCCTGTGGATACATATTAGTATTTTCAAAGAATCTGGGCCTCTATTTGCATGTGAATGAGAAATAATTCAGTGAATGTACATGTGGGATTTAATTGTTTTTTAAACAATATACTCTTATCTTTCTGGAAGCAATTCAGGCCATCAAAGTGTTGTCAGTGATGAGCCTGCTAATTACTTTCCAATACTTAGCCTTGTATTTCCCTTCATTACTGGTGCTCTGGTCCCTCTAGTTTTACTATCAGAAAGTTCATTTAGAATCCAGTCAATCTTCCAGTGCCAGCTCTGCACTTTAAATTTTTTATTCAACAAGGACACAATGGGAATAATGTTTGTAGCTGCCAAGGAGACACATACAAACTTTCCTGCATTGTCTGTACAAAATTTCATGGAAAATATAATTCAAAAAAGAACCAATTACAGCTATAGAGTATTCAGAAGAGGAACTGCCATTCTGGACCAGAAGGCAAATAAAAATAAGTATGTTTTAACTCTTTATATATAAATTTGTATTTTTCAATGGCATGGATGTTGATTGCTAAATTTTACTCATATTCGCTCTTGTTTTCTAGACCTTTTAAGGAAGCCTATAGATGAAAAAGAAGTCAAGTAGGACAATTCCTTCTCTAATAACTCTTTCAGCAGCATCTACAATCCTGACATATGTTTCTGATTTTCTGTTTATTTATAGGAAAAGTATATAAAAGCATTATTAACAAAATAGATTATCCAAGAATGGCATTATCCCTTTTAGCAAAGTGGGATAATTGTCTTTGGGTGTTTTTATTTCAGGCCGACCATAGATGTTTCCAAACATCTGGGCTTTGGCAGTCAAATCAATAAAACATCTGGATAATTGGTTATCATTCTACTCTCTTTTGTAATTGTGTGGATGCTGAATATATGTAATGTTCCTCTAATGGAGAGAAAGGTAAAATGTTTGGCAATAGACTCAGAATCTAATATTTGGACTTTTCTGACTTGCTTCCACGACAAGTTGGTCAGGTAAGACTTTCCACATGTTTGACTGAATAATATACCTTAACACACACATTTACAATCAGTAATTTAAATTTAAAGTTCTAGGAAAACTTTTCAAATACTGAAAGGCTTGGCAAGAAAGGTGGGAACAATTACGGTAGACAAAGACAGATTAAGTCTGTGATGGCAGTTCATTTAAAAGATGATTAGAGACAAATGCCAGAAAACCTAGTGGATAGTCACAGTTTTGATGAGGGCCCAGGGTTTGTGTGAAAATGAAAATGAAATACTTGAAACCACATGTGTGTCTAAGAAAAGGAAATGCCCAGTAAGAAGTAACATAATCATCATCTTATTCTGAGGGATGCACACTGAGTGGCTGAGGTTGGACACTTATCTGGGCTGGTGTGATATAAGACATGCAAGGATTAAAATCAAAGTGACCTAGAAAATGACAGAAATTCTTAAGCTGTCCTTCTTGATTTGGAGATAAAATCATCTAGACTATGTTCACGATATTCTAAATTTAACAGAAGACGTTCCTTCCTATGTGGCTGTCTATTTGTAAACAACTATTTAGGTGAGGGATTCCCTAAACAGAGATAATTCAAAAGATTTTCTAATGACCCCAATGCACTGTGGATCATCTTTTATGCACAATGTCCTAGCGCATTTAGAAGCTAGAAAATTAATGCAGATAAGAAAATTTTAGAAGCAATAAATACTTGAGCCCTTGGTTCAAGCAAACTAAAAGTACTACAATTACAATAACTTAATGCATTCCATGATTGAGTGAATTATATTACAAGATTTTGTATTCTGTCCCAGAAACCAGGAAGAAAAATGTGTTTGTATGACAAATATAGTAGAAATAGTCTATACCAAAGTATGGATAAGTAGCAGTTATATAAATGGTAGAATCATTTCAAAGGTAAGTTTTTTTCCAATTCTGTATTTATAAATTTGGGATATTTAATCTGATGTTCTTGGGCACTATGTAAGTAACTTGCACAACTATGAAAATAATAATCAACTACTTATTTGTCTCTGTGACATGGGACAGGTGGTTTGGCTGGCTGTTTTCTCCTGAGTTATCTGAGAAAACTGCTTGGGTAGGTATAGCACAAGAATATTAACTGAGGTGGGAAGACACACATGCTCATAGGTTAAAAGATGAGTTGGTCAAGCAAATAAACAAGGTCCAGCTAAAATCTCTCATTGTCCAACTGAATTTTTTCTAAGCCCAATCAATAGGGATTTTCTGATTAAAAACAATTATTGTCTCTATTATGTATATAGTAGGCCTGCACTGCTTACTGAACATCTTGCATTGTCTTATACTCTTAAGTAATTTTTATTAATGCAATATAAGTATGTAATATAACTATGAAGTGATGAAAATGTCTTCCTGTACAAGTTACTGAGCCAGACAAATTACTTGATAATGGTCACAACTTCAGCTTTGTCTTCCAGCAAAATTAATCACCTTGAAGATGGGAACTATGTGTACAAACTTTGGCATCCCACCGAGCACATTGTTCAGAACATAAATTAGGTACTTAATATATGAGCTCCCATGATGTTTGAGGAGTTTCTGAAAACTTGGTGTTGTGAGAAATAATATTGAGATTTCAATAATGTACATTAACTTCAGGTCGTTCCTGGTAATTGCAAAATCTTTTTTCATAACATATAGACAAAACTAATATCTTATTTGATAGAAATAGAGAATCTGTCTTTGAATTGCTATATGCTACAGTGGAGGAAACAGTAGTCCAGAAGCTAAGGCAAATTAAGCAAGTCATGAGCCTCAGTTTCTTTCTCTATGAATTGGAAAAAAATAATATCTGTCCTAGCTACTCTACCAGTTTGTTCTGGAAATAAAAATGGAAAGGATGGAGAAACAACCAGAAAGCAAAGGATGATACAAATGTAAACACCATTATATTTTTTAAACTTTCTGACATATTAAATTAATAGTAGTGTCTAAAGAATTAGAAAATGTTTTTATTTTTCAATGCTCTGATCAGATACAGATCAGTTTATCCCAAATGCACATGCTATCCCATGAGGATGCCCATCTCACACAGGCTTCATCAGGTAACAAGCTTTTGTGAGAGGAGCTAAAGGAAAAAAGTTTTTAAAGCTTCACTTAAAACCCCACACAAAAATAAAAATATCTTCAGTTTTCTCATTTATTTTTATTAGCTGGGTAGAAAGAGAAATGTGTAGATCTTCTGACAACTATCACAGTTTATGAACCATAACGTTAGGTAATAGAAGTTGTTGATTAAAAAATACATGTTTTTTTTGAAAAGTATTAAAAATAATAAGACACCCTGATGTTTTAACGGTTTAGGTGCATAAGTCTCGTGTTTTGACATTATATCAACACTGAAACCCCTTGATTAAACATTTAACCATCTTTTGAAGTTTGTTTGTTCTTTAATTTTATCTCATAATTTTATTCAACCCCTTGCTTCACTGATTTAATAAAGAAAGCCTATTAACTGTTTGCAAATTATAAAATTATTGAACTTTTTCAGGGGTACTTAATATATCAGATGGCCACAAAATATCAGTTAGCTTGGGAGAAGGAATATTCATTTGCTCTTTGGTCATTTTGCTGTGCTAATAGCTGATGATGGAGAAGGCTGCTGATTATTTCAAACAGCAAGTTCTTGGGTGGAGAGAGGTAGTAGTTAAGGGGTGTTTATCGTTGTGAGCACTGACCTGTGAAAGGTCAGAGGCACATCTTACTAATCGTATGAAAATGTGTGTGAGTCCATTACACACAATGAAATGCATAAAGAGAGAAAAAATCCTGAAATTATATTTGAATCACAAATGTCTTTACGAGCAACACAATTTTTGAAGGCCAATATGCAATTTTCATAAAGGTGTGCTAGTCTGAGGGTGATATAGTAACATACGGCCAGAGCAGCTGGGCTTTAAGCCATGTGGTCCTAAATTATTGTCTCATCTAGGCCATTTTCTCCTGAGGGCCCTTGAATGCATTAGCTAGCATTCTGCTCAGTTTCCTTAGATGGGAATACTGACACTAGAATCTATTCATCACGTTGTCCAGAGGATTAAATGAGATAATATAATTAAAATGCTCGACATAAAAAGAGATTTCTTTGAGATGTTAATTCTTCCTCTTTCTTGCCATAGCATTTTCTTGAACATCAAGACTGTCACCTGTGCTGAGGCATTGAGTTGCTCTCGCCCTCTTATCTTGTGTCATGCTTGACAATTGGCTTTATGTCTAGGCTGTTCTCAGATGTGGTCAACAGCTCATGTCTTAATTATTGTAGATGGATCCCTAATTATATTACTGATATGTAGGAGTCTCTTTATGCCCACTGATGCTGACCTAGACCTATGCCTAGAAACTCAGTCATCTGAGTGGAGAGGGGCATGTGATGAAGTTGTAAGGGAACTCACCAAACCTCAGGTAACTCATTAATGAGTATGGGGATAAGGAAAGGATTACTCTCTCAGTTTCAGTAAGAATTGACTGAGGGAATCCATGGGGAACAATTTAGGGAGGGCCAAATGCGATCGCAGTACTCAGTGAAGAGTGACTGTTTATAAATAGCTATTACACTTGCAGCTCTCAATATAGGTTTCAGCCAAACATTCTTTATCTTCTTGTTCACCTCTACTGCCTCAGCAGGCTGGGGCTAACCTGCTCAATAACTTAGGAGTAAAACATGTGAAATTAAAGGAAGTTCTAGGCACTGCATAGTTTAGTCTATGGGTAATACAAGTATGCAAAATACAAAGTCCTTGCATTAATGAAGCTGAATTTTGAATTGGAAACAGCATACAGATATAGAGTATAATTTAGAGTAGTGTCAAGTCTTTTGAATAGATAAAGTAGGGTGAGGGAACGGTCTCATGTTAGGGAAATGAGGGCTATTTTAGATGGGGACTTTAGAGAAGGCCTCTTTATGGGGGTAGTATCTGAACAACGATCTCAAGAAAATAGAAAGTGATGCAAAAATATGGAGGATTTGGGGAAGAATATTCCAGGTGAAAGGACAAATTATGGGAAAAGCCACATGGGCTACAGTATATCATGGCCCAGCATATAGGGTGAAGGGGAGATGGAGTTAAGCCAGAAGTGGGCTGCAGTTTGACAGTAATTGTCCTGGCAAGAACTTTAGTATGTACAGGCTAAGCTTCTGTGATTAAGAAACCACAGAATACAGTGGCTTAGACACAGCAGACAATTATTTCTCCCTTGTATCAAGATCTAGAAGTGACCAGTCTAGGACTATGGGTGCATAGGTCATCCAGTTCCTTGTTGCTTTTTGCCTTGCCACTGGGTCATATCCTAATCTCCTATGTTTGTGTGTCAGCCTATGAGAACTAAAAAGAAAGTACACATATATTGTTTCACAAAATGACTCTTAAATTGTACATATTGTGTATCCATACTAATCCACCAGGGAACCTAGAGATTTTTTAAAAAGTTGGGGGAGGTTGATTGATAACGGAGGTCAATTACTAGTGTCTCCCTTAGCAAAGAATGTGGATTTTAATCTAAATGTCATGAGAAGTCACTGAATGTTACTGCGTAGGGGAATGAGTTAATTTAATTTACAGATTTAAAAAGTTGTATTAACTTTTGAATAGAGAATAGAATATAGAAGGGCAAGAGAAGAGGAAGACAATTTAAGAGATGATTGCATGGTTCAGGTAAGAGATGAAGTTAATTTGAGCCAAAGTGTTGTAAGTAGAGATTTTATATTTGGGGTGTGTTGAAGGTAGGTCAGAAGGCATTGCTGATGGTTTTTATAGTAAAGGAGACAAAAAGGGTAATTAAAAGTCCCTCCTAAGATGTTGGACTGAGAATGTGAGAATCATGTTGAGAAATATACTTATTTATATACTCATTGTATAATATGGCTTATTTTAATTTATTTTACTTTTTAAAGGAAAAGGGTAATGTATGTGCCAAGATCTATGGTAATACTAGTTTGTTTATTCTGTGATATCAAAACATACAATTAGCTCGCAGTTCCAGAATAGGTACAGTGTCTCTTTCCTGAAAAGTAAGCAGCAAAGAAAAAAATAGATGTGGACCAGAAGGAAATAAAGGCCTCCAGGATTCTACTTCTAGCTCTATAACTAAAATATTACCCGATCATGGGTGACTCACTCAACGTTTAAGGGCATGAATATCCTCATCTGTAGAGTGGGAATAATGATACCATCTTATTTACCTTAGAGAATTTTTGTGGATCCCAATGGGATAAGAGATGTGAAAGGACTCTGTTTAAAATGTTAACATCATGGTAAGTAATTTATATCATATTTTAAATTTCAATCTGGTTCCTCCCATGGCACCACTTGGTAAAAGTAACCACTTCTCCTGCTTGTTTTTCTCCAATTCCCCACAGTAATTTGGCTTCTCAAAGCAGGTCAAACAGATACCAAATAAACTTGCAAAGTTAGAATCTGTGTGGTTGGGGTGTTTAAGTTGTCATTGTTGTTGTTTTAGAATCTGATTCACTGCTTTTTTTAAATGAGTATCTCAAACACAGCATACACATTCTAAATAATATGAGCAAAGTATCAGAAATGTTGACCAAGTTCCTTAGTCAGTAAACCTACATATTTTTAATGTCTTCTATGTGGAGGGCAAGTTGTATGAGATATTCTTCTAGATATATGCCTACATTTTGGATCAAAAACCAACAAATTAAACTAGATTTGGTAAGACACATCACAATTAGAAACATGAAATAAGTCTTAATATATTCATCTTCCTTCTAGAACTCTCATTAGAAAGTAATGCTTGCTTTTTCTTTGTGGTGCCAATAGGTTTTAACCATCAACTGTTCTCAAACAAGATTGTGCTTACCCTTGAGGCTATCATGCTGTGTTCCTAAAGGTGATGAAATGCCATATTATAAATATGGTATTTCTTCTTAGTGCATTATTATTATTGTGAGGTTTCAGAAAAATAGCTTAGAAATTTGAAACATTATTTTTATATTAAAATAAAAATGGATTATCATGGATTTGAATGCAAAATGTGATGGTTAAAAAATAAAACACAGGAATTTAAATATTTCATTAGTGGTGGAAGCATCAGGCTAAGTCCCTGACCTCTAGGATATAACTTCAGGCTCTTTACCTATTAGGGGGATAGCCATAAAAATATCTAAGTTATACAGCCTAGGTTCCTAAACAGATGCAGATGACTGATCCACAAAAATTAAATATTTCTTTAACCCTTATCAGGGCTCTGAATTTGGTTAGACACATTGGTGGAAGGAAAAGTCTTTTACAATGAAGTTTATTCTTTGAAGTCATCTAGGATTACCTCCCGGTGGCCTTGTTCCACCAAATGTCTAGGACCTGTAGTCTAATATGCCTACTGTATATAGTTTGATAAGATTAATTTTGATCCTTATGATAAGTAGACTAGATTATTCAGGGGGAAATTTATTGGATGACATAATTGGAAAGCACAGGGATGAAACTGACCAGAGCATGATGGAATCTATGGGAATCTACCAACGTCTTTTGGGATCTATTGACCTGGGCTCTATGTGAAGTCACACTTTCTCTTACTGCAGACACTCTGCTTACATTTGATTGGGAAAATGGCTATGTGGCACTCACAAATCATGTTTTCCTAACTTAGCAAACCCAGTGGAAATGGAGGACTTTTCCTTCTCATTGCTTGTATATAGCTCAAAGAAAAATGTGCCATTGAATAACTCAATAGAATTAATGGTCAAAATAGTAATCTGTCTTCTAGTAAGGAAGACCAGAAATAAGAAATTGGCACCCTAAGTAGCCCTACCAAAAACAACCAAAGGGGGAGGTAAATGTGGCTCAAATGGCTGGGCATCCGTCTCCCATATGGAGGGACCTGGGTTCCATCTCTGGGACCTCCTGGTAAAAATAATGAAAAATATAGAAGGCATGCAGGCTGCCAGGCCCCACGAATGGGTGCTCCGCCAGGCCCTGCACATAGGTGCACCATTAGGCCCCGTGCGCAGGTGGGCCATTTGGCCCCGCCGAGCCTCACAGCAAGATGATGATTTAACAGGAGAGTGCAATAAGGGAGAGCCAAGACGAGATGCACCCACCAACCAGGAACTAAGGTGGCGCAGGCAGTAGGATGCCTCTCTTCCACATCAGAGTTTCCCAGGATTGAATCCCGGTGAAGTCAGGAGGAGAAGGATGAGAAGAGAGGGCAGGAAACGGACACAGAATTGCCCAGTGAATAGACACAAAAACAGCAAAAAGGGGGGGAGGGGGGTGGTCAAAATGGATAAAAAAGTAAATAAATCTTAAAAAAAAAAAAACAAAAAAAAAACAAAAGAACATTGTCATTTTCTGTAATTGTGCTCTAATAGAGGAAGTGGGTCCTGCCATTCTGGGGATATGTGCCCCATTTGGTCTCTCCCAGTTCCAAATGGGAGAAATGCATGTGGCAGCAGAGCACACACACATGCCTTTCCCCAATGAAAGGTTTTGTTGGTTCCTAAAATATCTTGGCTTGCTTTGAAACAGGCTGGTCAACATCCTCTGTCACTGAGTCCTCCTTTCACAGTGTGATGTGTTTCTGTGAGTCCAGGATGTCTCAAGCACATTCATGCTGTCCATAGTCTTGGCAACACTAGTTTTAAGCCGGGGCCAGTGTGAAGGTATAGCAAGAACAATCATTAGTGATACTGTGTTGTGTGAGACCTCTGCATCTTGTAAATTTCCCTTTTTTCTAAAAAAGAATAAAACCCAAACCTCAACAACAACAACAAAAAAGCATTGCTACTTTACATTTTATAGTAGGCAGCACCATTTTTTGTTGGATGGCTTTTGTACTTACACAAACTGTAATATAAGCTCAAATATTCCTCTTGGTCTTTGATTCTTGTTTTACTTTTTAGAATGATATGAGTCAAACCAACTTCCTTCTCTCATATCAGTTCTCAAGTTCATTAGCTACATTACATTTTCTTCAGTATTTGGTTCTTCCAGCAGGGTATATTCAATCAATATGTTCTCCTGTCTAGGCCACTTGCCATACTGGCTTTTCTTCTCTGGACACTTTTCTTAGAAGATAGATATACATGTGGTTAAGGAGGTGAGAGGAAAAGAAATTAAGATGAAGGAGTGAGGTAAAAAGAGTAAATCTACCCACCAGAGTCTTTCTCTACATGTGTAAGCTTATCAGGAAACAGTTGCAGGAGAGAAAAATTAAGTGGTGAGCTTATTGCATTTACTGGTTATCAGGTCACATCAGCCTAGTTTGGATACTGAGCAAATTTGACAAAAACTTTGCCCTTTCCTATAACAAAGAAGCAATTTGGAGTTTAAACAACAGAATTAAATGGATGGTATGTCCCAGAAGAAGAAAGTTTATCTAGAGTTCAATTGTACCCCAAAGCCATTTCTGATTTTAAGGCAGCTGCTCATTTAAGCCAACTTGAGACCTCTCTTACTATTCTCCTCTTGTCAAACTTTTTGTTTTTCATTTGTTTGCTTTTTTATTTGTTTCACCTTATAGCCTATATTCCTCTAGAAAATAGAAGTATCCAGGAATTTGTGGTCACATTCTCAGTGTCATAAGTTAGATGGAAGGTGTGTAGCACTCTTTGGAGCAGATAGCAGAGCACAACAGAAAGCATAAACTACCAAATACAATAGACTAAGCTGAAAGGAACTGGGAAAGATTTCTAACTCATCTACTATCATCCCTTCTGGCTTACACAGAAACCAAGATTGTTTTCTCCACATAAAATACATATACACCCACACACAGATCATGCACTCCAGATTTAGATAAAAGGAGAAAGGAAAGCTATTGAAGGTTGAAACGATCATATGAACCAATGCATGAAATTGAGAATGCCCAAGATGCATTGAAAGCACAACAGACAAGTTGATCAGTTTGTTTAATTATACAAAGGAATAGTATAAATATTCTCAGAAATTTAAATAGATAATATATTTTAGAGACCTTTATGTTCTTTACCAAGCATTTTGTATATCTCATAGACATCGGGGACCACTGACATTTTCTTTAGGGAGGGGGGGATAGAGGATGGCACAATAAAGCATGATTTGGAAACCAGTTAATTGACAATGATATGTGGAATTTGTTAAGTAGGAGTGAAGAAACTTGGACATAAAAAGAAAATATTGAAAGGACTAACTTTACAAGGCTGAGAACTAACTGAAAATTTGATAAATCTCAAATATCCAGAATATCCAGAAATAGCCAAAGTATCAGCAAATAAATATTTTATATTGTGCCAATGAATTTTAATATAGGGACACATAGGTTTGAACTTTAATTCCTATGCAAAGTATTATTATTTTTTCCAAATAAATATACACTTATTCAAGGCAAAAGAATTAAAGAAATTTTAGAAATTAAAAAGACTGATTCATGTATATACAGTTGTAATTTTAAGACATGTATATATGACATCAGACATTTTGATAAAGTAGTTAAACACGGTTTCTACTATGAGGAGAAGTCTTGTGACTTCTAAATGACCTTACAAACATGTGAATTATCTATAAAATAAGGGTTATGTATTATAGCTCTTCAAATGATAAGCTGACACTTAAAAACATATTTAAAGGAATGTGTGGATTGGGAACTTCACTTACTATCTTCTATCAGGGACCAGCATACGAAATCTGGCCTGCATCAGTTTTGTAAATGCAGTTTGTTGTAACATAGCCACACCCATTTGTCTATTTATTGTCCATAGCTGCTTTAGTGCTCCAACAGAAGATCTGAGTAGTTGTTCTGCACGATATTGCAATGATGAATACAAGACATTATACATTTTATCAAAACCTATATAATTGTGCAGTGCAAAGTGTAAACCATAATGTAAACTATAGACCATGTTTAGTAGCAATGCTTTAATATGTGTTCATCAATTATAACAAATATACCACACTAATGAAAGATGTTGTTAATGGGGGAAAGTGTGGGAGGGGGATTGGGTGTGGTATATGGGAATCCCCTATATTTTTAATTTAACACTTATGTGATCTAAAGCTCCTTTAAAAATAAAGGAAAAATAATGCTAAAAAAGAATATGTGGCCCACAAAGACCAAAAAAAAAAAAAAAGAAAGAAAAAAAGGATCTGGTCCTTGACAGAAAAAAGTTTCCCCATCCCTGCCTTATATAATTTTCTGTACTATTGACCTGCTTATACAGGCAAGATATTTCTTGTCAAAAAAAAAAAAAAAAAAAATCAATAAAGAGAAAATGATGATATTGATGAAGATAGTGATTATTAATAAAAAGATGAAATAAGTCAAGTTGGTAATGTAAATCTCATCTGGAAAACCACTTTTCAGTGGGCTGGGAAGATGATAATAGAGAAGGTACTTACAAAGGTCTCAAGATGCAAATATGAACAATATTAGCCTACCTACAATGGTAACTGCTGGGTACTCAATTTATGTTGAGACTGGGATTCCATACAAAACTTGCCAAATGATTCCAGGACTAGCAACCCAAAAGACAACAGGCCTATGGAAAATTCCAACAATCTACATACTCAATAAAGATACAGAAATCAGAAGAAGCAGGTCTTTTAGATTATTTTGTGAATAAAATTAGAGAAATGCACATGTCATCCAAATCATATATCATTAAGGCTAAAAATAGTGGTGAGGAGAATAGGAAAAGGTTGGGGCAATTGGGAAGAAGGAAGAGTGTAGAATCAGGAGAACGGATGAGTAAAGGAATTTATGAAGTAAAAAAATTGCAACATCAGTGTCTGGGAGAATTTGCAGTAGATCTAATCAGGGGGAAAGTGTCGAACATTTTTATGAGAGTGTCAGCCAACCTTTGTATATTTTGCTGATTAGGTAAAATTGCCCAGGGTCACATAATTAGTAAATGGCAGGCTTGAAAATTAAGTTTACATCTCTAGAATACCACATACTATACTTAACCTATTGTGATAAAATACCTCCAAATGACCTCAAAATGATTTGAGCATCTTCTAATCTTTCTAACTCACAGGCTTCGATTTATTTTCCTTAGAGCACTCTCCATTTTCTCTAAAATCTGTTCCTAAGGAAGGATCAGGTCTCAGATCCCAGTGTGGTGGGCATTCAAAATTACTCCCTATATGGGTCAGTTCATGGGTAACGAGTGGGTTCTCAACATGAGGGGCATGATGCCAGTGGCGTAGCTGGAGGTAAGCACATTCAACAAGGGAAGACACTGAGAGCGCTTTTAGCCCAAGGTAAAGAATTGGGATTAAACAACAACAACAACAAAATGATAATGGCTTTAAGGTTGGGAGGGAATTGAGGTGTAATTTTAAAAAGATCACTCCTTCTGGAAAGGCGACTCTAAAGAGACAAGAAGAAAAGTACAGAGCCCACTTAGGAGTTTCTTTTAAACAAAAGGAGAAAGATAATGATGGTTTTAGCAAGAATACTACTTGTAGATATAAACAGAATTGTACAGATTCCAGAATCTATTTTGGAATAGAGCTAAGAGGACTTTATGTGGGAATTACTTTGATGATTATATGTTTGAGTTGCCTATTTTTTAACATGCACTCAATATCCACTTTAGTTAAAAGTCAAATGGTAAAGTTTTGGGTGAGAAAATCAAGATTTGACCAAAACCAAATGTAAATATCATTCTAGAATATAAAAATAAGTCTGAAATTTTTATCAAAAATACATTATTATTACATTTTCTTTTTAATTCTGAACTATAAAAGCTTGAATTTTTGTTTCAGAGCATAATAATTTTTAAGCAGTAATAGTTTTTAAATTGCAATTTTAAATGCCTGTTCACTTTCAACTGAGGTATCTAAAGAAATAAGATATTTTTTGTGCACATAATTTTCCTCTAATTAAAAAAAAATTATATTCTTTATATACTATATAATATCTGAACTGGAGATAATTTATCATTTTTTTTAGCTTTTTAAATTTTTGTTGATATTTTGAGGCAATGATACTGAAATTCTACCTTTAATTCAACTGCCATAAGAAGCGAAGTATTACTGAGTAGGACTGTTTTTTTTTTAAGACTCATGGCCTAAATGTAATGAAGCAAATTGAAATTTTATATATTCTTTAAAGGCATATTGTTCATGTAATATTTTTATTGTTTTTAAGACATAAGAATTGTGATTATTTTGTTTTAGTTTTTTAACCTGCATAATCATTTCTTGACTCAAATTATGTCAAGTTCTTTCTAAAATTATCTAGCTAATGTATCCCCACATATTCATATTAACTGATTAACCCACTTAATTATTTAAAATTTCTTAATATTTTTACTTAAACTTAACAACTTTCAAAATCATTCATTATGAATATGTCACAATTGCATCAATTAATTTCATAAATAATTAAATTACTATATCAGGCACATGAAATTTCACTAGAATGTTTAACTTTATCTTACCTTAACTATTTAGAAATTGGCAATAATTTCAAATTACAATTCTTGTTCATATTACTAACATATATGATTGATAGATAGATGAATAGATTGAAATGGAAAGAGATAGATATACATAGATAGCAATAGATATGTCCTATATTAGCATCACTATATGAATAATGATGAGTTACACAATCACATGATTATTCATTGAGTACATAATCAGATGTGCCAGAAAAGAGGTTGAAACATCCAGCTTTTGATGTTTGAACTTTTAAAGCCAAAATTGTAAAGTATGGAAAATTCATTATGGTTGTAGTTTACGTAAGAAAGACCATATAAGTCTCAGTGGATACCAGTCCATGGGCCAGAATAAAAGGCAAATGATTGGTGAATAAATGTATACTTTATAATTAAGGCAAATCAGGTTTTGTTTAACCGAACAATTCCTATCCCAAACATTTTGGCTAACATGTTTCTATACTAGTCTATTAGTGACTTCATAAATGCAACATAGTGATTCTTCATGTTGCTATAGCTATATGAACATACATTAATACATATTAATAGATGGTGAAGGAGAGACTCAAAGGAAATAGGTTATTCAGTTTATTTTTTATCATCTCTTACCCATCCTCAGTCCCTGCCTTTCAGCAAGACTGTTGACTAGTATGTTCTCCTGACTATGAAGTTCTGCCCCCACATCCCCATAAGGTCAATATTCCTGGGGAAGATAGCTACAAAAGTTGCATAGTTTGTAAGATAAGTTGTACCAGTCAGTCACCAGTTCTTTTATGTCCATATTCTAAGCTTTGGGAGAAATGCTGCATGTACTTGGTTAGGTAAGCTGTGGGACTTAAATATTACAAGGCCCTGTCTGTCATCTTATATAAAAGAGTCAAGTTCACATCCCACTGATTGGATCTTGAGGTCTGTGAGGTTATAACAGAGGCTGGAAATGTATGTGACCTCTGATGTGACTTTACCAAAGTTTGTGATGACAAAAAGTAAACTGAATACTGTGTTTCACTGAATTGATTTGATAGCTCATAGTAAGCTTGTAGTAACACCAGTTTATGTTATCTCAAATATATGAATGCAGTAGAAATAGAATCAAACCATCATGATATTTCCTATATGGAGACAGCATGTATTCAGAAACATACATGTACATATATACAAACAAACAAAACACCTCAATTTTGCATATGTTTGCATTCTTCTTTAAAAGATTAGAATATTTTGGAGAAATGGTTGGTCAAACCAAATTTTTGATACTCTGCCAACTTACAGGAAGCTAATTAATTAATATTTCTACTTTTTAGTTTGTCTGAAATAGAATAGTGGTTAAGAAAATATTTTTCAACTGACCATTTTATTTTGTACAAAACAAAAACCGATTTTTGAAACAAAGAAAAAAGAATGACATTTCTTTTCTCCTTCTCTTCTCTCTTTTAAAAATAATCAGTTTATTTATGTTGTTGAGCTAACTAAAGACATTAGAGACTAAAAATATTCATAAATACAGCGGTATGGTGGAAAGAATGTTGTCCACACAGACACAATTGATTGGAAATTTCAAGAATGATGGGAGAGTATTTATGCTGCCTCTCTCAGGGAAGTCTACTGAGTAGTTGTCCATCAAGGTGGCCAAGTGACTTGGGAAACTTTCCAAAGCCATTCCATCTTTATAGACTTCTGTTTGATGGGTTCTAATTTATGCTAGCTGGTGCACATATAAAACACGTGGTAAGAAATAATGATTAGTATAGATCAATAGCTTTGAAAGATAATGAAAACATCTTAATATTCCCTGTGTGTCTAAGCACTATATTCTTCTTATTCTTTACCCCTGAGTTCACATGATAATGTGGCAAAAACTACTTTATAACATGAACAGCTAGAAGGAATAAACTACAAGATTGACAGATAAATTATTAAAATGGTCAATAATTCCTCAGTTATAACCAAACAATCCAACCTATTCTGCCATTCTTTGTTCCTTCCCTTTTCCTGAACTGCAATCCATCTTTCTTTCCTTTCTTCTTTTCTACCCCTCCTTCCTTCCTCAAACATGTGTTGCAACTATAGTACTAGGAATCCTAAGTAGAACCTAATTCTTTTGACTTTTAAATTTTATTGTTCTTCCAGACCAAAGTATCCAATTTTAAACCTTCCCAACACATTCACTTCCATTTAATCAATTTTAAGCTACATATGGATTTATTTTTATCAAGATATATAACAGACCTAGAAATATGCAGTTCTAACTCTTTCTAAATGCCTTACTGGACAGTCAGAGCTTCTGGGCTAGTATATCTTTCTCAGCTGAAGATTTTGTTACGCTTCAGTCCCAGAGGTCAAGTGAATTAGAGAGTCTTTCAGATGAATTCTAATGGTCTCGATATAGGGAAGCAAGTGCATCCTCTCTATAGTAAAGGTGATCAATACAATGTTTATCCATATTCTTATTACATTTTAGGCAACATTTTAAATCTTGAAAAATACCACAGTCCAATTGTATTAGACTTGATGAAAGGGTAGGGGCAATGACATTTTTTGTTTTGTTTTGTTTTAATTAGAGAAGATGTAGGTTTACAGGAAAAGCATGCAGAAAATGTAGTGTTCCCATGTACATCCCCCATCATTAACATTTTACATTAATGTATAGCTTTGTTAAAATTGATCCAGAGGAAGTGAATGTGTTGGGAAGGTTTGTTAAAAGAACATGGGTATTTTTTAATGCAAGTTTGGTGAGGGCAGATGGGCCCAGGATCTCTTAACATTCATAATGGAAAGCTTAAACACATTATATGTAGAATGTTGTAAGGACTAGAAACTAGGTAGGAAAAACATGCTATATATGGAGAATATTCTGGAAGGAATTGTATTGGCAGGATCACACTAGATACAATTAATAATTTATACATCAAGAAGTTCTTGGCTTTTATAGTGGTTCATTTATGGTCCCAGAGATTTTCTTAAATTCAAATGAAAGGAAATAGAAAAAAATATGGACAGTTTATGTGTTTTACTTCACTATGGGAAATTATTACCGTTAAATCCATTAAGACCCTAAGGTGCATTAGCATATATTCTATTTAAAAGGAAAAGCACAATTTTTTAAAGGCAACCTCTTTTAACAGACTATATTCCAGTCTTTAACTTAAGAAAACAATCAGTGCTATGCAAAAATATTTATATTCAAAAATGAATCACAGAGTTATTTATAATAGTAAAAATAAAAAGTGAAAGAACCTAAAAGCCTGATAAGAGGGGATTGGTTTTAAATTAACATTCATATGAGGGCACTAAAATATTTTTGCAGAATGTAAAAATAAATAGAAAAAAGTTTGCAGTATATTGTCAAGTGTAAAAAAGAAGGTTACACATAAGTATATCTAGAATGGCCCCAATTTCATTTTAAACACACACAGAGTGAAAAAAATATACCGAAGAAAATATGCTTATATTTTCACAATGGTTATTTCAAAGTGGTGAGATTATAAGTTAATTTTTTCCATTATCTATATACTTTCCTATATATTCAAAACTGAGTAAAATGACATTATTTTTGTAAAGAAAGGTAAAATATATTTTAAAGAGCAATACATCAAAATGCACACTTATAGCTCCATCTTTTACTGCCACCATCCATTTCCTTTTATCTAGGTTTTTTGGAGGCTCTGAATTTTTCCCTTTCCACACCACAGAAATACAATAAACCGTTCCAGTCATATTGCCCTGTTAATCTCCCCCAACTCAATTATCTTATGGCAGCTTATGAAGAAAAGTTTTAGTACAACTAATGAGGAAGGTAGTAGAAGTGGAAGGGAAAGGTGAACAGAAGGGATATCAGAGGAGAGGAAAAAAAAAAAAAAAAAAAAGGAAAATGGTATAATAGCAGAGTCTAATATGACTTTAGAAATCACCCAGTCTTCTCAGTGGCCATAGGAAAACAAACGTCCTAACGCACTAACTGCATCTACCATAATAGATTAGGGCATTTCCTATTTTGTTAGATTTTCAAAACCCTCCTTACTAATGTGATGGGGCTCAGAATTATATCCTCTAGGAAACTTGTTTCCTCACTTCCATTTTGCAACTACAACTTAATATCCAGTCTCTAGAAACGAGTGTCACTGCCTAGGTTCTTCAAGTGCCTGCTCACTATCTGGTCATATCTACATTTTATGCTTAAGAAGGAAGGGATAATATCTATACCACCATATTCCAACACCTTTATTTCCAGGAAGGTTTATAATATTTCTGTTGGAACTCTCTTCTATCAACAGAAACCAGGATTTCACTTACAAAGGATTTTTCTCCTCCAGTTTCACATCAGGATGAGCCTAAAAGTAAATATTACTAGTACATTTGGGAAAAACATTCCATGTGCCAAGACTTGTGCTGGCATATCATTCTAGCCTCCAGCGTCAGGCTTCTCTGAGTGGCGATTGTCTCTGCTGGCATGCAGGCTGCCAGGACTGAAAGCAGTTACTGCCTGCCACTACCTTCCAACGTGGGCCTGGCTAGAGAAAAAGGAAAAAAAAATCAGCATAGGGCCAACAAGAAATTTAACTGTAAGAATAAAAAAGAAAAAATGTAAAGATGTTGAGGAAATTTGTAACATTAAAATAGATATTATTTATAAAACAGAAAAAAGAGCAAAACTACTTGAAATATGTTCTAAGTAAATAGAAAGCGGGCATTGCTTCTATCAAATAAAAACAGACCAATTAAAAAATATGATGCAGGACAATGAATAACATAGTGTCTGTAGTTAAAACCTCAGAGGGAAATATAAGTGAAAGTCCTTCTGTTACAGAAAATCAAATCAGTGCTGCTGAGGACAAGCTTTAGAAAAACCAACAGAGAGAAAAAGAAATTAATAAGAAAAAAATTAAAAATCATAGAATGCTTACTGGATAAGGATCACTAGATGATGGATATCTAACCCATGATAATTTTGGTTTCCAGAAGAAGATAAGAGGAAGGAGTAAGAAGAGCAAGACAAGAAGAAGGAAGAGAAAGCTATTATTATTAATAATAAAAATAAAGCATGTATCTACCAAATATAGTCCATACATACAGGAAAAAATATGAATTAACATCAATGCAAGAGTAAAATGAAGACAAGCGTGAGCACTATTGATGAAAAAGTGAAGACGCTTTGATTTCCAGAAATGAGAGGCAACAGTTAATATTTGATTAAAAAATCTGGTAAAGTGAAAGTAAACAGATAAGTAAATGTTAAATGTGATCAAGCATGATTGTAAATTTAATTAACTTATTTGGATCAAAAACTTCAAGAAAATATACAAAGTCAAAGCTATTTAAAAATGTGGAGCAAAATGGACAAAAGCAAAATTGCATTAAAGGATATTTCTGATATTTCTTCATTCATACAAATATATATATATATTTAATATGTATATATTCATAAATGCATCAATGTAATCATGGCATACATATTAGGCAATCTTTTTCTTTCCTTTTTCATTCCCCTCCTTTAAATGTTCTTTTCCCTCTCCTTCTCATCCCCCAAATTTTCCATCGCATTCTTGAGGTAAAAAATACTAAACCTGTATGCCTCCATCCATCTTTCTCAAAATGTTAATAAAATAGTCACATAAAAGAGTATTTTTTAAATTTCATGCATGATATTCTATAGTAGGAATATATTGACGGCTATCTCTTTTTTCTTTTTCTTTTTGCCTCTATGTACCATGTTGCAATATGAAAACTTAAAATCTATATCTCTATGACCTGGTTTTATTATTCCTAAGATTCTCAGGAGTGGGATTGATGAGTATACCTTTTCAAATGTTTAGTATACTCTTCTGGATTGTTTTCCGAAAAGGCTGTTTCAATTTGAATAACCACAAGCCCATTTTCCCCACCTGCAATAAGTGTTATTGCTCTTTTGAAATTTTTCCCAGTCTGATGGTTGTAAAGTAATAACACATTTTTATTTTTATTTCCCTAACTACCACTGAGTTTGAATTTTTGTTTTGTTTTGTCTTGTTCTGTTTTGCCATTTGGATTTATTCCTTTATGAAGTTTATCTTTATATCATTTGCCATTATTCGATAGCTAAGAATTAAGCTATATTGCAGAACTTAACCCTTTGTCTGACTCCTGTATTACAACTTTTCCCCTAAATTTGTGGTAAGTCTATTGAGGCTTTTTAACCTTTTACAAAAATATTTCCATCTTTTTATGATTAAATATTATCTATGCTTTCTTTCTTAGTTCCTTAACTTGTAGGCAGTCTTTTTTTTTTTTTTTAAGAACTTTTCTTTAAGTCTCAGATTATCAGCTCTCCTAGATCTTCTTGGAACAACTTTAACTCGTTTTGTATTTTATAGTTAACTGTTTGTTTTTATTTGTTAAATATATTTTTTTATTTTTTTTAAAGATACTTAGATTATATAAATGCTACATAAAAAATATAGTGGATTCCCATATGCCCTGCTCTCATACAGTTAACTGTTTAATCCACATTAACTTTTATTTTCTATATAGTATTAAGAAGGGTATCTTGTTTTATTTTCTTATACAGGATTACCCATTTGTGCCAGCACAAGTTATACCACCTTTGAGATATAAAAGCATATCATATATTTAATGGATCCTAACATATGTTCCAAAAAGGATCATCAAACTTTTTTTCTGTAAAGTGCTAAGTAGTAAATATTTTAGGCTGTGTGAGCCAGATGGTTAGAAGGTGGTCACAATTATTCAACTCTGCCATTGTAGCATGAAATCAGCCATAGAGTAACGAACATGACTGTGTTTCAATAAACTTTACTTACAGACACTCAATGTAAATTTCCCATATTTTTCACATGGTATGTCATAATTTCTTCTTTTTATATTTTTTCAATTCTTTAAAAAAGTGATATCAATTCTTTGTTTGTGGCCATAAGCAAACAGGTGGAGAACAGGATTAGTTTGCAAACCCCTATGCTATTATAATGTATTTTCCATTTCTTTGGCAATGTCATATTGATTAGATAAGGCTGCTTTATAGTAAATCTTGATATCAGGTAAGTCCAAACTTCATAGCTGTTCTGTTATTTCCTACCTTTCTGTGTTATACTGGGAGATTTTGATAAAATTTTTCTATTTCAAAATTTTAAAAAATATATTAATTTTGGGAGAATTTCTTTTTTGGTATTTTGTTAACCTATTAAAGTACATGGCATATGGTTCCAATTGTTTAGCTCTTGATTTTTACTCACAAAAAATAAGATGGCTTCGTCCCTATGTTTATTCCTAAGTCTCTTATGGATGATTTTCAAATTGTAACAGGAACATACATTGCATTTTTATTTATATGTATTTCTATAATAGAGGAAATTGTTGATTTTTGTATTATGTATACACAAATTTTCCAAAATTCTAAGTTTCGTAGATTTAAAATAGATGAAATATGTATCAGAAAAAAAAAAAGAAATATTTTTACCTTCTTTTCCAGTGCTTATATCAATTATTTCATTTCCTTGTCTTATTACATTTACTATAAATCCTGAGCTAATATTTAATAATACTGTGATACTGGGCATATATGTCTTATTCCTGCTTTTAATTGACCAGCATTTCATTTATTACTGTAATATTTTCCATGGATTTTTATTAATTCATTTTTATTGTTTTAAACATTTTTCTTCTATCCCAATTCTATAGTGTTTTTTTCAGAATGGTTGTTCAGTTTTGTCAAGTGCCTTTTCAATATCTATTTGGATTTACTCCCTTAAGTCATTGATCCAATGGTTTATTAAAATAGACATTGATATGCCCTCAAGGAATGCTTGAAAAAATATGTGGAATCTGGAGAGATAGCCTGTGGAGATATGTGGAGCATGGAGAGGAAAGAGGCTGCTCTTGCCCCAATAAAAGTTCTTTGAACTATACCTTAAGTAGCTTTGTGTTATCTAAAAAAATGTGTACTCTTCCTTGCAGCAGGGACAGTACCAGCATTTGCCATGCTTTAAGATGAACAGATGAAGAAAGAGGCAGTCATGAACCTGGTGAATAAACAGAGGAATGATGAGCTGCCTCCCATTGCACTATGTAATGCTCTTGGGCAGACCCAGTACACATCCTACCATTCATGAACTTGCTGCCATGAGCCTCAGAAGCTGGACCAAAGCCCCAGTAAGCAAGTAAAGGAAACAAAATGCTAAAGTATGCACAAGGGTCCCCTAAGTGCCGAGAGAAAAGAACTAACAGATACCCAGGAGAGATTTCTTCTGGTGAAACAGGATTACTGAAAGAGTAGATCAGACAATAACTTGAAACAAACACAAAAATTAAGAACAATGAAGGAATCGTACTGCAAGATGCAACATTCTTTCAGGGAATATAGACTCTGACATCCCAACGAAAATATTTAGATGCTTAAATGTAGGAACGAGAGTTACTGTTGAGATATCATTAGCTTTGTGGAAAAACAAGTAGGAATGACTCAAATAGAGGGAGATATATGAAAATCATAGAAATTGTGAACAAAAATAGACATGATAGATTCAGAAGACTGTACAAAATGAATAGTAGAAGCTCCAGAAAGCAAGAGAAAAATTAGAGGCAAAATCTTAGTTATATAATTGTCTTGACACAAAAATAATAAACTAGCTCAGTGAAACTAGGTGTTGGGCAAGGGAAGCAATTAAATGTTTTGTAGACAGGTGGGAATGAACACCAGAAATGGGAAGGCAAAAAGGCCCAATATTTAAGGCAGTACATTTTGAGCACATACTTAAATTAAAAAGTAAAAACGTAGAAGAAAAGGCCTTGAAACAATACAGAACTCTGATTCCTACAAACTGGGCAGAACAAGTCCAGGTTAAGACACCAAGATAATCTGGAAAAGTGTAAGTCCTCTTTCTTTATCCACACTGATTAAATGTTATTATCAGTTCTTTAGTGAGGAGCAATGGGACATCAAATTCAGATACCTTTTTTTTCTTAGATATATCAATATATAGAAAATGTTACAATGTTCTCATTATAAACCAGCAAATTTGACATTTTGTTTGTCTAATTTTGATCTTGAACCCAGTTTCAGCTCTGCATGTTTTGTTTAAAATCTTATTTGATTTTGGAACTCTGTACTTTTTGTATGATTTTTCTGTAAAACAACTGCTCTAATGAAAAGCAAACAAACGAACAAAAAACTTAAATTTGACTCAGTATGTGGGGAATCCACAGGCAAAAGCTGCTCAATTCCTACACCCAACATCAGATACCCAAACCCTATCCTGTCTGACAAGCTACATGCCCTCATTTATTTAAGAGTAGAAATAAGACAATTGTCATGATGCTTAAGATTAAAAAGTTATGGTACTATTTAAATAAGCAAAAAGAAACAGCACTCGGGGAAAATATACAAGTTATGAAGAACACTATAATAAAATCCTAGATTATTAAGCACAATATTGAAAAAAATGGGATACAGCCAAAAACATACACAGAAGGAAGGACTTTTAAGAATTGGTAGTATTAAAATTTAAAAATATAAATATACTTTAAATAATCACAATAGGTTGTTTTACTTTAATAAATCAAAAAAATACATTTTTAAGAAAATTGAAATGATATTTTAAGAAAAAAGAAATAAAGAAAAATTGGAAAAATAAATTAGAATTCAGAGCAACAGTAAAATGAACTTTCTCTAAATGTTGGTTTCTAAAGGGAATATATCAAATGAATTCTTACAATTGGGTCTATTTTAAAAGTTTATACAATCAGAAATGAGCACAACAAAGAATTTCTTTTTGTAAAAGTAAATGCATGCTTATTGTGATTTTATACTAATTAGTATGTGTTTCTCATTATTAAATGAAAATGACTGAGGAAGAATTTAAAATTTGAAGCAATATTCCAATCAAAATTTCTAAGTCTCAATGATTTTACTGACAAATTACATTAAATTTCTAATGAACATTTACTATACATACGGTATATAAACTATTCATCACATTTAATAATGGAAAAAATAGATTAAATTAAGACTTGACAAAATTAGCAGCTCCCCCCCAAAAATGGACTGATCTCATTTTGACAAACAAATGTGAAAAATAAAAAGGAAAAGAAAAAAATAATTTAACAGAAAAGTACAGTTCAATGGTATATAAAACAATGGACTAGCTGGATCACATAGTGTTTATCTCAGGTTAAGAAATTTCTTTGGAAGCGGATGTGGCTCAAGCAATTGGGCTTCCGTCTACAGTATAGGAGGTCCAGGGTTTGATTCCCGGGGCCTCCTACTGAAGGCAAGCTGACCCGAGCGGAGACCTGGCCAGCGAGGAATGCTGGCCCACACAGGAATGCCGGCCCGAGTGGAGTGCTAGCTCATGCAGACAGCTGGCGCAACAAGATGACACAACAAAAAGAGACACAGAGCAGAGACAATGAGAGACACAGCAGACCAGGGAGCTGAGGTGGCACAAAAGATTGGGTGCATCTCTCTCCAGAAGTTCCCAGGATCGGTTCCTGGTGCTGCCAAAAGAGAAGACAAGCATATACAGAAGAACACACAACAAATGGACACAGAGAGTAGACAACGAGAGGGGGTGGAGAAATAAAAAAATAAATCTTTTTTTTTTTTAAAACAAGAAATCTGTTATTAAAATGAATTATAACACATTTTAACAAGGTCTTATCACTGATTATTAAACGGATTCTAGTAATAAACATTTACTGAATGATTAATATATATCATAAAATTGTGCTAAAAATTTTCAATAGATTTAGTTAATCCTTAAAACTATGCTATAAAGTATATACTATGATTATACCCACTTTACAGAATAAGGAGCAAAAGCTTAGAGAGCAGATGTAATTCTTCTGTCACTCAACAAGTAAATGACTGCACCAGACTCTGTCCTAGGCCTATTCCAGAGCCCACATTTGCAAAGTGTGGGCCATTCTGCCTCCCAGCAGATACTGCAAAAGTGTTTGTTAAGATTCATACCCAGATATAACAAAAGCCCTAAAAATAGAAAAGTTTGGCTAGCAATATTTTAAAGACTGTCTATTCTGAAAACCAGCAACCAATTTAAAAAAATGGTGAATTGTTTGGAATCAGGAACATAAAAGAGGTATGTGTGATGAGGGAATTTGTTCAATATTTTGGAAAATTTAGGTTAATGCAATAAGGTATGAAATAAACAATTTTTATTGCATGGGAAAAGTTTAAATTATGATTATTTGTGGAATATAAGATTATGGATCTAGAAATCCTCAAAGGAACAATTGCATACATTTTAGAATTAATAGTAATGTGCCCATAAAAAGATAAGAAAACGGAATTAAATAGGAGTTCCATTTACTTGTAATGTATTTACTTGTAATTACATTTTCATTGTAATTGTATTTAGAAAATTAGCAATAGCAACCCTCAATATATAAAATATCCTTGGCCCCCTGCATACCATCATCCCTTCTTTCCTTCTGTTCTCCCATTATACAGATGGGACAACTGAAAGGTAGGGGAATGGAAATGAGGTAAATTGAAACTAGGGGAATTGAGAAGCATAGGGTTTGGCAGTATTTAAGTTGTATCTTGGGACTGGAACCCAAATCAACCTATTAAGCATTATACTTGGTTTTCTCTATACTGTACCTAATACTGATCTCCTAGGTGGCACATCTCCTATTCAATGCCTCCTTTAGCCTCTTTCCTTGGTATGGAAAACAGAGAAAGTTTTAACAGGATGAGGAATTGAGACTCATTGTGTCAGAGTTCTGGTTGAGGCTTCAAGGTAGTAGGTGTCAACTACACATTCAAAGTGAGGTGCTGAGCTACATAAACAAGAATCACTAGGGAAGTTTTAGATAAATGGTTATGTAACCCTTACCTAACCACCTCCAGCCTATGAAAGAGAAGGTAACGTTGATGGAGTTTAGAGAAGATTTCTTTAGAAAGTTGGATTCTTCTTTGTGTCACACCCACCCCCCAACCTTACAAGCCCCACTGGGAGAGTAATAGTGTGTACTCAACCTAGAGCCTTGAGAGGACCATTTAGACATTTAGGGAGCCTAATTGGAAAGGGCTGAGAAGTAACCCTGCTCCCACCAATCACAAGTGGAAGGTTGAATACTCCCTTGGACAAAATGTGGACCACACTGGAGAAGACTCACCTACACTTGATCTGAATCTACCCCACAAAGAATTCCTGCTAGGTATTCCAGAAAGAAAGAGGATGGAGGTCCTCTAGGTAGAGAAGATGAAGGGTAATCTTAAGCAGCTCCCTGAAAGAAAAGCATTGCCCGTTTCAAGGGAGCTACAGCTGAAGTTCCCAGCAGGGGAAGTTACAAGAAGATCAAGGAGTTGCTCAGGACAGAAAAAGAAAATAAAAAAGTCAGCTTCAAATTATCATAACCATAAATGGTCAACCTCAGATTATATCAAGTACAAGCAACTCAGAACTTTGCACTATCCTTTAACAGTTCTCTTCTATCCTCCTCTTCAATCCTAAAGGAATCGGAAGCCAAAAATTTGAGGGTGGGGTGGGAAGGGGAAGGCAGTAAAAGAGTACTAGGCAGGGCATAGAAATGGAGCCAGACTCCACATACCCTTTCCTACTCCAGATCTCCTAAAGCTGAAGCAGGTGTAGGCAGAGCATAAAGTAGGGAGACACTTTAACTTCAAATTATGATTTTTAAACACTGCACTGGCAGCATACAATGATGAACTCAGACTTTTTGTATCTATGAGTAGATCAAAATACCTTTTATGGTATATATATCCAAAAATAAGAGACTTGGGCATGCACGAAATTTCATCCAGAGTCCTAGAAAGAATTAGTGGCTTGACCTGGGCAAGTTGTTTTCCCAGAGCTCCCCAAGTCATCTTGTACAGTGATCCCATGTGGGTGATTCTCAGAGTTTTAGGTCAAATTTCATGAACCTTGTGCCATCAAAATGCTTTGGCAATCAAAAATGTTCCAGAATATTATTGATAATTTATGTTAGCATAGAGTAATAGGCTCTTACATGTTGAAAATAATTTTGCATATAGTATTTCATTTGTTTTGCACAAAAACCAAGAGAGTAACTGTAAAATGTATACTTATTTTGGTGAATTAGAGAAATAAGAAGGGAACTGGCTCTACCCTAAGTTAAGAAATTGCTAGTGTGGGGCAGGTCCACTATTACTCTAAATAGTATCCATGTGCTAGCACTCTACTAAGTTCTTTCCATGTCATATTTACCCATTTTTCCAATGGAGATCTTCTAGAACCCAGGTCTCCAGAATCCCATCCTCAAGAATCCCTTCAAATTTTCTAATACTACCACATTGTCATCCTCCTCCTCCTTCTTCTCCCTCCCTCCCTCCCTTCCTTCCTTCCATTCCTTTCATGCCTTCATGCCTTCATGCCTTCATTCAAAGTCAATTTTCAATGTCCTTTATTATTTGGGTCACCTCCTTATTTGTTTGGCTAGAACTCAGCATTTTAGTTCTCATCATAACTGTGGAAAACAACCAAAACCCTAATTTAAAAAGTAGTAGTAAACAATAATACTAGTTTAAATGACACTTTAAAAATAATAATAATAATAGCTAATATTTATTTACTGCTGCCTAATGTTCCCATCTGAATGCCAGCTCTGTGAGGGCAGGGGCATTGCTGCATTCAGTCCCGAGTACCTGGTATCTAGGGTAGTAGTTCTTTGACACATGATGGACACAATAAGAAACATGTATGAGCAAATGAATATCAGTATTCTGATAGGAGTTTTAGGAAGAGTATCTCATTTAATGCTGAAAATATCTATGTAAAAAATCTATTATTATCCCCATTTTACAGATAAACCAGTTTCAGTGACTTGTCCAAAGTCACTGTTCTCATAAATACAGAAGTGGGATTCAAACTCCTGTCCATCTTAGCACACAAGCTTAATCACTAGGCAAGTTTGTCCCTAGCATTTTTAAAGCCTGACATTAGCAAGTGGCTGATGTTTTAAAATACTGCGGTATATTACTCCCTTTGCTGTTGAACACTGATTTATATGAATCCCTGTCCCAATGTTTGCTATCAGGCCAGCTGTTATCAATTCACATCAGCTAGCAGCCTTGTGGCCTTTCTTGTTCAAGGAAGCCTCTTACCGGGGTAACAGAAAAATAAATGGAAGTTAGAGCAGGACAGCAACGACATCTGCTACCAAGGTAGTTGTTAGTATCTTGTGTCCTTGCTTGTCTCTGTGGTGCTCTCTCGGCTTCCTCAGATCTAGTGCACTTTTGGGTTTTGTTTTCCTGGGCAAGCCTGTTTCCTGAAGTCCTGGGTTTCCTCTGAAAACTGGCTGCTTGCCTAGACCTGATTCTAGCCTCCTCCTAGTTCTCCTTCATCTTCTCAGGCTCAGAACTGTACTCCTGAGCTTTGCATTTGGGAACACCCCACATCTTTCCTTCTTCTAACTTTCCTTCATCCATTCAACTTGCTGCTACATGCACTTGTACTGACTGTCACATTTCCTGCTTCCCAAGACACTTACTTTTGTCATTAGTATTGCCACTGCTAGAAATCTTCCATAATAGTTCCCCATGGATGGAAGGATATTTTGGGAATGCCAGCTGGTGATTAAGATGCAAACCAGATCTCACAGCAAGGTGAATAGGAATGCTATATATTAAATATATTTCCACAGGGCTTCCAGTAGCCATGCCCATTTTTCTTGGTGCGTCTGTTTCTGTCACATTGTTTTGGGTTTGCCCCTTCCCTCAGGGACACAATCCTTGTCATTTTCACCCTCTGCAATAGGATGCTCCTCTGTAGTGAGTTTGCCCTGATAGACCTGAAGCTTGTGGATGTGAAGTAAAACAGAGGTCCACAGATTGTTGATAAACTTGCACTGTATTAGGAAAATTACCTTGGAAATGTTTTCTTTTCCTAATGCTTCGATTGCTTGTTGTACATGACAGGCATTTGCACTGTGAGGCTGCAGAATCGTGAACAGATGGTGCAGTACCACTCTTGGTCATGAGGGAAAGTTTCCCAACAAAAGAGGTTTTATTCTCCCCTGTATTCCTCTTGCATATTGCAGGCAATTTTTCCTTATTCTTCTCTTTTATTTTTTCTTGGACAGCAAATATTGCCTTGGCCACAGCCTCATGGCGTTTTGCTCATGGATCAGCATTAGATCAAAACTAATAATAAATCTCTTTTCATTCTCCCCACTGGACTGCATTAGGTTTATGGCTTTGGAAAGTCAGTCGTACCAGCTGGGTTATCTCTGTTGTCTGTGCCTCTGGTGGCAGGGTGTCATCATGAGGATGCATTTATGAATCACAGAATTGCTACCCTGATATTTTTCAACCCAGACTGTGCCTTGTAGTGCCATGGAGCAGGTGTGTCACCTTGGATAGCAGTGATTATGGGAAAGAAAGCCTGAGCCCCGACCTTTGTGTGAAATCAGCTAGAATAGGATTTGGCTTTCCAGAGCATGTTTCATATTTAAGCCTCAAAGAGCTTTAAATATAATGAGTTCAGCCTTGACAGTCCAGGGACCATGTAGGCAAGTAAAGTAGTTGCCCTACATCTTGGAAAGATGTGGCATGTAACTGGTGACTTAAAAAGAATCTTCATAATATCATTTACTTTTAAAAGAGAGGTTATATTCAGATACCCTATAGATATGTTTGCCAACAAGTACTGAGAAAGTTATTTCCTAAAACAGTTCTGGAAATTAAGATTATATCTTTATAATAGTGTAACCAGCTGACATCTACAAAGCCATGTGATCTTCTAGCTCAAGCAATGGGAGCCAGCATTCCTAACCCTTTTCCAAGGAAAACTGTACTTCAGATCTTACAGAACAGCTGGTGTTGCTATTTTTTTTTTTTGGCTTATTTTTAATTTTCTCATAACACAGAGGTAGCAGAAATGATCATTTGTGAGTTTTTAAATAATCCTAGTTAGTATAGCTAGAAGAGCTCTTAGAGGTGAAGTGACTTTGAAATCCAAATGCTGTTTTATGGCATGGACTGAAGTAGATGCAATGCTCCATGCCAGCCCCTCCTTCAGCCTTCTTTCCACTGAGTTTCCTCCTCTCTCTTTTCCTCTTTCTCTCCTCCCCTCTCTTTACTACTTCATGCTGTTCCCCAAAGTAAAATTGATATACTGAAAGGGGGAAAAAGGTACATCCTCTTAAACTGGAAAAGAGTCTTTAGAATAATAATAATTGGTGTTTTCAGTTGTTGTGAGGATTGAAGAAGTTCATTAAAATTTTATTTTAAAGTTTTCACTTTCTTACAATTTATTTTGTGTATTATATGGGTATGACCTTATATAGTATGCTATATTTATATATTATATGCCAGCCACAGTAGCAGCATTTAAGAGGAATTGTGAAAAAACTTATGTTTTTAGTTAAATCAGTTCTTAGGTTCAGGCGATATTTAGGTAGTTGGGACTTCATAAAGAAGAATAAACTGTCTTATTTGTTATCTTGATAGAGATAGGAGATGGTGTTAATAATCTAAAACAATATATTGTATGCAGCAATTCACTTATATTTGGCTTTGGAATGCCTGATAGAATGTTTTAACTGCAGATTTGCCTTTTTGATGATGTTTTCCTTGGACAAATACTGAAATTAGTTTACATTAGGTTTAGTAAACACTGAGTGACCACAGGGGCAGCCCTAGCTTGGTATGAGATTTTTGTTGCAGATAAAACCCATCTGCATAAATGAAAGTGGATACTACACAAGTAAATGACGATTACATATTATAACATGTTCAGGGAAAACATATCTTAGAATGGAAGACAGAGGAAAAGGAAGGAGGAAAGCCAGAGACAAAGAAATTTGTTAGCATCTTCTTGATCTACCTGGGAGGACTTCACGGAGGAAAAAGAGAGACAGATCTTTTCAACTATCTGACTGCTCTCCCTTCCATCATTGAATAATGAAGTCAAGGCCTACACAAACTTGACTTTTGATAAGATTGGAACCAGCGGATTTAAGAATCTTTGTATTACCAAGTTTTGCTGCTGTCAGCAGCCTGTGATGCGAGCTTTCATTCAGCAGTTGGATATCCTGCAGCATTTGCTCCTTGGAGGAATGGCAGCCACCAAACATCTCATAATTAAAATGCAGAAGCTGAGAGACTTAGAAAGCCTGCTGGAGTAGGCTGGGAGAACTGAAGAAGGGCAAATAGGGAGCTAGAAGAGATTTTATCAGAAGAATTAAAAACAGGAATATGACAGAATGCCAGCTCAGTTTTTCCTACCGCGTGACAGAGGGTGCCTGAGTTGGCAAAATGGAAAGATCGGATAAGATAGCCTGGAATTTCTCATTTCCAGTCCTATGTGTGAATTGAGCTATTCACTCATTTATAATGGTTTCTATAACTGCCTTTCCTCCTCCATTTCCTGTAAAATTGAGCTACGAACACCTGTCTTACCAATTAAATTAAAAAAAAAAAAAAAAAAAAAAGCTAATGAATGCCTCCACCATTCTCCCAAGGTCCCAAGCCAGAAAGCTTGAAAATCATTATTAAGCACTTCCTATTCCTCTCTAAATGCTTCCACAATTTTCAGTTGACCTGGCCTCTAAGATATGAGGTGCCTAAGATCAATGGGAAACTTTTATAAGAGAGAGGCAGATAATTTTAAAAAGGATTACAAGTCTCACTTATGCACACACATACACATAAAACACTGCCTGTTTATTTTTCTGCTATATCCTGTTCTCCCAGTTTTTTCCATTAATTAAGATTTCTTAAGAAGTTCTTTCAAATTGAAGTTTTCCTATAGTGACCATAAGAATTTTCTCAATATTATTTATGGAAGTTATCCAACACAGGATATTCTGATTTTATTTTGTAGCCAATAACCATGGACTGTATGAAATTTTATCCCATTAAATTTCATTTCTGGAAAATGAACATCTTGATGAAAGAAGCTGATTCTGGCAAAATTCATACATGCACAGCAGAACCTGATGCAACTGAAAGATTCAGTACATCCCATTCAATATGCCTCCTTGGCAGCAATTATAAGCAATTTCCATTTCACAGCCAAAATGGGCTTTCCTTTGCCAATTGGGGACAGGCCATGAAGTAATGGGAAAAGAACTGGGAAAGGAGACAAGAGATCTGGGTTCTAATCCAGCCCTGTTGACTAGCTTGGTTATTTCTGAGGAAGATACTGAATCTCATTTATTCTCAGTTTCCTCAGCTGTAAAATACATTTCTTACCTATTTCATATAATATATATAAAGTAGTTTGTTTAGAAGGAAGTGCTACATGAATTCCTATAATTACACTATTAATATAAGCAATAAATCTATGCATTTATCATGGCATTGAAACACACTGAGTTAAATATAATTTTTCTCTATTCAGCACACCATGAACCTAATAAATATGAAGAGAAAGTACTTGAGATGAGTGTCCTTGATGCTTGACAAAATGGGAAAAAATGAAACAGAATAGATTAGTTTTAAAATACTATATGCTGACACAGAGACCAGATTCTAAATCTATTTTCTACTTTTTAGCTGAAAATGCTTTACCTGACAGAATTGGTTTTGGCCAACATTTCAAAAGCTTCCCAAATAGTAATTACTACAAAAAATATATATAATTATGCTACAAAGAAAACAAGTAGGAGGGGTCCAGATTTTCTAGTGCTTAAAATATGAGGAAAGGATGGTGCAAAGGATATTGTTGGGGGAAATATAATATGACCTAAAATTTAATATTGATCTTTAGGTCTCTAATAAAACAAATAATAGTGCTCACACATATACTATGTGAAAGTCACTCTGCATGTACTGTGCTAAACGTTAAATGCATTTTAGATGCTTACAACTGTGATAAGGAGAGAAAAATATATATTTCCTTAAAAAGTTTAACAATGGAAGGTGGAAAGTTTAGTAGTCTGAACAAGTAAATTGAAGTGAAGAGATCTTATCTCTGGTGTAGGTTCTGATAAAATTTGTGTCAAAACTTCTGTACAAGCTGTATGAGCTTGAAATAGTCTCATCATCTCTAATTCAACTTGTGTCATCTAATTAAACATGATTCTATGATTCTAAGTGATAAATTACTATTACCATAAATGATAGTCATATTGATATTCATTGTTGTGGTGAAGTTAGTAAAGTCTTTACAGAGGAAATAACATCTAAATTGTTCCTTAAAAAATGAGTAAGATTTATCTAGACAGAGAGGAGTTGGGAGAACATTTTGGAGAAAAGGAATATTATAAGAAAATGACATTTTGGGGGGTATATTCTAAGAACGATAAGCCTCTTAACCAATGCAGATCCTCCATGGAATAAAAAATATAGTGAGGATTAAATTGGGAAGATGATGGGGTAGGAAGCTCCAGAAATCAGTCCTTTGCCTACTCCTGAGTGGCCATACAAAACTTTGAGCTCTTGTCCCAGTTTAATATTCAAATTTTCTCACAATTTTATATATATACACATATTATAAATAAATAATTTAATATAAAATAATACATATATTATTAGAGAAGTTGTGGGTTTACAGGACAATCATGCATAAAATACAGAATTACAGTATGACCCCACAATCCCACTTCTAGATATATACTCAAAAGTATTGAAATGGGTATCCACACAAATATTTGCACACTGATGTTCATAGTAGCATTATTCACAATTACCAAAAGATAGAGGAAATCAAGTATCTATCAACTGATGAATGGGTATACAAGATGTGAGATACACACACACACACACACAATGGAATATTATTCAGCCATAAAAATAATGAAGTTCTGGTACCTGAGACAATATGGATGATGTACCTTGAAGACATCATGTTTAGTAAAATAAGCCAGACACAAAAGGAAAATATTGTATGATTTCACTGATAAGAAATAATTAGAATAAGCAAAGTCATGGAGACAGAAAATAGAATAAAGGTTACCAGGGGACAGGATGGGGTTAGGGAATAAGAAATTAAGGCTTAAAATGTACAGAGTTTCTATCTGGCGTGGTGGAAAATGTTGGTAAGGATGGTGTGGATGGTAGCACAACATTGTGAACATAATTAGCAGCACTGAATTATATACAAATGTACCACACCAAGTATTAATACAGGGTGGCATATGGGAATTCTGTATGTAGACATAACTTTCTGAGGAATCACCAAATTATCTTCCATTGTGTCTGTACTATTTTACATTCCCATGAACACTATGAATGAGTGTTCCTATTTCTAAGTCCACAACCTCTCCATCACTTGTAATTTTTTTTAATGGCAGCCATTCTAGTGGGTATAAAATGGTATCTCATTGTGGTTTTGATTTGCATTCCCCTAGTGGCTAAGGGTATTAAGTAATTTTTCATGTGCTTTTTGATTGTTTTTATGTCTTCCTTAGAGAAATTCTATTAAAATTTTTTTTTGCCCATGTTTTAGTTGGGTTGGTTGTCTTTTTGTTGTTGAAGGATTTCTTTATATATTCTGAGTATTAAACCCTTATTGGTTATGTGATTTCCAAATCTTTTATCCTATCTTGCAAGTTGTCATTTTACTTTAACAATGAAGTCCTTTGATGCATGAAAGTTTTTAATTTTTATACGACCCTATTTATGTATTTTTGTTGATGTTGCTTACTGCTTTGGTTGTAAAGTCTAAGAAACCATTACATAAGACCCTGAAGACACTTCCCTACATTTTCTTCTAGGAGTTTTATACATCCAACTCTTATATATAGGTCTTTGATCCATTTTGAGTTTATTTTTGTATATGGTGTGTGTTAGGGGTCCACCTACACTCTTTTGTAAATGGAGATCCAGTTTTCCCAGCACCATTTGTTGAAGCGACTATTCTTTCTCAATCGAGTAGTCTTTGCCCCTTTATCAAATATTTGGTCATAAATGTCAGGGTTGATTTCTGAGCTTTCCAATCAATTTCATCGGTCCATATATCTGTCCTTGTGCCAGTACCACGATCTTTTGATTAATGTGGATTTGTAATAAGTTTTAAGATAGGCAAGTGTGAGCCCTTCAACTTCTTCTAGCTTTGGCTGTTCACGACCCTTTACACTTTCATATAAATTTGATGATCAGCTTATCCATTTCCACAGAGATGGTTGTTGGAATTTTGATTCGGATTGCATTGAATCTGTAAACTGATTTGGTTAGAATTGACATCTTAGCAATATTTAGTCTTCTAATGCAAGAATATGTAACATCCTTCCATTTATTTAGGTCTTCTTAAGATTGATTGCTGATAGTGTTTAGAAACTACTGATTTTGGGGTGTTGATCTTGTACCTTGTCACTTTATTGGATTCCTTTATTAGCTCTTGGTTCATTGTTCTAGTTTCTCAGAACTTACTGTATATAGGAACATAGAAGCTGCAAATAGGGAAAGTTTTACTTCTTATTTTCCAATTTACATGCCTTTTATTTCTTTTTCTTGCCTAAATGCTCTGGTTAGAACTTTCAGTACAATATTGAAGAACAGTGGTGACAGTGGACATCCTTATCTTTTTCCTTATCTTAGAGAGTAAGCTTTCAGTCTTTCACCATTAAGTATAACATTAGCTGTGGATTTTTCATATATGCCCTTTATCATGTTGAGGAAGTTTCCTTCTATTCCTAGTGTTCTAAAAGTTTTTTGTTTATTTTTAATCATTAAGGGATATTCTCACATGCCTTTTATGTATCAGTGAGATGACTGTATTTTCTTTTCCTTCATTCTGTTAATGTGATGTAATATGTTAATTGATTTTCTGATGTTGAACCCCCCTTGCATACCTGGGATAAATCCCACTTGATCATTATGTATAATGTACTATTGGATTATGTTTGTTAGTATTTTGTTGAGGATTTTTGCATCTATACTCATAAAATATTTTCTTCTGTAATTTTCTTTTCTTTTTATCTGCCTTTGTTCTGAGGATGATGTTGGCCTCACAGAATAATTAGGGAGAGTTCCTTTCTCTTCAATTTTTTGGAAGAGTTTGGGCAGGAGTGGTGTTAATTTGTCTTGGAATCTCTGGTCAAATTACCCTGGGAAGCTCTTTGGTCCTGGTCTTTTCTTTGTTGGCTTTTAAAAATTATTATTACTGATTCAATTTCCTTACTATATATTTGCTTGTTGAGATCATATATTTCTTCTTGAGTTAGTGTAGGTAATTTGTGAGCTTTTAGGAATTTGTCAGTTTCATTATAGGTTATCTAATTTGTTGGCATACAGTTGTTCAAAGTATCTTCTTAGAGTACTTTTTAATTCTAATGGGGTCAGAAATAATGTCCCTCTTTTTGTTTCAGATTTTAATCATTTGTGTCCTCTCAATTTTTCCTTTGTCAGTCTAGATAAAGATTTGTCATTTTTTTAATGTTTTCAATGAAACAACTTTTTAAAAACTTCTGTTTATTTATTTATTTAATTTATTTCCACACTAATCTTTGTCATTTCCTTCCTTCTGCTCACTTTGGGTTTAGTAAGATATATTTTTCTGTTTTTCCTGTTTTGATGTTAGGTCTCTGATTCGAAATCTTTCTTCATTTTTTATGTAAGCATTTAAAGCTAAAATTTTGCACCCAACACTGCCTTTGCTGCGTTCCATAAGTTTTGGCATGTTGTATTTTCACTTTCATTTGCCTCCAAATATTTCCTAATTTCCCTGTGTGCTCCCCTTTAAACTAATGGTTGTTTAAGAGTATCTTGGTTAATTTCCACATATTTGTGAATTTTCCATTTCTTCTTCTGCTACTGATTTCTATATTTCTTATGTCATCAGAGAAGATATATTATTTGTTTACAATATTTTTGAACTTATTGAGACTTGTTTTGTGACCTAATATATAGTCTATCCTGGAAAATAATCCACATGCACTTGAGAAGAATGTGTATTCTGTTGTTGGGTAAAGTGTTCCACATATGTCTGTTAAGTCTAGTTGGTTTAGAGTATCATGCAATTCTTGTATTTCCTTATTGATCATCAGTCTAGGTGTTCTATCTATTACTGAAAGTGGTTTACTAATGTTTCCTAGTATTAATATAAAACTATCTATTTCTCCCTTCAAATATGTCAATATTTGCTTCATATATTTTATGGCTCTGCTGTTAGGTGCATATATATTTATAATTGTTATATCTTCTTGTTGAATTAACACTTTTTTCATTATACAATGACCATCTTTGCCCTTTGTAACTTTTTTTAAATCTTGTTTTTATTCTTACTTAAAGTCTATTTTATCTGATATTAATACAGCTACCCTAGCATTCTTTAATTACTACTTACATGGTATGTTCTTTTTTTTCATCCTTTCACTTTCAACACATTTTTAAATTTAAGGTGAGTCTGTAGTAAACAGCATATACTTTGTTCATGCTTTTTTAATCCTTTCTGCCCATCTCTGCCTTTTGGCAGGAAAATTATTTACATTTAAATTCACTACTGATAATGCAGAACTTTCTTCTTTCATTTTGTGATTAAGCTTTCATAGGTCTTATAAATTTTTTTGCTTTTCAATTCTTCTATTTATGCTGATTTCATATTTATTTGATTTTTTGTATTGTTCCATGTTGAATCCCTTCTCATTTATATCTGGATATATTTTTCATATATTTTCTTTTCCATGGTATTAAAATTTAACATCCTAAATATATAACAACCATACGTAATTTGTTTGATTTGATATCAGCTAGACTTCAATAGTATACACATACCCTTTCCTATACCCCTTGTATCCTCATCTTTTTTTGTACTTGTTACAAATTATGTCTTTGACATTGAATGTCCAAAGCTATGGAATTATCATTACTCATTTGCATAACACCTGAAGGAATTAAGAAATGGAGTTATATACCAAAACAACAACAACAACAACAACAAACAATATATAGTACTGGCACTTATAATTACCAAAATGGTTACATTTACCGTAGGCCTTTATTTCTTTCTGCCACTTTGAACCACTGTCTAGAATCCTTTCTTTCAGTGTGAATACTTCCCTTTAGAATTGCTTATAGGGTAGGTCTAGTGGTGATGAACTTCTCAGCTTTTCTTTATCTGTGAATGCCTTAATCTCTCCCACATTTCTGAAAGAAAGTCTTTCTGGATATAAAATTCTTGGCTGGCAATTGTTTTCTTTCAGAACTTTAAATATTTAAACCCACTGCCTTTTTCCTCCATTGTTTTTGATGACAAATCAGCACTTAATCTAACTGGGAATCCATTGTATGTAACACATTGTTTTTCTCTTGCATCTTTCTGAACTCTCTCCTTGGCCTTTGCATTTGAAAGTTTGACCAGTATATGATGGTGCATATTTTTCTTCAAGTTTATACTGTTTGGTGTTTTCTGGGCTTCTTGGATGTGCATATTCACATCTTTTGTTAAGTTTGGGAAGTTTTCTGTCATTATTTCTTTGAATATTCTTTCTGCCCTGTTTTTTCTTCTCTTCCTGGGAACCCCATAATGCATATATTAGTATGCTTGATGGTGTTCCAAAAATCTCTTAGGCTGTTTTTTTGCCTTTTATATATTTTTTTCCTGCTCCTCAGTCTGATTCATTTCAATTTTCTGGTCTCCAGTTCACTGATTCTTTCTGCTGCTAGCTCCAATCTGCTGTTGAAACCATCCTGGGAATTTTTCATTTCAGTTATTATGGTCTCCAACACCAGTAGTTCTGCTTGGTTCCTTTATAATTTATCTATTTCTTTACTGAGATTCTTACATTGTTGTTCATTCATTGTTTTCCTGATATCCTTTAGTCCTTTCTCTGTGTTTCCTTTCATCTCCTTGAACACATTGAAGACCTCCCTCTCTCTCTCTCTCTCTCTCTCTCTCTTTCTCTCTCTCTCTGATCTTCATTGATGTGTTTTGGATTTTTATCCTCTTCCTTTAGAAGGGTCATCATTTCTTGCTTCTTTCTCTTTCTTTTTTTTTTTTTTTTTCTGTCTTGCAATCTTATTTTTACACACTGAACGTTTTAATATTTTAAAATGTTAACTCTGGGATTTATTCCCTGACATGTCTGTTTCTTGAGTTTGTAATCACCTGGACATATGACAGAGATTTTCCTGAATGTCAACTTTGCTAACTGGAATGTCTGCCAAGGTGAATTCAACATTCAGGGTCCTCCCTGTGTTTTCTGGGCCTGTTTCCTATCCTGTGTGGAGCAATTTGCTGCACAGTACATTATGGGAACATAGTTTCAGGACACAGCAGAAACTTTCAACAAATAAGTACTTTATTACATACACAGCACAAGGGATCCAAAAGAGCAGGGAAGAGATCCCATCATGGTGGATCTCCCAAGGGGGCCAAAACTGTTGATGTTGTGGTTGATAGATGGCAGCTCTGTACACCCCACTTTGAGTCAGAGAAAGAAACAAATTTACTCTCTTTGTGCATGGTATTTAGCCACCCTAGGGTGAGGGTTCTTAAGCTTTTCTGTTCCATGGACGGCTTTGCCAGTTAGGTGAAAACCATGGACCCCTTCTCAGAATGTGGCAGCAGATAGTTTTATGACACTCAATATCGGCATGTCTTTAAATTAAATTTTAGGATTATTCAAAATTATATTTTACAACTTTCCCATAAATTCAATACCTGATAACCTAACACAGTTCAATGTCTCTTTAGATGGTCATTTTCAGCAAACATTTAGAAATTTGAGTTTTCCCACGGCATCATAAAACCATCTCTGCCATCCTTACCAACGTTTTTGCAGGCAGTTATCCACTGCACTCAGAACACATATCAAAATTAAAATCATACTAAGTCAATAATATACTGTGTATTATTTAATAAATATACCACACTTGCACCAACACGTTCCCACAAGAATAATGTTTTTTTGAATTTTCAATTCAAGCTCACAGACCCCCTGAAATCTTTCCACAGACCCAATGGTGAAAGACTGAAAGCTTTCCCTCTATACTGGGGAACAAGAAAAGGATGTCCACTGTCACCACTGTTATTCAACAGTGTACTGAATTGTTCTGGTCAGACCAATTAGGCAAGAAAAAGAAATAAAAGACATTCAAATAGGAAAGGAAGAAGGAAAACTTTCACTATTTGCCAATGACATGTTCCATAATATAGAAAGTCCTGAAAAGCTGAAAAAGGCTTCTAGACCTAATAAACGAATTCAGCAAAGTGGTAGGATACAAGATCAACACACAAAAATAAGTAGTGTTTCTATACACTTGTAAAGAGTAAGCTTAGGAGGAAATCAAGGAAAAGTTCCATTTACTATAATAACTAAAAGAATCAAATATCTAGGAATAAGTTTATCCAAGGATGTAAAGGACTTGTACACAGAAAACTACAAAATATTGCTAAAAAAATTAAATAATCCCTAAATAAATGGAAGTACATTCTGTGTTCATGGATTAGAAGACTAAATATTGTTAAGATGTCAATTCTACCCCAATTGATTTACAGATTCAATGCAATTCCAATACAAATTTCAACAGCCTACTTTGCAGAAATGGAAGGACCAATTATCCAAATTTATTTGCGATTGTAAGGGGCCCTGAATAGCCAAAAAACATCTTGAAAAAGAATGATAAAGTCAGAAAACTCATACTTCCTGCCTTTAAAATATATTACAAAGCCATATGGTCAAACAAGATGGTACTGGCACAAGGATATATATATCAACTAATGGAATTGAATTGAGAATTCAGAATAGACTTTCACATATATGGCCAACTGATTTTTAACAATACTTCCAGGTCCAATCAATTGGGAAGGAATAGTCTCTTCAGCAAATGGTGCTGAAAGAATTGGATATTTGTATGCAATAGAATGAAAGAGAACCCCATCTCACACCATATACAAAAATAAACTCAAAATGGATCAAAGACCTAAGTATAAGAACAAGGACTATAAAACTACTGTAAGAAAATATAAGGAAGCATCTTCAGATCTTGTTTCTTAGACTTTACACCCAATGCATAAGCAATGAAAGAAAAAAAATGGATTAATGGGACATCCTCATAATTAAAAACATTTGTGCCTCAAAGGACTTTGTCATGAAAACAAAAGGACATCCTATTCAATGAGAGAAACTATTTGGAAACCACATATTCCATAAGGGTTTAATACCTAGAATATATAAAGAAATCCTACAACTCAACAAGAAAAAGACAATGCAATTTAAAATGGGCAAATAATAAATAAACATTTCTCCATAGAGGATATACAAATGGCAAAAAGCACATGAAAAGATGCTCAACATCACTGGCTATTATGGAAAGGCAAATGAAAACCACAATAATATATCATTTCATACCCACTAGAATGGCTCCTATTAAAAGGTCAGTGTTGGAGATGATGTGGATAAATAGAAGCATTCATTGTTGATAGGGAGGTATAATGATGCAGCCTCTATGGAACACAATTTGGCAGATCCTCTGAAAGCTAAGTATAGAATTACAATATGGCCCTGCAATTCCACTACTAGGTATATATCCAGAAGAATTGAAAGGAGGGACTCAAATAGATATTTGCACATCAATGTTCATAGTGGCATTGTTCACAATGGCTAAAAGAGAAAAGCAACCCAAGTATCCATCAGTGAATGAATGAATAAACAATATGCAATATAACCATACAATAGAATAGTATTCAGCTGGAAAAAAGGAATGAAGTCAATGCATGCAATAGCATGGATGAACCTTATTTCACACATACACAAAAGGAGAAATATTGTATGATCTCACTGATATGAATTTATAATAAGCAATTTCATGGAATTAGAATCTATATTGTGGTTTTCCTTCAAGATCCAGGGGCTATATAGTGTTTAGAGAATGGGAAGTTGCTGCTTAATTTTAGAGTTCCTATGTAGGTTGATTGTAAAGGTTTGGAAATGGACGGTGGTGATGGTAGCACAATATTGTGAGTTTAATTAACAGCAACGAATTATATAGATGAATGTGGTTAAAAGGAGAAACTTTAGGTTGTACATGTTACTAAAATTAAATTTAAAAGATAAAACATAAGACTGTATAAAACAGTGAACCCCATTATAGAGTATGTACTATACTTAATAATACAAGTATAAAATGTTCTTTCATGGATTATAATAAATGTGTGACACTAATACAAGCTGTTAATATTAGGGTAGCATATGGGAGAAATACACCTAATGTAAACTATGGACAGTAGTTAATAGTACTATTTTAATAAACTTTCATCAATTGTAACACAGGTAACTACTTTTAACAAATAGTACAGTTATTAAAAAGTGCTATCATCGATTGTAACAAATGTTCCATGCCAATACAAGGTATTGGTGGTGGGTCTGTGTATGAGAATCCTATATTTTATGTAGGATTGTTCTGTAAACCCATAATTTCTCTAATAAAAAAAAAAAAAAAGGAATTTGGGGAAAAGGAGAAAAGGAGGAATTCTATCTTCCATCCCAGTGTTGCCAACCTGGAGCAGTGGGATCTTGCAAAAGTGAATTTTACATAAGAAAGGGAAAATTGAATAATACCTGGTATACAATTTTTAATAATGGAAGATTTTGTACTGCAAATACTAGTTATAATATTCTTTCGACAGCAAGATCTTGTCCAAGATTAGATAAAGAACATTCTACTTTGACTACTGATGAGACAAAGAAAAGAAGGAAAATAATAAAGTAACTTATTAGAAAACCAACCTCATAACCTTGAAGCCAAACTATTTTTAAAAGTTAATTTAATGTTCTCATCAATCTTGTCTAAATTTCCCGATTATAGTCATTTTGTCACTTCTCCTTTCCTCTCTGGACAAGTGATTATAATACCTGGATCTAAATCTGAAGTTCTTCACTTTGACCACTGCGTTCCCTCTTTCTTACTGTTATCAGGTTTATTTGCCGCTAACATTTGTTTGTGTCAAGCAATATAAAGAAATCTATGAAAACCAATAATTAATAAGTTAGGGTAATATTTTCAATTTCCTGTCATCTCTTTTAATGTACCTGTGTTCTTTGTCACTCCTCATCAGTCACTAAATCCATCTTGCAGTCTGCTAGATATAACTTAATATATAGTTAATCCTTTCCTGTATGACCTCAAATTTCACTGCACAAAAGCCAGGTCTGATGAACTGATCATGCTTTGGCAGTTAAGCAGGTGAGATAAAATTACTTTAAAAAGTCCACACATATCTATCAGTCATAGTCCTACTATGTAGGGTCTGTAGCTGTGAAAATTAATATTTTGACAAAAAAGAGAAATTACCTGGGCCCATAATTGTCGATTACTACTTCACTTCACTTGGTTGGCAGGTGTGAGTATTTTCCCAAGTGTGAATTGTCAGGTTCATTATTTCACCAATACATAGAAAGTAATTAGATCCACAATTTCTGGCATTGGGAACCTCAATGATTTCAACTTCTTGGGATAACATTCCAGAATAGCCTTGATTGAGTCAACTGTGAAAGGACCTGGCACTTGAGGATGGGCAAAACTGGTGAGTCACCACTCAAAAAACAAACAAACAAACAAAAAACAATGATACAGAGACATATTAGAGAAGGAACTGGCAAGACTGTAAAGGAAAGCTTGTATAGAAATGTAGCCAAAAAAAAATGGCTAACGCAGAAACTAGACAGTATAGGATTTGGATTGTTATGTGGACAATATCAGAAGAATGTATGAAGGCACTCCATGAAAAAAGAGACAAAGAGACCACCATTTAGATATATATACCCGAAAATAAGTATTTGACAGACAAATTTTAGACATAAAAATTCCAATGAAATACTATATATTTTTGTCCCATTACATCTCCTTTTCCTTCTCCCTCTCAAATGGAAAAAGCAGAAATGGCAATAATAATAGAGTAGGAGGTCAATATGAAAGACTTGTGAAGTCGTATCTTGCCTTCTCCCCTTTCCTGAGACTTAATTGCACTGTGGATTTTTGTTGGATCAATATTTTTTTTGTTATGTAATAAACTCACTCATACTTTTTCTGCTGTTTATAACATGTTGCCTTTATTTCAACTTTGCCTGATATTATTAATATGATGTCTACTTTTAGGTTGACCTGGATTACTTTACCTTTCCTTTTCAAATTAACTGTTTTTGTGTGTGTGGTATAAATTGCGGATAATAAATTGTATCCACTTAAAGTGTGCAGTTTAAGTTTTGAAAATTGCTTGTATCATGAAATCATCGCCATAATCAAGTTACAGATTAATGCTTTAACCCTTTTAATCCATCACTCCATTAACCCCGAGACCCAGGAATTTACCAAACTGATTTTTGCAACCATTTGTTATTTTCTTGCATTAGTATGAACAGAATTATATGATATGTACTCTTTTGGAGCTGGCTTCTTTCATTCAGTATAATGGTTTTGAGATCCATTATATTGTTGCATGTTCATTCCTTTTTCTGAGTAGTAGTATTTTATAAGGATAGAGCAAACCTTTGTCCATTAAATTGTTGATGGACATTTGATTCGATTACTGTTTTTGATTAATATGATAAAGTTGCTAAGTACAAGCCTCTGTGGACATTTGTTTTCATTTATCTTGGGTAAATTTGCATAAGTGGTATTGCTGGTTGTAAAACAAGTATATATTTCACTTTAAAAGGAATTGCCAAGCAATTGTCAAAGTGGTTACAACATTTTACATGCCAAAGAACAATATATGAGATCTTCAGATGCTCCATATCCTCATTAACACTTGATATTTTCAGGCTTTTTAAGTCCTTAATCAGATATATGTATTGCATATATTTTTATTTTGGTTCTAGGTATGTGTGTAGTTAATGGGAAGTTTCAAAGAGCAGACATTTTTCTTTCTGTAAATTTCTTGTATCTTTTCTTTTATGGTTTTATCATCTAATAAATCTTTGCCTAATCTTAAAGATTTTCTCCTCTGCTTTTTTGTAAACATTCTTAAAAATTTTACATTTAATTCAAATATCCATTTCTATTTATTCTTTATGTACAGTGGGAGTAAAGGCACATTTTAAACATTAATACCAGTTTTTTCAGCACTATATGTTAAAAGGAATATCATTTTCCCGTTGAATTGTTTTTCTATCTTTAAAAAAGTCATGGCCATATTAGTCTTTTCTATTTCTGTATTCTACTATTCTGTTGATCTACATGTCTATTCTTAAACTGGCACCAACACCATTTAAAATTACTGTAACTTTGTGATCTGTAGTTTCAGGGAAGAGGCCTTGCACGAGTTTTGTAAAATTTAGTCCTATGTTTTTATGCTTGTTTATTTTTGGGTTTTTTTTTTTTTTTTGGTGCTATCATATTGAGAAATTTTACAAATATTTTCCAATTTTCTAATGATAAAATAAAGATATAATTGATTTTTATATACTAGCCTTGTATCATATAGATTTTCCAGATTCATTTATTAGTTTTAGTAGATTTATATAGATTCATTAAAATATTTTATGTGACTAATAATGTCATCCGTATCTCTTTCCCACTCTTTATTTCTTTTGTTTTTTAATTTGCATTATTGCAATATCTAGGTCTTCTTGTACAATGTTGAATAGAGTGGACATCCTTACTTTGTTTCTGAAGTGTTCAATATTTCACCATTAAATATTATATTACCTGTAGATTTTCTGTATACACCCTGCAACAGTTTGCTGAGAGCTATTATCATGAATGGGTATTGAATTTCATCAAATTTGTTTTCTGCATCTATTGAAATGACCATGTTTTTCCTTTATTCTATTAATATGGTGAATTATCCTGAATGATTTTGAAAGTTACACTACCTTTCATTCTGGATTTTAATATATTATCCTTTTTATCTATTATTGGATTTCACATGTTTATATACTGTTAAATGTATTTGTATCTGTGTTCTTGAGGAATATTGATCATTTAAAATATATATTTGTTAGGTTTTACATCAGGGTTATGTTGGCCTCACAAAACAAGTTGGAAATTGCTTTTTTTTTTCTGAAGCACATTGTACATGAGTGGTATTATTAGTTCTTTGAATGTTTGATATAATTCTCTGGCAAATCCATCTGCACTCAGAAGTTATTTGGGAAGAAGACTTTGATATTAATTTATACACTTTAATAAATATGTGGATATTTAGATTTTGCTTCACTTTGTCTTGATCTTGTAAATTGTATTTTTAAAGAAAACTGTTCATTTTCTCTAAGTTGGCATTAATGTGTTCATAATATTTTAATATCATCCTTTTAATGTATGTAGGATCAGTAAGAAGAACCCTATTTTATTCCTGATGTTGATGATTTATGTTCTCTCTTTTTTTACTACCAGTTAATGTTGCTAGAGTTTTACTAGTTCGTTACTTTGATGACCTTTTTCTATTGGTTGTCTGTTCTCAATTTCACTAATTTAAGCTCTTATTTTTATTTTCTCCTTTCTACTTTGGATTTACTTTGTTCATCTTTTCCTAGCTTCTGGAGTTGGAATTATAAGTCAATGATTTTAGATCTTTCTTAGTTTCTCTAACTATTTAAAGCTATAGATTTTTTCTACATACTGATTTAAATTTCTGGAAATCTACAAATTTATACATATTTCATTTTCATTTCAATTGAAATATGCTCTAATTTCTTTGGGTTCTTTTTGATTCCTTTGTGATTTCTTCTCTGCTTCATTTTTAAATGGAATTATGTTGCTTAATTTCCAAATATCTGTGTTTTCTTATATATCATACTGTAATTGAAATTTCATTGTGATTGGAAAATATCCTCTATAGGCCATCAATATTTTGTAAGACACAATTGGTGATTGATAATCATATTCAGCTAATCTATATATGCTTATTATCAATTGCTGATAGACTGTCAAAATTTCCTTCTATAATTGTGAAATTATAAGATTATACTTTTTGTCAATTTTTGTTTCATGTATGCTTTAACTGTTACTCTTCACGTACATGTGAATACATGTTAATTGTTATGCATTTTATGCATTGTTTATTTATCATTATGAAAGTTCTATGTTCAATAAAATTCTTTGACTTGGAATATTTTATATCTGATTTATATCTGATTTAGTGCATTTTATATCTAATAGCTATTCCATTTTTTTTGTTGTTGTTTCTTGTTTGAATGCATATATGTTTTTTCATCATTTACTTTCTATTGTTTTTTGTGTTTAAAGCATTTCTCTTATATATTATATATAGTTGGGTTTTACTATTATATCCATTCTGATAATCTCTGTTGCTTAATAGAAGTGTTCAGTTTATTAACATTTAATGTAATGTTAATGAGGGGGATGGATGTAGAACTACCATTTTAGAATTTGTTTTTGTTAATCTACACTGATTTTTCCTTTCCTTCTCCCTTTACTGCCTTTATTTATTTATTTATTTTTAGAATTCTATTGTATATAATTATTTTTGAGCTATACCTCTTTGCACTGTCAGTTTCCTGGAGCTGCTGTAACAATATACCACAGACTGAGTAGCTTAAAACAACAAGAACTTCTTTTCTCACAGTTTTGGTGACTAGAAGTCTTGAATCAAAATGTCAGCAGGGCCAGGCTTCCTCTGAAATCTATAGGGTTCAGGCGGTGGCTGGCAATCCGTGATAGTCTCTGTGTAACTCAATTTCTACTTCTGTAAGATGGATCTCTCTCTCTCTCTCTCTCTCTCTCTCTCTCTCTCTCTCTCTCTCTCTGTGTGTGTGTGTGTGTGTGTGTGTGCCCTACTAACTGTGTCCCAGTTTCTTCTCCTTTTAAGGAGACCAGTCATGTTGGATTAGGACCCACCCTAATCCAGTTTGGCATCATTTTAACTAATAATCTTCAAAGATCCTATTTCCCAAAGGAATCACATTCATGAGGTGGGGGTTAGGACTTGAACATTTCTTTTTGGGGAACACAATTTGATTCATAACAGTCCTTAACTCACCCATGCCAGTTTCTTTCTCAAGGTTAAATTTCCATCCAAAATCTCCCTGATTTTATTTATTCTCCAAAGACATCAAGTAGTGTTTTTTTGTTTTGTTTTGTTTTGATTTGGTTTTTGTATTTTATACAGAGTTAAAAGTTTTTATATGCAGGAAGATTAATTTGTTTGATTCTCCTCATTGGATAGGAAATCCCTAATAACGACATCTTATGACCAAAAAAAAAAAAAAAGTTTTAAATAGCTTATTGAAAGTGACTGTGTATGAACTTAAAGAAGAAGAAAAACAAAGGAGAAAATGTGATACTATAAGCAGTATTGAACAACTAAATTCCTAAACATAAAGGTGAATCTGTACTAGCATTGACAATGATGATGGTGGATATGGTATGATAAAAAATAATACTACAATGCTTGACACATGTAACATAATATGGAAGAGGGGTTGTGAACACTTTAGAAATTTTTTCAGCCCCAAGAAACAGAAAACCTGACTGATGGGGGCTGAAACCAGTAGCTGTTTAGAGAGCACACATTTAACTTTCAATTTTTTTTAGTGAAAGACAAAAAGGAAGAAGGATCATCAGGAATGGATTTGGGGCCAGGCAATCATAGGCCTTATCGTGATAAGCTGGAGTAAGTGTACAGTAGCTTTCAACTCTCTAAATATGTGTTCCACCAACTTAAGGGCAACCACTAAAATAAGAGACAGGAATATAAAAGTATATATATCACTGGAAAATAAAAATAGAACAACAAATATATGCTAAATTCAATAGAAGCCAGAAAAGAAGTAAAGCAATAATTGAAATAAGAGGACTCAAAATAAATAGACTGAAACAAATCCAAAAAAAGTCAGTAAATACAGTAAATATGAATAGTTGTTCAGTAGAATATAGTGCTTCTCAGATTAGTTAATAAAAAACACCGTCTTAAAATCTGGAGCATAATTTATCAGAAGGATTAAAAGTAAAGGGATAGAATATGTTATACCAGGTATAATACTAACCAACAAAACCTGGTTACATATGTGAATATCATATATACTATACTTTAAATTAAAAATATGATTAGGGACAATGATTGTCATTATTTAAAGGTTAAAAGAGTGATTCACAGGGGATTTAACAATTTTGAAAGTGTGTGTAACTACAAGCATAGGACAAAGTACACAAAGCACAACTGACAGATTTCAAAGAGATTTAATGCCATTATTCCATTCTACAACATTATTATGGTTATCAGTAAAAGGCCTCTTAAATATTGTTAACCCATTACCATCCTTGCATCTATAGGATTCCCTTATTCTGAAGAAACAAAGAAAAATGGAGGAAGTCATTTATTTTCACAAATTGAAAATAGTCTAAAGTCAATACTACAAAAATCACAAAGGCAGTAACATTGGTCTCTTGGCTAATGAGACGCAGTGAGAAAAATTGATGGAGCCACAGTTCCTTTTATCTTTTCCTTTCCCATTGTTTCCTTTTCAAAGAGTTCATTAACAAAAGCAAAAAAGAAAAGGAGAAAAGTAAAGTGAAAACAGGTTGCTATGTGAAGCAGCTCTTACAGATCTTCCTTTCAGATTACATCCAGGACAGACCTAACATGAAATTGTAATAATGCTTGTTTCTAAATTACAAAGCTCAAGAATTTTCTTATATCTCTACATTATTAAAATGATCACTTCCACCTCCTCTTTCATGCATGAAATCTGTTTTTCAAGGACAAAATCTTTCAATCAAATATTTTCATGATGATCAGAATTCATGTTAACTCGGGAAAATAAATCTGTAGTTTTAATTCCCATTAAGGTAGAAATGATTGATAGAAGACCTAAAAGCAGGTCTTTGGCTTTTATTTTCTATGATACCCTGTGCTTCCAAGACAATTTTCATGGGAGTATGTTAGAAACAAGAAAAAGAGATAAAGGGATTCAATCAAATGAAAAGAATGCAAAGGTTATTGAAAGGGAATTCTTAGGACTACACAACAAATAGGACTACATTGCTGATGTAAGCGAGGCTATCCTTGTTTCCAGAGCTTTTCCTAGGTTACCTGGGGCAACCAACACAAACGCTTTCCCTTGTACCAAGGAGGCAAATTGGGGCAATTGCACTTCTTGGATATCATGGAGACTTCCCATATTAGAAGTATTTATCTGTCTGCTCAACCTTTGTTCTTTCCCCAACTGAAGCTAATGACACTGCCCGGTCCCCCTTTGAGCCCTAAAGGGACACACTGGGGGCTTGAGACTATAATCTACAAAATCAGAATAGTTTCCTTTATTATGAGCAGAACTAATATCGTGAGACGTTTACTACTGGAGAGCATATAATTTGATGATTCACTTTATCTCATGACTTAGTTATTAGGCATTAAAATAACCTGGACATTAAAGACTTTCACTTCCAAAACTTCCTAGAAGAAGGAAAACAATAAGGAGAGAGAGAGAAGCAGAGACAGAGAGACAGAGAGAAAATTTGGTATATACAGATAAAATGGGACCATGGACGCAGTTAAGTCCATTTTACTGGTTAGTACTGAGAGTTACCAAAACAGTCCGTTCATTTTGATTTGTACTCTGATTATCGCATGATGGCATATGCTCAGTATCTCTTCTACATAGCACTTTGCTGGTCTTTCGACATCCTTATTAATTTGTGCTTGAGACTCTCCAGAGGATTCAAGATTCCTCTTCCCGACAAGGAAAAGTTGTGATATTACGATTGATGACGTTTAAAGATAATTCTGTTGTCACTGTGTGCTTGACTTAAAAACTCGAGTGCAGTTAAACTGTTTTGTTTTTTTTATAATTTAAAAAAAAAATTTTTTTAAAGATACTTAGATTACATAAATGTTACACAAAAAATATAGGGATTCCCATACACCCCACTTCCCACACCTCCCACAACCTCCCACATAAACATCCTTCATTAGTGTGGCACATTAATTGCAATTGATAAACACATCCTGGGGCTTTGCCATTAAGCATGGACCATAGTTCACATTGTAGTCTACACTTTCTCCCTCACAGTTCTGCATGTGATATGATGGTATAAAATGGCCCATATCTGTCATTGAAATGTCACTGAAGACAATTCCCAAGTCCTGAAAAAGCCCCTGTATTACAACTGCTTTTCCCTCTCCCTGCCCCCAGAGCCTCCAGTGGCCACTGGCTCCACATCCATGTTGTAATTTCTTCCATTGCTTCCATCACAATATGTCTGTAGTAGAATACCAGTAAGTCCACTCTAGTCTATATCTCTTCCCCTCATCCTGAGGAGTCTGGGATGGTGATGTCCACTCCACCTCCAATTGAGATAGGGCTTGTATCCCATGGGGAAGATGGATGGGATTATCCTGCCTGCAGCTGCAGACTCTCTCCATTCCCTGGGATGTCTTTTTTGCGTCCCATGTGCCAGAAAGGGCTGAGAATTCTCTGTTGCACCAGAGCCCCTTTCCTTTCCTCCTCAACTCCTCCAACACCCTCCCCTACCACACACACACTAAAATGCTGCGCCCCCCCCTTGTTTTTTTAAATATTCCATCTTTTCTTCTCAAGTGGTCTCTGTTTCCCTGCCCTCTAGGCACCAAGATCATACACTGAATTTCTATCTGGCTCTTGGGTTCTCCTCTGATCCCTGGTTGGGTAAGACCTGCTGAAGAAATTGAAGCAGACAGATTTTTCTTGGGGTCCACATAAGTTCTAGGGATGTCTTAAAATCTGAGTTTATTACAATTTAGATCTGTAAGAAGCAGCCAAATTCATCACCTGCACAGGATTTTGAGTTCATGGGTTTATAAGCCTCAGATTTTTAAAGTTTTCTTTACATTGAATTTTCTCTGTTTTCACATGGGCAAGTAGACATTTTGGATATTTCAGGGTACTGTTACTTTCCTAAGTAAATATAAAATTAAAAAAATGATTTTGTCATCTAATATTAGAATAGAACTTTATGGCTTATCCATTACTTACATTATTTGCCTTTTTTCTTCTTTCATGAAAATTGTTAATGGACAGGTAATTGAATGCCATCATGAATATGCTGGGAATCTTAGCCTTAATGGCAGGATTGATTTAGGCTGGACTTGAAAATGTAGACCTAAATTCTTTAAACAAACGCTCTCTCATTGTAGGTAGATAGATATAGATAATAGACAGATAGATATATAGACATAGAAGAAAGAAGAAAATGCATTTGTGTTGTTTGGCATAGATTTTAGGGAAAGATTATGTGTACCTATAGGCAAACAAGAAGATTCTCCAGTTTCCCACAAGCACCCCCACTGCCTACTATTGTACACACAATTCAGTTTACACATTTTAATATCTACTTAAACCCTGCGTGCTTTTTTTTTTTTTTTGAAGGTCCTGGTTTAGAATACTCAACTGGACAGTTTTACTCTAAAAGCTAACACAGATAAGGTTCCATAAAAATAAAACATATTGTGTGATAGACTCATAAATCAAAAACCAAATGTTAAAATAAGTTAATAGAATAGAAAGTCCACCAACACAGCATTTTCCAAATTGAATTGAAGATGTTATGCAGCAAAAAGAGGCATTTTACAGGCAGATAAATATGGGAAACACTAGTTTAAACAAAGGAAAACTGATGTACTCATTTTTTAAATTATAGTTCCCCACATAATCTAAGATGTATAGTTTAGGTCGTGAATGTATTTGTGGGACTATATGTGTTCAGTGTTTACCAAATGTCTTTGGTTATGGCAGCTTGTGTGTGTGTATGTGTGTGTTTGTATGTGCATGCAAGTGTGTGCACTCATGGACATGTATGTTTGTGTGTTTGTGCATGTGACTGTGCTTATATACATGCTATTGTGCAGGCATGGGGGATTGTGTGCATGTGAACTTGTGTGTGGGTATGTGGGTACCCGAGTGCATGTGAATGCATGCTTCTACATGTTCTTGTACACACGTGTGTACTTGCACACATGTGTACGTGTGGCATCTCCTGGAATTACTGTTTCTTAACTATTCTTTAATTCTCCTGTGTTTTTCTCTATCCCAACAATGACAGCATTCACACACATCTCTGCCATCTTTCCAAGTTTCAACAAGAAACATGAAACATTAACAGTTTCTGTAGACACAATAGATGTGGGAAGAGGACACTGCCAGAGTTTACCATGGGAACAGGCCTCACTACTGAATGTTTCCTGCAGGGTCTCATCATTTGTACTTCTGGTTCTGAAGGTGTAGATACCTAAGACCTACATTCATTCCAGTTCAGTAGGATTGATGGGCTTCAGACATCAGTGTTCCTTTTATATGGTTTTGTTTTTTGTTTGTTTGTTTGTTTGTTTTTAACAGGCTTCTTACTTGATTCAAATATCCTAATTGGAGATCCATCTTTCTTGACTCTTCTTGCCTACAAAGGTATTCAATAGCTCTGTGTCTAATAAAATGACAAGGATGTTAGCTCTCATTTGCCTTTACCTACACTGTGTACTCCGTCCCCTGCTCATCTACTTTTCTCTCCTGGCCCCCTCTTCTGTCCCTACTGTTCTCCATGCCACTGGTAGGAATATATGTCTCAGGATCTTCTTACCACCATTGCTCCAGTATTTATAGCTATCTAGGATGTTTTACAAAGACCTGCATTTGTTCTTGGGGGCTCAAAGTCTCATTCTAATATCCAAGAGAATGACCTATACCTTAGGACCTAGTGGCCACGATAAGGAAATTACTGGTAACTGAGAGAGAAGAGGGTTACATATGCTCAAAATGGCAGATTTTCTTCGGAGATGTAAATGAAAACTGCAAGTATTTAACCAAACAATACCTGTTTTATTCAGCTTTCAGATCTTGCATTACAGTGAATAAATCTAATGAAATGCAGCCCCCACTTAAACAGAAATGCTCCTTTCAAATATATGAATATTAACTAGCCTGTGACATTCTCCGTTTCATTAACTAGCCCCAACTAGTTATCTCAGCTGTTGCATATACAGGCTAGCCTTCCTCAGGGACCAACCCACCTGGGGTAATAAATTGAACAATGATGTCAGGAGAATTGCAGATTGCTTTCAAAGCAGAGAATTACGGTGGGAAAACATTAACGCTGTTGACAAAGATGTCTCACTGGTATTCTGCTTTCTGCCATCAAAATTCCCACTTGGGGAAAACAAAGAGAACGGTCCCATCTGAGTCTCACTTTCTCTCCTTCCTTTTGTATTTGTGGCTCTCTTTGTCCTTTCTCCTTTTGTTTTTTCTCCTCTCTTTTATAATAAAGAGGAGAAATGGAACCGGCAGAGTACAGACAAGTGCCCTCTAAAATACAAGCTTATGAAACACCAGAAGCTTAACAGGATATATTCTCAACTCTCTACTTCTTATTGTGAGAGCTGTTGTCAATTATGGATTCCTCATTTTTACCATCATTAAGATTTTTTCCTGGACGTATCACTACATCCTACATTTCCTCTCTACTTTTTCTCTGTCAGTTAACTTTTTACTTGGAAATCATAGTGCAATGTACAAATAATTATCTTTGAAGACTTAAAAAAACGTGCCAAGGTAGTTTTCAATCCGATAACTTAATTCACTGTCAAGGTTACCATTACTAAAACCAGTGGTCAATTCTAGATTTTCATCTCGCTTTAACTGTCTACAACATTTGAAACGTTTTTCTTCTTGGAAACCTTTTGCATTTGGTTTCCAGGGTCCTACACTCTGTGTGGCTGCTCCCTCTCCATCTCTTCTACTGGATTTTCATGATATCCCTCACATCTAAATGCTGAAGTTCTCCAGGCTTCCATCTTCTGCCCTCCTTTTTTCTTGACTTTAAATAACTGCTATATGCTCCATTGGGGGGGTTGTCTAACCTCTTGACATTAAACATTAAATAACTGCTATATGCTGACGATTTTCAAATTATATTTCCAGCCTAGTCTCTACCCTGAACTCCAAACATGGGCATTCACATCACCAGCTCTACTTGAAGCTTAACAGCATTTCAAATTGAACATTTACAAAACTGGGCCTCTGTTCGGCCCCCTAAATATAGTCCCACGTCTTCTCCATCACAACTAATAGCAACTCCATCCTTCCACTGGCTTAGTCAAATATCTTGTAGGCATCCTTTCTCCTTTCTTCTTCCTATATCCCATATCCAATCATTCAGCAAATCCTGATGGTTTCAAATGTATCCAGAGTAGAATTTCTCCTACCACTTCCTCTCTCATCAAACCGATTTCTCGCCATTGCCCCTGAATTAGATTTCCTGCTATTGCCTTTGCCTCACTTGAGTCCATTCTCAAAAATACATCCAGGTTGTAGAGTGATAGCCTCAGAGCAAAAGTGAGATCATGTTAGTCTCTGTTCAAAATGCTTTAATAGCATCCTGTTTTACTTTGTCTACCCTAATGTCCTTAAAAGGTCCTACGAGAGTTTACTTCTACTTGTATCTCTTACTACTACTGCTGTGCTAAGCTTCTGGCTATTCCTAAAATAGGCATTTGCTTTCCACCTCTGCATTCTTTTTCAGAGTTATCCCCATGGCTTGCTCCTTCAAATCTTTATTTAAATGTCATTTCTCAATGAGGCCTCATGGGAATACCTTATTTAAAATTGCACTCTCCCACACTCTCTAAACACCTTCCCAATTTTCTTTTTCTCCATAGTATGCTTCACTGTAAAACAGACATTGGGTTACCTGTATTGACCCCCCCCCCTCCAGAAAGCAAGTATCAGAAGAATAGGTGTTTTATGTGATATGTTCAATGTCATATCCCCTGCACTTAGAGGAGCACCTGGAACACAACCATGCTATCATTATTTGCTGAATGAAGAAGTGATCTGAGTCAGGTAGCAGGAGATAGTAGGAAGGCCTGGAGACTGTGTTTCAGAGCAGCAGGTTCAGCACCATATCTACAGCTTGTAAAGCATTTGCCCTCCAGTGATTCTCTGCCCTCTAGTGACTCTCTTAATCTCACAGAGGTTCTAATTTGTAGACCACCTCCCAGTATTCAAACCCAGTTTGGTAATCATTGAACCAAGCTATAGAGCCATAGTCAGTCTGGCTTGTCTCAGAATTTTCTATGTATACGGAAGACTAATAAAAAGCCCATGCTATACCATATAAAACCAATCCTCTATTTGTCATGGTTGAATGGCTCTGTTCTAAATTTTACAAGTATTTTTAAAGCTTTAAACAGAGATTCTGAAGCATGAGAAGTGTCTCTCTTCCCAGATGTGTTCAAGTCTTAGGTCAGCTTTTTTAACGTATAGAAGTTTACAGATCTTGATTTAGTTTAGTCTGGCAAAATAAAAGATGACTGCAAATGATAAAGCCAAAAACAAAACAAAAAACAAACATAAAACCTGCCAGCCTGTTCTTCTTTATTCTGAATAGACTCAAAATGCTACAAATCCCTCAGAGATGCCTTCTATCACTTCTTCACCAGTTGCTGTATAGAGATAACATTTTAAAACTTTTGTTTCTCTTCTCCTTTTAATTGCTTCCAGTATTAGGATTTATCTTTTTGATATGGAAAAAAAATTTTTCTACAGAAACTGCAATGTTTTGGAAAAGGGAAACATATTTCCCAAAGTATTATATTAATGAATGTTTATGAGTTTCAGTTCTGGCAATTCAAAGGGCTCCTGAGATATCTATTTCGTGACCTCAATTCAACAAGGCAGACACTGAGTTTTACAATAACCCAGGTTATTTCATGCATGATGTGGAACTCTCTTTAAGTGCTAACTATTTTTCTCTGAACACTGATCACCATGAATTCATTTTATTTCCCATTCACAACAAAATAGCATTGAATAACATACCTCTACAGATTGACATTACAAGAAATGTTGAACCTCTTTCAATTTCTGTTGTATTGTGGAAACCCAATTAATTATGGATACAATTAGACTGTTCTGTCCAAGAGACAGTAAAGCCATTTCCATAGGTTTTTTTTTTATTTATTGTCCACAGAACTTTCTTCCTATCAGAATCTGAAAAGGGATCAGCTAATCAACTGCAAGAAAAATGGGTGGCAAATATGATTTGGGGAGCTACACAGAGGATTTCCAGGGTAGAGACATAGCATAGCTCTTTACCATAATATGTGAAGATAGGTTTTCTGACAAAATCAAGTTTAAGGATATTAATAACAGCTAGTGAGATTTTTATAAACCATTTTTTCACAATGAACTAAGTGACTTTTGACACTGCAGAAAAGAAGAAAAGAAAAATTAGGTCTCTTCTTCTGTGATCTATTATTTTTCTGTCTCTAGCAGTTGAGATATAATTATCTCTGAACTCTTCTGAGACTACACAACTCCTAAACCAATAGGTGAGTCATCGAACAATACATAATTTCATTACTCAATAAGACAGATATTTTGTTTGAGAACAAACTCCATTATTTTATGAAAAAAAAAAAAAAGAGATCTTGTTTATATAAATTACTACCATTGATTGTTGTCTCCTTCTCTACTTCCTGTAAACCCAAAGATCTGAGGCTACATAGAGGACACTGAAATCCTGAGTGTACTGTATTAAATACCATCCAAAGACAGACAGAGGAAATTTGTGTTGATCACACAGGCAATTAAAGAAAAAAAAAAAAAAAGTGGGACTGCTAAGACAACCATGATTTAACAAGATTAGTAATGAGCTGGTTTTATCTGGGGAGAAAGAAGTATCTAGAAGGACTCCTGGTTTCCTGGATTTATTAATTTAGATAGATGATAAAGATGCTAAATAGATGATGGATAGATAAAAAGACTATATAGAAGGGATACACACACATTAATTTATTTGGCCATATTGATTTGAAATTAGTTTGAAAAATCCAAATGGACATGATGACTAGAGAATGAGCCCTGTAAGTATGGAGTTCAGAAGATAACTTAATGTGAGGAAAGTCTAGGTGAGGGAAGTCTCAGTTTGGGTGAGACTGCCTAGCAATAAAGAGGACACAAGAAGGACTGAGAAGAACCTTGTAGTTAGCCCTGAGAACTTCCAAGTGTAGTTACCCTAAAGTGGCCGCCCAACTCCATCTGCTTCCAGAGTAAAATACCTTAAGCACAGATGTGATCACACCACACCCCTGATCTAAAATCTTCAGCATCTTTAAATAGGGACAAAATGCTTTGACTAACATCTGTGTCCCCCCATAGCTTGGAATCAGCTTACCAATCTAACCTTATTTCCAAGGATTTCCCTTGATAGTCTCTTTGGCTCTTAAATATTCTACAAGCTCCTATAAGATTTCCTACCTATGTGACATGAATATGAAATGCCCTGCACATGTAATGGCTGTCTGGCCTCTGGTTGAGTTTGAACAATGGGAGACCAGTAACAGGACATCAGAGGATAAGAACAGAGGGAAGTTGGGCTTTTATTCACAGATCTTTCCCTGCAGGGTTGAAGTTTGGCTCTCTCTTTCCTGCAGAGTACAGCTCTTATTGAGCACCCTTTGCTTGTTGAGCTACTCTCACTGGTTCTTCAACTGCTCCCTAATCTTCCCCCTCACATCCTGGAATGGTAATAGCACATCAATATGCCTGTCTGCTGGGTGCTTCACCCTTCCTTGCTCACACCTTCATAAATATCCATTAAATTCTCCACAATTCACATTTCTGCAGGCTGTTTTTGCTGTTGTTGTTGCTGCTGTTTCCAGGAAGGTGATACAATATCAAAGAAAAGTTGTCTGTTTTTTGGTTCGTTTGGCTATAAACACTCAACCCCACTACCCTCACTCCCTCATACACATGCTCACATTCACAAAGCACACATTTTATAATGTTTCTATGATAGAACAAATCATAGCATGTGAGAAAATATAGATTATTCTAGAAATATGTACCCTGAAAAACTGTAACTATCTTTGAATATTCAAGGAACTGCCACTTTAGAAAAATGAGTAGAGTTGTTCTTAGATATTAATAATAAAACCATATTTTTATAACAAAAGATATTTCATTTTTTGATGTAAAGAATAATCTTCTAAAAAGTAGAGAAGTCAAAAATGGATCTGACCTTCACTGAGTTGGTGAGCTCATTCTCCCTGAAGTTATTTAAGCATTGTCTAAATATCCACTTCTAGGGCTCAGGGTATCTTTACTTTGATAGGAGATTGAAAAAATAACCACAGTGTTTTTAGACTTGATTCTCTGAATGACTCATGTAGTTAATCCATTTAGCAGAAATAACAATTGGTGATTATATGTGTAACTGCATTTCCAAATGTGTTCTTTACATATATCATATAGAGAAATATTTTAAACATGAGTTCATAAACTGGTTGTGATTCTACTTCTGAGAACTGGTGCCAAAGTGATCATAAAGCTGAAATCCACCATTCTGTCATTCATGATCACATGGCCAAAATTTTAGAGGAATAGTACATCTATCCATTTATTTAACTGAGGTGATAATTTTTATTGCAAATATTTGGCATCACATAGATTTATTCACAAGCTCCCTGCTGCCTTAGCTAGGCTTACAGTGTTTTTGTCCTTCCTTCCCTGCTGTCGGATGTGTACTTGTTTCTATCTGCACTATAGAATTGAATGTGTAATTCAGAGTATAGGTGTGCCTCACACTAATCAATGGGCATATTTTGAATGTGAGATACAATTTAAATTTATCTAAATTAAATTTTATTTCAAAATAATGGAGAAAGTGTATGATATTGAAAGTAAATATATAAAAATAATTTAAATTAAGTGTAACTTTGAGAAGTTTTCTCTCTTTTTTACATTTTTCCTACACATTTGTTAAATTTCATATAGAGTTCACTTAAAGAGAATGTTTATAACAGAGTGATTTAAAAAAAAATGTTCTGTGTATTTCATTCTGTTTATTTAATTGCCCTATCATAACTACTTATGCTGCTATGCAGTTGTATATTTGTTAGGTTTGTAGAAACTCAAGGAATCTAACTGTATCCTGGGACCACCCCCTGGGTGTTTGTTGAATTATTAAGTCACTCATGACAGTATTAGGAAACTCAATAACAAAACAAGACTTTGACTTGTTGTTATATAATGTTGAATATTTGCATAAATTTATATACCTTTCATTTCAGTCTTGAAGCAAGCATGACGTCAGAATCTCAATTCTGCCCCCAGCAGACCAGTCTTTTCCCTTTAAGATTCTTTACTAAAATTGTCTTTTACTATATCTGCTCACAGAATTAATGTGTGTCTTATATAATCCCCTTCTTTTTTACACACATATTTTAGAACATCTTAAAAATACAATAATAATAAAAGAAAGAATCAAATTCCCATAACCCCACTATCAAGAGATAATCAATATTTTCATGCTTTTCCTTTCCTCCACTATCATTTTTGATATGCTTTTTAAAAACCATGCTATACCAATATTTGGCAATTCCTGGGTATCTTGCTCAGTTAGAAAAATACTCTAAAAACCAAAATCTTCCAGACATGTGAATATTCCAGTGACCTCATTTTATACTTGAGGACACCACTGCCCAGATAACTTCCACAAACTGCCCAACAGTCTGCCGCTGGCTAGGGAGGAACCAGAACCCTCAACTGCGGATTTTAATCATAACTGGATGACTTTTGGAAAAACATTTTTTTCTTAAGCAGCTTTGAGGTATATTTTCATATCATAAAATTCACCATAAATCACTCAGACCATGTTCATCACCAAAATAAGGTCCCTCAGGATCTTTTAATGGTAATCCTCATTGTCATCCCCAATTCCAGGCAACTGCTAGCTTTCTTTATGCCTCTATAGGTTTTGTGGCAATTCTTTAAATGTCTTTAAACTTTAGTTTCATTAACTCTAAAGTAGGGATAGTGATATATGATATTGTTTGACATAATACAAGCATAAAAGTAGTAATGATGGTAATATATTAATTGGCATCATTCCCAGTGGACGACAAGGACGCTATATGAAACTAAAACCCCATATTTATGTTAGCATGAGGATTTAGGCTATAGTTCACATTTAGACCAATCCATCCCATTACTAAACCTTATGAAGTAAAGCAGAATGGACAGCAAGATCTTTTCATATTCCCCAGCTTCTACTTCACTTCCATTGTGTTCCAAATGCTACCTTTGACATTAGGCCTCAGGAAGTGATGAAACTGTAGTTCTCCATTTTTGACCTGAGAACACCTGTTAATGAAGTCAGTCAAGGCAGAGGATGGCAGAGATTTAGAAGATGTGCTTACACTTGTCCAGGAACAACTGTGCTAAGACTGCCCATCAAAGTCTAACAAACCACCAAACAGCTGTTGAAGGGTTAGACTTTTGAATATCTCAGCCCAATTCAGACTTCAAATAATAGTCAACATCTTGGGGTCCTGTGGTTGAAAAATGTGCCTTCTTGGATATATAGAGACATGATAGCAATACTACTTCTCATTATAAAGTCTTATATCTGAAAGGAAAATACTAAAAAAATCTATTCTCTACATTTGAGACACCTCTTCATTAAACAGTGTGTTAGGTGAGAGGAATGGGAGGGGTTTGGGATCTTAATATGCTCATTCCATACTGGATATAAATAATAATATGTTGGAAAACCAGTACCACTTCACTGCCCTGGAAGAAGGATGGGGCATCTTGATTTTTTCTCCACATTGATTAAATTATAGCCAACTCAAGGTACATAAAAATGTTTCAAGTTTTCAACATTAATCACATAAATGAACTAAAAATAATTACTTCTGGTGACTTTCTGGCTTATAATAATAAGCTCAAATTTAAATATACTTAATCCAGACAGCTAAATGTAACATGGAAAAAGGAAACAAAAAAAAACAAAAAAAAACAAACCTCTAGGCATTTTTAAAATTTCTATGTAGTCCTAATACACATTGATGGTTTGTTCATTTGGCATATTTAAGTCTTAAAGTGAGGTGTACTGCCTAAACCATTTTACTCTGTAGTCACATATCAGGATGAGATACTTTTGGAGGGATGATTAATAAGAAAAAGTAAGGTTTCAAAAATACTGGAAAACACTATTTCTAATCCCTAAATTTCGTGACTGTTCTCCTCCAAATTAAATATCCCCTTTTTGTGGTTTATTTTACTGATTTAAAATATTCTTGGATTTTTAGAGTTTTATCCCACACCCTATTCTGCCACCACCCACCGTCATCACTACCTTATATTATTAAAAAAGTACTGTTATAAATTCATGTAGCTTATAATTCTGAATTTGACTGTTGATACTGGTTGTTTTCAGTGTAGATTTGTTTTAAGAACTCTGTAAATATGGGGAGCAAGTGTAGCTTGCTTCCCATGTACAAAGTCCTGGTTTCAATCCCCAGTATCTCCTAAAAAAGAATTCTGTATATAAATGCTATAATAAAAGAGCAACTAACTCTAGTTATGTGGATTCTTTAAAAAAATTTTCATAAATTAGCTTAAAAATAAAATGTCCTTATTCTAGTTGTATATGTGGTTATGAAAAGAGAGTTGATTCATTTACTTTAGAAATACAAGGAACGAGAAATCATACCAAGAACATGAAACACAAATCAGCCCATATAAATGAAGACAATTGGGCCTCACAGAGGAATATCAGAGGGAATGTTCACAGTTCAATCATGAGTGTCCTCCCTGATGAAAAGTGAGTAAATTTGACTGTCATCCTGAATTAGTTCAAAAGCAAATTGTAGGACTAGTCTTTAAAAATCAATATCAATTTTGAAATTGTTCTTTCTTAAGAAACCTTGATATCATCCAAACGCAGCAAATGTCAATTTCCCAATAAATTCATCCCAGTCTGTTTTTCCTCAGTCGACTTAAAGATTCCCATCATTTTGTTCAGGGGCATATCAGTGTATATTTAAAGGGCTAGAAGTATATTCCCAAGGCTCAGTCTGAGTTTTCTACTCCCCTCTTTTTTTCAAGCTCTCCCTTGGAGATGTCATACATTCTCATGGACTCTCTGTATTAACACACAACCTCTCTGTGTTAATGCTTTATGATAAGATCCCCAGGTAAGAGTTTGTTCCAAGCTCCAGATAATATTCTACTTAAAGTAATTCATTGGTTATTTAAACATCTATAGTTGACCTCCACTAGGAATTTCCAATGTTTCTGCTGATAATTTGCCAATACATCTCTTCTCCATGGCATAGCTCTGTTCCAGTGGTGTCCCTCCTTTGGAAGACTAGAATCAGCTAATCCACATCCATTACTTGTATTACTTTCAGAGCAGTCAGTATTATATTGCTTTCACTTTCCCATTATCTCACTCTTTTATTACCCCTGGAACAAGTTTCATCATCTCTCCCTTCTTTAGCCACACAAGGATGATTTATTTTCATTTTTTCCATTCTCCTTGTAGTTTCTCTCACCTACTTTTTTTTCTTTAATGTTTTATGTCTGCTTACTATTAGTGGGGTAACTTGTATTACAATCTATGATATTGAGGGTACCAGATAATGTGTGTATCATGCTCCTCACTGATATAAACATAATCAGTGCCTTATCAGTATTAAATACTGGTCAGGTGTTTTATAAATCATTATGCGCTGTTCTCTTTTAATTCTCTCTCTTCTATCCCTATCTTTTTTCATCAAACTGCCCAACTTCTATCCCCCCACCTTGGGCTCAATATATTATTAAGACTATGTATCCAGGAAATTTTAAAAAAAGTTTGCAAACTATGGATAGTAATTGCCCAAGGGACACTAGAAAATCACTTTCCTCTCATTGAGATAGGCTTGCCGTTTTTAGTGTGTGTGGGTGTATGTGCATGTGCATGTACATGTGAGTGTTTAAAATGCAGTATATTATTCTGGCAATGAGTATTTCTTTGCCTCTGTTACACTAAACTGGAGATTTCATGACAGAGAATGAAGATTAGATTTGAGGAACTGTGAAAAAAAGAAGTGGCTGAATGTGATAGTGAAACGTGAATGGTTTAGGCATCTTAGGGAGCTAAGGCCAGTGGCCAGAGCAGTGTCCTTGACTTCATCTCTCTTCTATTCTAGAATCCTTAGGTGGCCTCAGTTGCCTTCTGAATTCAATGATCCGGCTTGCTTTGTCTTTGTCATCTCTCTATCCTGTTCCTCAACTTGCTCAAACACTGGCTCACATGCCATCTATTTGTCTTCTATCTCTCCTTACCATTCTTCTATCTTCCCTTACTATTCAGATGGTTTGAGAAATCAAACTGTGCTGCAAATCCACATTGGAGACATAAGAGAGAAAATAAATTGAGGAATGAGGACATGCAAGAAGAATTAGATTTGACGAAGAGCAGAATTTGCCTATCTTGAATTCCAGAAAGGGATTGTTTTACCCAAAGAACTGTTTTCTGATATCAGGCACTTACCAAAAGCCATTCACCTTTCTATTACAATGTTCCTTACAGTTAATTGTTACTTGAGCCCAAACAATGAGAAAACAGAATAATCTGGGAAACTGCAAAATAGAGCCACCAATGAATATTTTAAACAAAGAGAAAAATCCAAACATCTAGGAGCTAAATCTGAAAAAAAAAAAAGGCTGGCAAGAAATGCTAGCAATATGCCCAACTTGATCTATTTATCAATTACTATTTACGTATTTTCCCTGTTAGCTGCATTCACGTTTATTCCAAAACAGTGTTTTGAATCTAAACTCTCCCACCCTCCGAAACAAAATGATAATTGAAATAACATAATAAATGCAATTTCTTTTCCATTTCTCCATCTTAAATTTTTCTTTGCATTCCAGACATTACAGAACCAAATTACATTTTTGCATATTATATCAAAACAAGTGCAATCACAATAACCATTTATTTCTCAGCATTTTCATTTCTTTTTTAATGAACTTTTCCTGAGGACATTCTCACAATTGAGTATTTATTTATTATAAGCAACAAAAGAAATCTTGATTGTTCCAGCTGTGACAGAGAAACTTACTTTGATAAACATACAGTAGATGAAACAAGTAATAATAATAATGATAAGCATTTCCATGTTCTGGAATCTAAAGAAACAAAAAGGAATGAGGAGGAACTTGGCTAAGAGGTTCTCTTTTTCATTCTCCTGTGGAATATTTTATTTCTCTTCTCCAAGGTCAAGTGAAACTTCTAAGCCAAAACCCGAAGTTTCACTATAAATTATTATTTTTTAAATGAGACCTAAATTGATAAAGATCCATAAAAAGAACTCTGAAAAGCAAAGTTTTACTTGAATATTTAGTAGTATTAAAATTTTTAACAAGTAGCACATCTTTGCTCCAAGACTTTTTTTTGTTTAGTGCATAAAATGACTGGCCTACTTTTACACAGCTATTTCATTCATTTACTCATTCATTTTCATTCATTCCATGCTTTGGGGAACAAAGATTTGTACTTGTTCCGGTGCCTAAAAATGAATGCAATGCTTTTCTCCTCTTCTACATGATTCATTAATGCTTTGGGGTCCACTAATATAAAAAAGAATAATTTCAACTGGAAACTATTCATTATATCAATTCTACCAGTATCCAAAGATAAACAATAGTGTGTGAGTTAATTTGTATATTGATTCCTGAATATAAGATCAGAATGGAGGGAAGAATATATTTTCAACTATACTACCTTTGCTTTCATTCTCCTGACCCATGGAAATGTATTTGGCATCAAAATGGACTATCTTTTCCATTCGGTGGTGTATGTGTGTGTGTGTCTGTTAGAAAAAGAAAAGTCAAAATAGCATCTAAAAGTCTTTCATTTCTATAAAGATATATATTTTATTTTGCACTTCTAATTCTTCACCTTAAAGGAACCTCATTTTGCGTTTTAAACAAGAATACATCTAGAGTAAAGCTTCCATAAATGCTCTCTGGATAAAGGAGAGAATAATTAACCAACTGCCTAACTTGCTAAATACACAAACTTGAGACAAACATTGGCACTTTAAGTAGAGAAACTGGCTTGGAGTAGAGATAACAGAGGCACAATTCATTATTCTGGAAGGATAAGATATTTTAAAACACAGCTTCAGGTTGTGGGGTTTGGGGGAATGGAGATCTCGGTGTATGATATAATTAATTTAAGTGCGCAAACAGCCAATTCATTTAAAGAAATGAAGACTTAATTAACAAAAATTATTTCCAGGTTATTTGAAAAATATGACGAAATCATAAAATTCTTAGCAGACAAAACAGACTAATACTTCTATGAGCTCGAGGGGGGAAAAAGCAGATTTTCAAAATGACCACAAAAACGTGACCGTCAAGGAAAAGATAAATTTAGTTACATTAAAATAAAAATAACCTTTCATTTAAAAACATCAAAACACCATAAAGAGGGCAAACAAGCAAGTCTCCACCTGTGAAAAGATATTTGCAACACCTAACTACCACATGTATGTACCACTATTCGAATACACAAAGAACTCCTAGGAATATGTTTTTAAAAAATAGAAATTTTGGCAACAGACTTGAACACGCTCTTCAGAGAGGAGGAAACCTAAAGGGCCAATACACATATAATATAATAACATGCAGATTTAAGCCTACCAGAGTATCTGAAAGGAGAATGTCCGATCATATCAATATGAGCAATGAAGTGGATGGCTGAGGCCTCTTGCCCACACCCAGGCGTATCCCTAAATGTTTTCTTGAGGGGGTGCTCCCAGACACAGATGCAGAGATGTTCAGAGCAGCATTGTTGGTAATGGCAAAAGATGGGAAATCCCTTGTGTCCATCAACTGCAGAATAGAATACATTTACAGCTATCAACAGAGGTCAATCTAAAAACAAAGAAGCATGTTCTGGGAAAAGATACGTTGTGTAATTAAAATGATATCAAATTCAAACCAAGGCCAAACGAAACACTGTATCATTTAGGGATCTAAATACAGATGAAAACATTAAGGAAAACAAGAGAGCCATCAAGAAAAAAGTCAGAATAGCATCTTCTCTCCCGGGAAGGGAGCAGGTTGTGATCAGAGAAGGGCACAGGGTAGCATTTAAGGTATTAGTAACACTCTATCTCTTAATCTGAGTTGTGGGTGCACAAGAGTTTTATCTTAAAAACTGTACACATATCTTTTATTTACTATTATCTAGTAGCATGGTAATTAATAAAAACGAAATGAAAACAAAAACAAATGAGTTGAATTATTAGCAGGAGTCCATTGCTTATAGAATTTCTGGATAGAGGTCTCATTGGCTGTCTTGTAATGCTCTCTAATCGTCACTAGTCACTATTTCTTTCAGCAACAAATGGGTTAAGGATATCTTAAAAAATATTACACACAGTAATAGCCATTGTTAGGCTGCCCAGTTCCCCTAGGATGCAGTCTACCGTTTCCGTGAGACCCCTTCCTCACAAGTGCTGTTTTCTCCATGGCCCACACTTGTGATTCTCCTCAGACACGATTGGTATGAGGGAGCTGCCTTCCTGCCGGCTGGAAGTGTCCCCAAGGCACTCAGCTCCCTGCTTTCACTCAGGGCATGGGTTGAGACCTGGCTTCTACTCCCGAGCTCCCCAACACTCTCAGGCTGAGGCTGGCACATTGCCTCTGCCTGGGTGCTTCCCATTCTCTGCCCAGTTCCTCCCATGCTCTTCAGAAATGACTTGTGCACTAATCCTCTGTTTCTGCAGAACCCTAACCCATGAGATTGCCGGTATGCCAAAATGCATCCAAATCTTGTCTTTTCTTAGAAGATCATTACCATGGCTGTTGGTAAAACAGGCTTTGTTTTGGTCTTAGGTAAAATTTTCTGGGAGAAATCTAGATAAAAAGGGCAATTTTGAGTTCCTATTTTCTAAATGATAGCTCGTATGGGCTCTGAGATGCCAGTGCCATAATAATATTTTTATTGGAGCAGTTGTAGGTCCCGTAATATCATTTTCAAGATCTGATATGGAGGTTAGACATACAGAGAAGAATCAGACAATATCCAAAAAATGGGATTTCCCCTGGTTCTAATATCTCCAGTGTTCAAGGCACAGTATGCACTCTGGCCTCTCCTCTGAAACTTTATCAGACTCTTTATTTCTTCCTTTCTCTGTGAAACATCTGTCATAAGTGTGTGTGGAATAAAATGTGAGTAATACTTTAACCCTGCCATGCCTGAGAAAGCACGAATCTATGGTTCTATAGCTAATCCCACTTCTGGGATGGGAAATGTGGGGGCATATATGAATATGACAACGTTACTCAGGGTTCATGTTTCCAAGTGCTCTTTCTCAGGGAGACATAAGGAGCTAATGAAATTAGTGAGCCTGGAAAAAAGACAAACTCTCAGAGTTCACACTATGACTAATATTTACCTCTTCTGAAATACTATTTCAAATATAATAAGAATATTAAATAAAGCACAAAAATTTTCATGCTTTAAAGAAATGAAGTGCTCTAAGATATTTCATTTTATAAATAAAACCATATGTGGAGATAAGGAATTAATTGGTTTTAATAAATCATAGGGCTGAGGTTAGGCAGGTTTCATGTCATGCCCTCTGTTGTTACAGAGCTAGCAAGTAGTAGATAGAGGTGTTAAATCCTGGAGTTTCGTGGGAGACTTTAAGTCAGAAATCTTCATTGCTGTTCAAAAGCCAAAGGGTATTATATATTTTCAATAAATTAAAGAATTCTGTCCTGGAATAATTCACTCTTCCCTAAATGAGAATAGTTGAGAAAGACGATGGATATTTGTAACTAGAAACTATTTTTATTTTCAGTCCTGACTAATGCTTCCTTATTGCCTTCCTAGTGTTATAATTAAAGAGAATAGAAAGGATTCTCCACCAAACCACTGCTTTCACCCTCCATATGAGAATGTAATAAACCTATATACATGCTCATGGGAGATGACAGACCAATATTTTATTACATACATGGAGAATCATTGATGGTCTATCATTGTTTCTAGGGTAGGTATATAAGATATTGGAGAAGCTACCATCAACTTAAATTTCCTGATATTATCACTCTCGACAGCATCATATGTCAACTTGTTTTGTTGTTTCTTTTTGTTTGCATTCACAATTAGTTTTCACTTTTGAATCTATATTTATTCTCATATGTAGATTTTTCCTGTGAAATTCCAGAATTATATGTTAAAAATCCCTGTGAGACTATGCTTCTCCTTGTATCTTTCTATGTTCATGCAAAAATTGAGGGGAAGATATTTCGATAAAATCTCCCTTCCCACTCTCAAAGACCATGATTCTATTCCCAGGGGAGTGGTATTTACCCATATGCTTTCTACAGTCAGGGCCAATAGATGCCAATATATATATATTCCAAAGCCTATAATGAAGGAAAGAAACTCCTAGGTAGTACTACCATTAATATTTCTATGACTGTATTTCTGCTGCCTCCTTTGACTTCTGGCAAAATGAAAGCAGAGGTGGCTACTCAGGGCATAAGTGCATTTTAAAATCAAGTGTAAGTGAATGGTCAGTTATTGGAATGGATTCTATGCAACCATTCTAGGAGGAGGGGGATTGACTAAATGACCTTTTCAGGATGATTCCGGGTCTATGACTCAATAATAATGCTTATCAACCAGTTGTAGTTGTCAGGCACTAAAATGGGAGTGGGATGGACAGTCTATTATTAGCCTCAGACTTCTGATTAATCTTTTAAGCTAAGGGAGTTTGTGTTTCAGCCAAGATGTGAAGCTGTCTCCTGAGGTGAGGCCATTAACGTGCCAGGAAAGAGACAGGGTTATCATTAAGGAGGCACTGGGTCCTGATGACCACTGGGAAGTCAAAAGTGGCTGGCTGACTGGCCAGGCCAAGATGGTTAAGAGCCAACACAAGGTCACTGTAAGCAATGCCAAGCCATCTGTTCGAATTGAGCGTAGCTTCATATCACCTTTTATGTCACCTTCCAGGGCATTCCAGTCAGTGAGTCAAGTGAGAAGGTAGTATCTATGAAAGTTATAAGAACTGTGGGCTCTGTGCATTTCAAGGTGGTGTGTTTTTAAGTGTGTGCACATGTGAAGTCATGTGTTTCTCTGTGTGTGTATATACGTGATTTCTGGACAGTATTTATAAAAACAAGAGATAATCTTTGTTTTTTTTAAGAATACATTAGCAGCTGAAAGCATGCCTTTGCTTACAAAAATTATGCCTTTTCTCAAATTATGCTTCATCCTATACTAAGAGATCAGTCTGAAAATTTATAAATGGGTGCATAATTTGGGCATCTTAGATATCCATCAAAGGCTCATCCTTCATCAGTAGTCCTACAGAATTAGTCATTTAGGGGGTAAAGAATCTGATATTAGTTAATTAATCATTCAAAGCAAAACTATAAAAAGGAGTGTAGCAAAATAGTTTAGAAAGATCAATGGGTCAATTAAATGTGGTTTACTCCTCTTCCTATGTTTCTTTCCTCCTGATCAAGAGCTATTGCTATAGTGTGAGTGGCATGGTGATAATAATTAAGATAAATATTCTTAAATTTTTAATATTAATGACTTGTATAACTTACAGGTTTCCTTGGTCAAGTTACTTAATGTTTCTGAGTCTCAGTTTTCTTACTTGTAAAATGGGGATGATGATGGTCTCCCTATCTAGCTGCCATGAGACTATAGGCAACAATGCATGGAAAGTGTTTTTCTACCTAGAATGGAGTGGAAAACATTGTTTATGCTTTGATTGTTTTCATTGTCATTACTGTCACTAACAGTAAAGTATCCTGTCTGAATGTTCACTGTTCTATGCCCCATGCCTAGTAAAGTGGCTGGCACATAGTACATATACAATAAATGAGTGAGTGAATGTATACTGCTAAAGTTATGAATGATAAAAATATGTGTCCCTATATGTAGCACAAAGTTTAAATGTAAATAGCTATAGATGACTATATTCCATATACCTGAATGGTTTTCAGATCTGAAAATCTGAAATCCCAGATTGTTTAATTTTCTTTTTATTTATTTTATAATTAGATCTTTGTTTCAAGCTCTGATATCTATTCATTCAGCTCTCCACCCACTCCATAAACCAAAAAAACAGCTCTGAATACCATGTCTGAGATCACATTCTCACTTACCCTCCCTAAACACCTGTTTTCTCATCTCTAACAAGAAGAGTAGAAAACACAGTAGTGATATTGGTGCTGGGAGGATGATATGACATCATGTGAACAAAGAGCTTTGCAAAGAACCTGAAGCATAATAAGTAATCAAAAAATTAAGTTACTAACCATTCAATATGTCCTTTACTCACCACCAATGTCTTAGATTCTCTACTAATTTCTAGAGGTACAAAGGAAAATAAGACAGAGTTGCTGCCTTTCATGGAAGTGCACCTCAAAGCCACCAATGGATTGCCTGCAGAATAATCCAGAGAGCAGCTAGCTCTCTGGACTTCACCCAAGACCAAATGTATCTAATTTCTGGGAGTGAGGGCTGAGGCTGCATTTTTTAAAAAACACTTACTCCACCTGCTATTAGGCACAGTAAGTGCGAGCCATGGGATCTGACTTTACAGATTCCATTTACACTACAAGGGTGGAAAACACCACTCATTTGTCATGTGGGTGCATCAATACTGCACCTCTATTTCTCAGCCTTTTAGTTATTCCCTTTCTTGAGAGGGATCTCTTTATCCTGACACATACCCACACACCCATTTGGATTAAAAATCTATCCAACTTCTTATTTGTGTCTCTGCCTAGAAAGTGAATGCCATTGGGTCCTTCTCTCTGTCACGTGTCCCACAGTGGCTGTAACTTCTTTAGACTCTTTGTAAGACTTAGGCTCACTGGAAGCAAGTGAAAGGGGAGTGAAGCAGAGAAGGAAAAAGACACAAAAATGGGTCACTTGCTCTATCACTCTGATGCTTTGCCTTCTCCCTCTCCCTTTTTACAAGAACTAAACTTCAAAATCTAGAAAGCTGCTCTGATAATTTCAAGGCCTAGATTAATTCACCCCTCAGCCATTACTTCTCTGAAGGCAGAATCACAGCTTTTGCAGTGACTCCAACAGGAAAAAAGGACAGGAATGGAAAGGTGAAAGAGCTGACAAACTACTTTGACACTTCAAGGTTGTTATATTCAGAAAACAAACTTTAACTAGTGTGTAGAAAGAGTTGCATTTATCATTTTGCTTTTCTTTATTTCTAATATTTACTCACTTTACTACCTTCTGTACAAACATATATTAAAAATTTACAAGTGTATACACTAAAATTTATTAGTGTTATACTTAATAAATATTAAGAATCAAGATAAATTATAAATGCTCTTGTGCATTCTGACTCATGTACCCTAAATATAAACATATACATGTATATATATATAAATGTTATAGCTTTCATGAATCAAAACAACTCAGTAGTTGCCAATATATCTTATTATTTAATATTCATTAATACATACTTCATTCCTATAAATGCTGGAAACTAACTGATTGTTGTATCTTCAGTGGGCACTGGAGTCAGTTCCATAACCAGAAAGCAAAGAGTGTGACATTTATTCATTGGACTCTGAAATGGATCTATAGCATTAGGGAATGAAATAAAGCCATGGTGCCCAGAGGCGTAAAAAAAACAAAAACCAAGCAGCAAATGCAATTGCCTAGGAAGACTGTGCCATCTTTTTAATTACCTTTGGTCTGGTGTCAAGGTCAAATACACCTTCTTTTTAAGCCTTTTACACCCAATTCATTGTCTTCCTCCTATCCTAGGGACCAATCACTTTCTTTCTACTTGCTGTCTCTTGTAGGAAGAAATTGATCTGATAAACATATTCACACTGATTTAATGTTCCAGTATAATTTGCATTCTAATGAAGATAGTTACAAGAAGGTAACACTTAACACAAATAAATAAAATATTAATAGTGGGATTACGGGCTTAGAGTGGAGAAGCTATTTCCAGGCTAGGAGGCTATGACAATAACATTCACCTCACACTAAACAGAAAATCACTATGGTGCCTAAGCATAAGGCCCACCTGGAGGAAGAAGCTACTTCATCTCTGCTTTCTTGGTATGTATGTTTGGGTGAGAGAGTTGCTATAACAAGTAGCTGTAGTACAAATCTCTTCTGTCCCTAGTAGAAACAAGAGCTTTGTTAAGATGTCCAGACTGGGGAAGACACAGAATTCCTCATTGCCAAAACCCCATTCTGCCTTTATGCTGATAAAAGAGTTAAAACTCAACAGGGATATTTCTTGGTTGGACAATTTGAATATAATCCATATATCAAAACAATTTCTACCCTGTATACTAACTGCTGGGCCTTATTACCTCACTTTTATTCTTTGTGTTTTTATTCTCTCTGATCTGGATTTCTGCAGTTTTGAATCTCCTCATAATAGGATGTCACTATTTAATTTATTCCAAAACATATTTTTTACACACACTAAGCTTTAAAAATAATATCTGATGTCTAAATCCTCATATATTAAAATTTGGAAATCCTCAAGTAAAATGATGATGATGATAATGAAATATAACATGCATTCAGTGATTGCTATAAATCAAGGACTGTAACAGAGTTTGATACGCATACCTGTGTTAATCCTCACATCACCTCCATAGAGTCAGTATACCAATTTTATAATCTAGTTAAAATAATAATTGAGATAATGACTCCCATATTTAATTTATGGGTGAATGCGTATGACCATGCTCCAATTGTTATTATGTCTTTAAACCTTCAACACATGTCTAGGTACTCTAAAAAATGGTAATTAATAGAGAGTTGAAGTATTTGCTCTTGGCTCCCCTTAGTTCCAGGAGTAGTGACAGTTCTAACTCCTTTAAACAAGAACAATTTGAAGACTCCAAAGATGCCAGGAGATTGTTGCTATGTACTTTCAATTTCTTTAGCAAATTGCAGTGCATTTTTAGCCCCACAGTTGAGAAATAGCATGAGATAGTAGCAAGAGCATTTGCATCTGAAGACATGGTATAAATTCAGCTTCTGTGTCTTATTGGTTATGTAATTAACTGAGAATTTATGTATAAAATGGGACTTCCTGCTTTCTTACATATTGGAAGTGTCTTATACAATATATAAAGTATTCTGTAACTCTAAAGCTCTGTACACAGGTTTCTAAATCAGATAGACTACATCATATGGATATAGTTTATGCATACAATGGAAGATCAAATTACTTCTAGGAATACATGTTCTTTATGATATGGCTATTTGCATATGGTTACAATATAAAGGACAAGTAAATTATTACTTAAAATGACAGAGATTAGCAGTGGTGATCTTGTCATGCAAGAATCCCAGATATGCATGTCCTGAAAGACAACAAGTCATCCATTAAATTTGCAATGTTCACCAACAATTCCATACATTAATTATGTCACTGTATATGAAAACCCAATGTTCCTTCATTTTTCTGTAAAAGCAAATGATATGAGTGGCCTGTGCAGTGTGGCATTCACATATGGAATGTGGATGTGCATTTCTGCCTTATTTCTATAAGGCAAATCAATGAGAGTCCAATGGCTAAAACTGTCAATACAGGACCTGATAGGAAAAGTAAATGGGAACTAGATCTATCTGCCTCCAATCATATCCTTACATGCTTTCTCACATATTTTCACCAAAGAATTTTTTTAAAGATTTATTTATTTATTTACTTTTATCCATTTTTACCATCCCCCCCCACCCCCGTTTTTGTGTCCATTCACTGGACAATTCTCTGTGTCTGTTTCCTGACCTCTCTTCTCCTCCTTCTCCTCCTATCTTCACCAGGATTCGATCCTCAGAAACTCCAATGTGGGAGAGAGGCGTCCTACTGCCTGTATCACCTTAGTTCCTGGTTTTTCGGCACGTCTTGTCTTGGCTCTCCTTTGTCACTCTCCTGTTACGTCATCATCTTGCTGCGTGGCTCTGCGGGGCCTGACAGCGCACCCGTGCACGGCCTTGATGGTCTGCGTGACTTCTATATTTTTCTTTTTTTTTTACTTTTACCAGGAGGTCCCAGGGATCTAACCCAGGTCCCTCCATTTGGGAGACAGATGCCCAACCATTTGAACCACATCCACCCCCCTGCTATATCTCTAAAGGTTGACCAAAGATACCTAGAGTTATAGTCATTTCCCATACAGGATGGTCATATAATAAATCACCAGCATTCTAAAAACCAGACCTAGGGAGAAAAACTAGGTCTGGGGACACATGCATAGTTTCTAATATAGCAATTGTTTAGCCTACCCTGATTATCACAAAATCATACCAAAGAATTTTAAGGCAAGCTGCATTAAGAGAAAACCTGAAATAAACAAGACAGTCTAGTATAATGCCATTTTACATTGGACATTACTTTCAAGGAAAAAAGTGTTCTAATGATCGTAAAATAAAACAAAACAAAAAAGGCTTACAGCTTTATTAAGCAAAAGACATTGATAACATTTGTGGCTCAAAAGCCTAAGGCATTTAAGGAGAAAGAAAAAGAGAAGCCAGATAAAGTGCTGCATGGTGTGTGAGTTGGCACATGTACAGGAAGTAAAAGAAAAAGCCCCCTCTCATGTCTCCATGGTAGTGTCCCATTGCGCTAGCATTTGCCTAATATAACCTAATTTAAAACCATGTGTGTGAATTGTTACACAAGCATGATTAAAAGTTAAAGGACAATAAGGTTATTAGATGGGTGAGTAAAAGCAATTACATTTGCAATATTCATCAAGCCAGAGAAAGCACATTACTCTCCTCAGGATTGGTTGGTGGACATAAAAAACAGCTTGTAGAGCTGAAAGGCAGGACTCTGGATGCAATTTAAAGTCTTTGTGATGAACAATTTTTAACTTTATTGACCTTTATAACAATAATGATGGCTTTCTCTCCCAAGGAAAGTTCTATTTGTCTAACACTTCTCTCTCAATAGCCTGGGAGAACTGAGCACCTATTATTGAATCTTGTATATAATAGGAATGCAGAAGATTGGGGGAGATTAAAGACAGGGGCTTCTCTTCTTAAATTCATTTTCTTAGGGAGTGAAATCAGAACTGTTATGTTTCTTCACACCACAAAGCACACTAACATAAAAAGAAAAATGAGATTTTAAAAACCTTGTCTTAGGCCCAAGAAATTTACTATATTTACTCACATTATTAGTGTGCATATTGCTAAGCTTGACTTTTTCAGTTGTATTGTCTCAAAACCCAACTACTTTTGTCTCTCCCCTAGCTTTACTTCTGAGAAAACAATAAACTAAATTCAGGAAATTGCCTTGGCACATTCTGTTTTATTTGGTGTTTCTGAAGGTCATGAGCATTCTGCATTCTCCTTAACCAATTAGACAGATCATATGCACAATTAATCTCCCCTAAGCCCTCCCCTCAGTTAGACCATAGGAGAAAATGCACATCCAACAAGAATAATGCCTTTATATATCCGAGTCTTCTTTCATCTGAGGATCTCAAAGTCCTAGTTACCCATGTCAAAAGGTCCCTATCAGTCTTTCAACATGGGTATTACAGGATTAATTTGTAGAAGGTCAGAGGCAGCATGGAAATGTTAAGCCCCTTTCCAAAGAACATATGCTTAGCAAAGATAGATATAACACTCTCAAGTTTGGTGTTCCCATTCCCTGGGGGATAGAGTACATTTCAATATACAGGAGGCTTATCTTTGAGGAAATGAGGTCCAATGGGTCTCTTTATGCTGTCATAGGGCTGAAGAAAAGACCTCAGAGTTGACTTCTTGCTTTCCCCATTCCTTTAGTCTCTTGTCCTTAGGAGTAAGAGAGGTAAGGCTGTTTCACTGTCTCTAAAGGTAAGTGTATGTGAGAGTGATTATGGGTGCCTACATGTGTCCGTGGATTTTCACTTTTATTCAGAGGTCTACAAAGTCTGTGGAGACCCTTGGAAAACCCAAATGTGAGGCAGGTGAAGTTTTTGTTTGTTTACTTTAGTTGTTTATTTTTAATAATGTGTTTTGAGGTCTACTATATTAAATCTAACTAAAGCCAGAAATTAATGTTAATAAGGGAGACATTGACATAAATACAGACAATTTTGCATGAGTCTTTTGAAGCCAGATGTTTGGAACACAGAATACTTGTTTCCATTGAAACCATATTAGAAAGGAGATTAGATTCCCAGACCATCCGCTAAAGTTACTATGTCAATAACGGGCTTGAATTAATAGCCTATTCTTCATTGATAGCATTTGAAATTAATGTGGTGGTGGTTGTTTTATGGAAAGGAGTATTTCAATATCTAACTTTTCCCAATCATTATGCTTCCTGAAGTTCCACAGTCAAGTGGATTCTGATTCAAGAATGGGAAGGAGCACTCTGTCCTTCTCACACCCAATACATGCTATTTGCACGAGAAAGTAAATGACTAGCTCCATTTCTGAGCTAGCAATTGCCGCATTGGCAAAAGGTAGAGCTATATGCAACAGTTTCTTATATTTCTCCCATGGTGTCAAGATTGGAATGGAATGTTCTCTAGGCCTGCAAAAGTTAGGGTATGGAGTAAGCCTTTCCATGTTAGTGAGGATCTTGCCATCCAGGCTCAAGATTTCAGTGAGACAGGAGGGAGTTCAGTGCTCACACTTCCTTTTCCCACCTATCTCCTACATTCTCGTATGAAAAGCAAAGAGAGCAGGGTCCAATTAATTTTAGCTTCCTCCCAAATCGTATTCCCCTACACAGTGTTTTTCCAGTGTGGATCACTCAACACCTGCCAATGACTCTCTTTTACATTCTACCTGGCTCATTTGTTCTACTGCTGAAACCTGGTCCTGAAGCCTAGTTGGGATATGAAGCCCCTAGACCACGTTCAACCTTTCCAGCTCTCCTTCTTGTGATCAAATTCTCTATTTAAACTTCTATCTATGAGTTCTCCACCAGACTGTGTCTTCTGGAACAAAGTCTGAAGTATACCTGAGCTAGGAACACATCTTGAAAATGGTGCCCTGGGCCGTGTAATTGCTCTCATGGGCAGCCTAGAGATAAACTAATTTCTTCTCTCTTTGGTCTCATTTCTGAGAGCAGGACTTGCCAGGTGTTGAGTTGATCCTCTTCCCTAATGGCCTGTGGTGATGGAGCCTCACCATACCATGTACAGGGCTCACCAGGCTCTGTGAATTACATCCCTATGGCTTTTGCTCTCTGCACAGATATAGAAAAGCTCTCCTGGGGTTAGCACAGATTCAGCTTTAGTCCTCTGTTTACTTACATTCCCTCCATGGTTAAAAATATGTGAGATTGTTTCTATATGTCAGGATTATGCTAAGCTTTCCCGAGTCACCTGTGTGTGGACAGAAAGGGAGAGGGAAACAACTGCAGTTATTTCTGTCATAGGCTTACAGAATAGTGGAAGAAGCAGACAGAAAAGCACATCCCAAAACTTAAAAATGTAATGATGGTTGTGATAAAGAAAAAACAATGAAAGAGAAATAAGGTTATTAGGAGTATATATTACTGAAGAACTGACCTGACGTGTATTTAGTTGAAGGAATAATAGAAATAAGTCAGGGGATAAACCAGAAAATTAACTTCTCTGCCTCTATCATGTTCTTTCTGTGATCATTATTCTTTAATAGAGATATGTGTGTTTTTCAAAGTCAAATTCTAAAATTTTCCAAACACACTCAATCCCCTCCTTGCTAAAAACTTGACTGGTCAGTATTTTTTTTGGCAGGGAACCTCCCATGCTAGAATTAAATATACGCAAAAAAGAAAGATTATCAAGTCACTTTCTTGGCATTTTTTTTCATACTACTTTGATTGTTTTTCACATTATCATAACCTAATGCAAAACATGTCACAATCATTACCTGAGTTTCAACTCTATGTAAGTCATCCATCAGTTCATCAAAGTCTTATCACAGTAAATTATATTTGAAAACCTAAAGTAGATGCTATTCACCCCTATTATTATTGAACAACAGGAGAGGCACATTTTTTTTAAAATCAGAATATTCACTCTATATTCACTAATGCCTTCCAATATCTTATGGGATATTCAATTGGCAAATTAGTAATGAAATTTTTCTAAGAGAAATGATGCCCTTAAAAAATAATTTCAAGGCAAACCATTTTGCAAAAGGATAAGCTTCTCAATAATGGTCTGATGATCCCTGCACAGCTGGGGGGAAAATCTCTGCTTTTCAATCTATTCATTTTGACTTCTGTGTATGTTTGGAAATGCAGCATTATTATTCTACCCACTGAATTTATCAAAATGCAGTTTTACAGACCTTTAAGGGTATTTGTCAGTCTTTTCCAAGGTGGCTCCTCATCCCCTATTCTTTCAAACTTTTTCCTTCCTACCAGCAAGGACCTTGGTGCTTCTTAAGGCACAGGAGCACCACCGCCAGAGCCATCACCACTGTCCTTGTGATCATCAATTAAAACAACACCTGACTGAAGGCCTGTTCAGTACAGAACAGTGAAATAAAGATGATGCAGGCTCCTAATCTATTTAGGAAGTTAAGCATATAACACTGAGGTTCACGTGAGGCTTAGAATTCTACGAACAGAAGAATATCAATATATGACTTTCATATTTTGTCACCTCAATTTAGCTCACGAGGCTTTTGCTTATGAGGTTTTTTTTTTATTTTATTTTTCCCCTAGCGTTCACCTTGTTTATCACACTGTTTATTATCTATGTGAACACTGAATTTTTACAGTTAATGTTGGTATTTATTTAATGCATGTCCTCAAATGCCAAATGTGCTTCCTATTCGGAATGTGTATGTGCGCAGACTCCATCTGTGTTAGCAATGCCCACCAGACTGAATACCAAAAAGGCATCAGGGTGAGTCTTGGCTCAGTAACTAGCACTGAGGCTCTGTCAAGATCCACTCTTTCCATAGGTTCACTGCATACCATGTAAAGCCACCTCACAACCATTAAGTTAAAATAAGAGTAGTGGGCAAAGAAAATGTCTGAAAACTATAACATTTTAATCTGTTAAGATTTAAATATTGTCTTTCATTAATTAAATTTTATGGCATGTAATGTGTCATTTTGATGCAAGAAAGGCCTTTTCTTTCCAATTCCTCTAATTTATTCGTATGCAATAATCCAGAACTCAGGGCATTTGAGCAATTGACCACAGACTTTCTAAGATGAAGATTACTGACTTTAAAGCAAATGTTCTATCACAAACTGCTTTTATGAGTAATATGAATTTATTTTTAAAATGAATTTCATAGTTATCTTTTTAAATTACTATATAGTTAAACATATCCAAGTCATACATAATCATTTCAGAAAGATACTAAACAAAATATAGATGAGAAAAAAACATTTTAAATAAAATTACATCAAGTCTCACTGAGAGGCACATATTTCTCAAGTTAAAATCTTGGAAAATGGAATATTATCTATTGATTTCCTAGTATGTGCAGAGATAACAATAATCACAGTGATCCTTTACTGATGGCATGCTTTAGCCAGACCTTGTTCTTAGAGCTTTGTATGTGGAAATGTTTCCCATCCTTATCACAATCCCATGAAGAAGAGTCAGGTATTGTCCAAGATTATAAATGAGGAAGTTCACAGAGGTTATAGTACTGTACCCAGGGTCCCAGAGCTAAGAAGTACTGAAATGGGAGTAAAACCAGAATTTTAATCACTTTACTTGTCTAGCATTATGAATAAATTAGTAAATCTAGATGTTCACAGTTTGTACCCGCAGGTCCAAACTCCTGTTTTCGATTAAAGTCTATTGTAGGTAAATTATTTGATTCTCACATTAAGTATAACTTTTTCTGAAAAAAAAAAAACCTTGGGAAAATTTTTCCAAAAGTTTAACATTTGTAATCTAATGTTACAAAATAAATATATGTCTTATATTAGCCTTGTTCAGAAAGTATATGTTAGTGATATTCTGCCTCAATTCTTTTATAATTTAGAACATTTTTTTTTTTCTGGCCTTCACATTTGAATAACGTCTTAGCTGCATATCGAATTGAGAACTTATACTTTTTCTTCCTTTAAGATCTGACTTCTCAAGATACAAAAGAGAAATTGGAAGCTAGGCTCAGTAAAGAAGGAGTTGAGTTATACCAAGACCTTATGGCCTCTCTCTTAACAGGAACATAGAAATTTGTTGTGGAGACACATTAGCTTGAAAACTCTCAATCAGTACTGGTTTTGGAACTCACCAAATGGAACTAGAAGGCAAGGAATTTAATCCACATTTCTTCATCATTCCTATGGGTACTACCCATGATTGCAAGTGCTGGGTTTCATTGTAAACAAGCCATTTGAAAATACTTTTTAAATGCCTTAAAGCAAGTGGTTGCATTGTTGAAAAATATATGTATATAATTTAGGAGTTTTAAAAAGACCTTAATATAACGTAAATGAAAACGCGTAGTTTTGCATAAAATTTCTATGCAAAATATGTAGCTTAACACATATTCAGAAGAGCTATAATTCACTCAATTTAGATAGTAGATCCTGGGCTTGGTAAGACCTTTAGACTGAATCGTAGGAAATTGTTCTTTTTTATAGATCAAAAATGAGTTGAAAGTTTTCAATTTCCTATGGTTTAATCTAATATGTTAAAGGATCCTATAGTAGGTCTGGCTATGATGAAGAGATTAATGCCAAAGATATGTATCAAGAGTCTGAGCAACAGTGTTTCATAAAAAAAGATTAGGAAAAAAGCATAAATCTCAACTAAAATTTTTACAGCATATGATTTAAATATGCCTAGGCAATTCAATTAACAAAGTTAATATTATTAGTAGCTCTTGTATAATATTTTCAAGTGTGCCCTTTTAAAATGATCTCATTGGGAAAATGCAAGACTGCTTTATATTCAGTGTCATTACAGATTTTCCTGTAATTGGGCATGCATGGTATTTGGGTCTGAGAAGATGCATGCAGGATTCTTTATCCTTTAGATTCCGTAATTCCACTAGCATATCTTTAAACATTGGGACTTAATTTTACCTGGCATATGAGGAATCTTTTCCATCTACAAGATGAAGCCTTCTGTTAGTTAGATTTATTTCTTCTACCAGATTTATGATTATTTTTTCTGGTCCTTTTTACTTGCTCTCTTCTTTATGAGCAACACTTTTCACAAGATGGCCTCCATTGGTGTCCCCCATATCTATCATCTCACTTTCTTCCACCTTTCTGCTCTTTTCTTCTGTGATTTAAATGTCCTTAGGTCTGTGCTCCCCATAACTTACTTGGTTTTCTGCCAGTTGAATTCTGATCATGACTGCTTAGTGTGCCTTTTCAGAACCTGTACTATGACTATGTGCTTGGATAAGTTCTGCTCTCAAGTCTGCCAGGGCTATTTTCATCAGTCAGTTCTCTTATTTTCCCATTTTTCAGTCCATGTGTATGATTTCTTAAAATAAGGCAGGAGCTATCTATAAATATCTATTCTTCCCTAATGTAATTGTTACTTCCAGCATTTAATTATCAAACAATATGTTTATTTCCTTATTTTATGTAATTTTTTTTTTTCTAATCTCTGCAAGGAGATTTCCAATCTGGTTGTGCTATGGTGAACAGTCAAGTTTTAAAACATTCTTATTGCCTTTTAATTTCTGAGTGTGGAAGCTTAACAACTCTTTTACTGTTGGAGTACCAGATGAAAAAGACTTCAACAAGTGTAGCCTCAGACTTTCCCATAACTTGACTTTCCACTAGGTTTCCTATGCTATTAAGTAACATGGGAGTGGAAAGGATGGAGGAATATATGGGGAAAGGGAAATGACTCCTGTTATTCACTCAAGCCTTTGGCACTTGCCCCTTAATTTCTAATAGTAAGATCCCACTCAGGCAGAAATGGCTGTTGTGTCTGTCTCATCATTATCATTTGATTTGGGTCTGTCACATGACACTTCCAAAAATTCCCTGAGGAGTGTTGCCACCATATTCTAGATTCAGCACTGATTTATCTTTCCCCACTCTACTTTTTTTTGGGCATTTGGGCAAGGTTCTGGGAAAGGAGTTTGGAGGTTTGCTATTAATTCTGTTTCATCAGAATATCCATATAATTTTAAGACTTAAGAAATGTCAAAGTAGATTGCTTTATGGTTTAAAACCATCTCCCCTCTCCTCCCTCCAGCCTCTACACATAAAAAGTTGGAAGTAGCTTACTATCTACAACTCCACACATCAACAAATGGGAGTTTCTTAAATTCTGCTCATTCAATGTAACAAAAATTTAAAAGCACTCACCTTTTGATATGAAAGCAACCCTTCCAGAGGAATTTTATACTTACTTGTCATTCTGTAACTTCATTGTCATGCTGCAGAAAGGTATAAGAGTGGTAACTAGAAGCCAAGACTTCCACATTAGAATGTATGCTAGAGGGGATTGTCTGCCACAGAAGGAAGCCCAGCTGCTCACTTGGATGTGGCTTTCTTCTCTCCGCACCAACTGCTGTCCTATTGGATACCATTTTCCCCTTGCTCTTTAGAAAATGGTCATGCACATTTTTCCTATCTTAAGAACACCTATTAGATTATCTTGTTAATGCAATTCTCAATTTCATAATGTAATACAATATGGCTGGTGGGATATTCTTGCTTGTGGCTCAAAATGAAATTCTAGCAGCTGAAAAAAGTACAACTCAAAATTGTGCATCATAATAGGGTTCCTCAGCATCCCTTAAAAGCTGGAACAAACAGATCTGCCAGGATCTGAGGACTTGGAAAGGCTTGGTGTTTTCTAAGCATTTCAGAAGAAGAAACACCCTGAAACCGGAGACTCAGTAGCCACAAAAACAACAACAGACAACACTAATAAAGCTAATGACTTATATTCAACTTGTTATGAATCCTGTAGCCATATTTAATTGCACACATACTATGCACCTAGGCTCTACAGGGGTAAGGATATGGTAGGCACTACAGGAATAAAGATGAAATATATAGGATGTTTACTGCCTTTCAAAACTTAACGGTAAGAAAAAAAACTTATAGTTGAGTTCTTAAAATAAAATATTTATTTGGATTAGTTTTTAAATAATGAGAGTTCCTTGTACATGGTAAGCACATAATAAATACTTGTGAAAGAAATTTTATAACTTTAGTAGGTGGTTTTACACTGCCATGCTATATGCTACAAAACTCTATCAGAATATATGATTTCTATTATTATTTTCATCATAACAACTTCAAAGAAGAGTTTTTGTAGATTTATATAATCAGAAAAAGTATGTATCATGGAGAAAAAAGGATTTGAACTAGGGTTTTGGGAGTCAGATAGAATAATGATATCAAGGACAAACTGATGTGTTGGAATGAAATGGAATATAGCATTAAAAGATTGAATATTAACTTTTTTACTTACTACCTGTTGTATTATTGATTAATTTGGCTCCCGTCTGTGAAGCTGTTTCCTTATCTGTGAAAGAGTGACAATAATAATAACACCCAGCTTGGTGGATCTTGTGAAACTTTCATGAGCATGTTCATGAAAATGCTTAGAAGACACAAAAACAATCAGTAATCATTCCCTAAATCTCTGTTGTCAATCCACAAGGCAAAAGTGTATAAATATATATACCAAGGAGAGCACATACAATCATAATAATATTTAAAGAAAAAGGAATCAGTATTATGGATTCAGTACCATAACTATCTCTGAAGAAAAGTCTGGCCACTGAAAACCTGAGTCATTATGGGGAGAAGGGATTGTTAGAAGAAAGAGAGGCTTACTTTGATCTCATTTCTCTCTGATTTTGGTGGTTATTTCTCAATCCCTAGTCCCCTATAATAAATACTCTCAGAGGTCTGCTCCCTCCTGAACCCTCTCTCTTTCCATTACCAAACCATGAACCCTGGTAGGCATGCTGACAGTCATTTACCTTTCCCCTTTCAGGGGATATTCTATTTCTTTCCGTCATCTTACAGCCTTCCTTGAATTTGAATGATAAGCTTTTATCGATGGTACCATGAGGTGAGGCACTGGAGGTTAGCTTGAGTATGTGTCATGAAGAAGAAGTGGTAGAATTTGGAGAGCTGAATAAGTAAGGGGGTGTCTTCCCAGTATCACTGATACTGATACATGCCTAAACTATAGCAATCCTTGTTTTGCAAGAGATAGGGTTTTTGGGGTTCTATGGTCATGCATATGGTGGCATCTTCTTTCTTTTCTGCTTTCTTTGACTTCCTAGCTTCTGGCTGTTCCCTGTGGCTTTTCCTCTGTGGCCTTCTCTATAAGGCCTCCAGAAATAGGATTAAGCCCCATTCTGATTCAGTCAGCCATAACTTAACTAACAATGACCTCTTCAAAAGATCCTATATACAATGGGTTCATACCCACAGGATTAGATTAAGATTAAAAACATTATTTTTCCCCTAGGGTACATAATTCCAAGCAACCACATTGCTCAATGAAGAGATTGTGGTTGATGACTGAAATCCTCTTGCCATGTAGATTTCTGTGGTTTTTTCAACAAACGAAAACCCTTTAAGTTACTGCTCTCTTCCTGACATGGACATTTACCACCTCACAAAAGGTTTCATGGAAAGTACAAGGATAATTATTATGAGATTTAAGGTGATATATCATAGCAGTATAAAAGGGGAGTCAGTATTTGAAAAAAAAAAAAACCCATAACCATTATTACATTCTAGGGGATGATTATAGGATGTACCTTTGGGAGAAGACTATTTTTCATGGGGCTGGATCATCCTAATATGATTGGTGATAGTAAACAGTAGTATTCTGCTGGGTATCTGCTAGCAGTTTCCTCAGTGTTTAACATATACTACCTGGTCAATTTGCATCACAACCTTATGACATAGGTACAATGATTGTCATATTCCTTTTACAGGAGAGGACACTGGGACACAGAGACTAAGTGACTTGCACAAGGTGAGATGCCAGTAAGTATGAGAGACAGGGTTTTAACCTGGGTACCAAGAATATAGAGCCTGTGCTCCTCACCATTAGGCTATACCATTTTGCTGTACTTGCTTAAGGTAGCGTACAGTCAAGGTAAAGGGTTATCTTCCTTTAGTAGTTTTTGATGCCTTACAAATTTTGGATTTCCCCAATGGTTTCAAAGCATTGTGGAAAGAGAAGTGAGGAAGGTATTGGTCAACTTGACAGCAGGCGGGGACTAAGAAAGACACAACTTTCAGGGACTACCATATTTTCAGGAGCTCTCTGGAGCAGTGGTTCCAGAGTTCTAACCAAGAGAAGTTAAACACTGCCTGGGGTCTTGGGAAATCCAGGAATGATGTGCCTGTGTGCACACAGGAGAGAGGCTCCAGTTTTTCTTTTTAAATATTAAAGGAAAGTAGGACCCAAGATACCTGCAATTGGGGGACTTTCAAATTATATTATATTATATTATATTATACTTTATTTAGTATGTATTAAAATGATATCCTAGGTCTTTGATAAGAACAACAGTAGTGTTCCTTGTCAAACTGAAATCTGATCTGAAGCTCTGAATTTGGCAAATGCAATTCCTCTCACCTGCAGACTTTGAGGATGGGAAACCCATCGCCATACTTGTTTGCCTGGTTTGGTGTGATATTAGCTTTTCTTGAAGGCTCTCCCTGAGCCCCATTTGGGGTCCAGGGCCCTTTTTAATCACTCCCTATAACATTCTAAAACTCTTCCTATATAAAAGGGCATCTCTCTTAATTAAAATGACCAGTAGGTAACTGACTTCTCCACTAGATTTCAATATCCTTGAGAAAAGGGACTTTCGGAGTCACCTCCAAAGCCCTAGCATCTGCACTACATCTCACACCTCATGGTTAATAAATACTGATGTAATGGAATCAATATGAACTGAAGTGAGGCTTACATTCATTTCAGTAAATTACTCATAAGGGGTAATTCTTCAAGGGACACAGAGTCAAAATAAGAATCCATGAATTAGAGTCACTTGCATACATTCTGGTTGTCTGTTCAAATATGCCAAACTTACTGCAATCTTTGTGTCTTCCAAAGCACAGCACATGGAATTACAGAATTTTGGAAATTAAGAGTTCCTTATAGATGATCTGACCCAAACCCCTTACTTTCCAGATGATGAAGCTGATGTGGATCTCTTAAGTGACTTGCTGGTTAACCTTAGCAGAGTAAGATCCAGAACCCCTATCTCCTATGTCTTAATCAATGGCTGAATCACCTGTCCATGCAGTCAGGCAATTGTAACTCTTTCCCTTTTCATTCCCAGGGATGGCACTGGGGATCACTACAAAAACCCATTTCCACCTCCATGCTTTCCATTTTTCTTCCATCATCTTATAACACTCTCCTTCCCTGTTTTGTGATAGCAAGTTCAGGCCACTGCTAACATTTCTCTGGGTTAGAGATAGACAGTGACTGTATATACAAGAGGCCTTTCAAGAAATCCTCATTTGGTTCCTGGTTGCTTGATAAGACTCTTCCTTTCTCTTAGTCTATGTGCTCAGCTGATTGACTGTTCCTGGTGTCCATGTACATCCACTGAGCACTAATCCTGCACAAAACAAGCCTGCCTGTTGGGCAATGTTTCAAATGTTCTCAACCTCAGTTTCCTTGTGAGAAATCTAAGGCTAGTAAGATCTTCCCTGTTTTCATCACAAGGCATGTTCTGCTGATAGTCAACGTGACAGGAATGGTATGAATGGTTTTGAAAACTTTAAAAATGTGCCGGTTACTTTGGTTGCTCTTAGGTTTATACAATTTCATTCTTCAATTTAGGTTTCTAAAGCTCGGAATTAATATTGTGTTTCTCTCAATGGTCATTATAGAGGTGGACACCCACCTTCCTGTGCCCTACATGGCATGACCTGGTCAGTGGGATCACATGATCCAATTTGAGAGCCTTGCCTGAGGTCTGGCTAACACTCCATAATTTGAATTCCTCAGATGGAGATAACAAAGGTAATTTTATTAGAAAAGTGCCTACAATTTCCAATCCTTGCTGGAGGAATTTTAGAGCAAAAAATGAAGTAAGCCTAAACCAGTTTTTATGAAAACAGAATTAATTAAAAATCCTCCCAAGAGACTGCATCATACCCTGTCTCCTTAATAATAAAACTGTTATATTTTGTGTGGATAGGGAAAGGAAATAGTTTTGTTTTTTTTTTTTTAAAAAAAAAAAAAAAAGGATAATCAGGATTTTGAGCATTCTGTAAGCCAAGTTTGCAGATAATTGCTTGAGGGAACTGAAGGTGCTTATTTAGGAAAAGAGAAGATTTGGGGGAATGTGAGAGACATCTACAAATACTTTAAAGGATGTGAAATTGTGGAAAGAATGTCAGTGTTATCCCAGAATCCAAGACTCAGAACCCATGCAGATGTTTGCTCAATTAAGCAGTCTTTCCTGGCTGAGACCATCGGCCCAGTTTTCTCCTGCAATGCTAGGTTTGGCACAGCATCCATTACAGAGCAGGTTGTCACCAAAGATGTGTGGAGACAGTGAAGATCAGGGAGGTCAAGTTTAAGCTCAATATAAGAAAGAGCAAAGGCTTTAGAGGCAAACACATCTGGATTTGAATGTATTTCTCTCACTTAATTGCTATGGGAATTTGAGAACATTATTTTACCTCTTTGAGGTGCTCATCCATAAAATAGATATGATACTTATTATTCAAGATTGTGAAGATTAAATGCAATGACATGTGTGAGTTCTTTGCAGAACTTGGTGGTGATCTGTGATCTTTGTAGCGTCTGACACACATAGCTACCCACTAAAGAGTAGCTGCTATGGTCATCATTTTATTTGATCCTCTTCCAAATCCTTCATTGTATATATGATTGAGCCTATTGTGCTAATGAAATAACTGAGGGTCCTAGGTTGGGTAAATAGCCTAAGGTCATGCAGATCGTTAATGATTCAGTGGGGACACATATCTTCAGCTGTCTGAAAATAAGACTGCCCTTTCCAGGGCTCCTTGCTACCTCTCAATGAGGAAACAGTTTCATGAGCAAGTAAGTCAAAACCCTGCATTTTGCTCTCCTGGCTAGAGAGGATGCACCGGTTGTCCTTGAAGCTCTACCTGACATGATGGAGAAGATACGTCCAGTCTGTCAGTCTGACTCTTTCCCAGAACTCCGAGGAGAGTGGCATGATCATGTAATTAATATGTAATTAAATAGCATATTTTGTATTTAATTACAAGCTTAAATCATTTTAGTGTACTTCAAGTTACTGTGCTTACAGATAATGAATTTTTTACAAATGGAAGTTTTGTGGCAATCCTGCATTGAGCAAGTCTATTGGCACCATTTTTCTAACAGCATGTGCTCACTTTGTGTCTCTGTATAAACATTTTGGTAATTCTCACAATATTTGAAACTTTTTCATTATTATCATATCTCTTATGGTGATCTGTGAACAGTGATGTTACTACTGTTAATTATTTTGGAGTGCCACAAATTGGACCCCTATATGATGGCAAACAATCAATAAATGTCCTGACTGCTCCACTGACTGGTCATTCTCCCTTTTCTCTCCTTTCCTCATGCCTCCCTATTCCCTGAGACACAAAAATATTAAAATTAGGCCAATCAATAACCCTACAATGGTCTCTAAGTGTTCAAGTGAAAGGAAGAGTCCCACATCTCTCACTTTAAATCAAAAGCTAGAAATGATTAATCTTAGTGAGGAAGGCATGTCCAAAGCCAAGATAGGCTGGTAGCTAGGCCTCTTGTGCCCAACAGTTAGTGACATTGTGAAAGCAAATGAAAAGTTCTTGAAGGAAATTAAAGAGCTACTCCAGTGAACACACGAATGATAAGAAAGTGAAGCAGCCTTATTGCTGATATGGAGAAAGTTTTAGTGGTCTGGATAGAATATAAAATCAGCCACAATATTCCCTTATGTCAAAGATTAATCCAGAGAAAGGCCTCAACTATCTTTGATTCTATGACAGCTGAGAGAGGTGAGGAAGGTGCAGAAGGAAAGTTGGAAGCTAGCAGAGGTTGGTTCATGAGGTTTAAGCAAAGAAGCCATCTCCATAACATAAAAGTACAAGGCAAAGCAGCAAATGCTGGTGTCAAAGCTACAGCAAGTTTTCCAGAATATCTAACTAAGAAAATTGGTGGAGGTGGCTACACTAAACAACAGATTTTCCATGTAAATGAAACAGCATTTTACTGAAAAATGTTACCATCTAGGACTTTCATAGCTGGAGAAGAGAAGCCAATTTGGCTGGCTTCAAAGCTTCAGAGGACAGGCTGAGGGTCTTGCTAGGGGCTAATGCAGCTGGTGACTTGAAGTTGAAGTCAATTCTCATTTACCATTCTGAAAATCCTAGGGCAGGATCTTAAGAATTATGCTCATTCTACTTTCTCTGTGTTCTCTAAATGGAATAACAAAGCCTGGATGACAGCACATCTATTTACTGAACATTTTTAAGCCAAATGCTGAGACCTACTGCTCAGAAAAAAAGATCCCTTTCAAAATATTATTGCTCATTGACAATCCACCTGGTCACCAAGAGCTCTGATGGAGATGCACAATGAGATGAATGTTGCTAACACAACATTCATTCTCCAGCCCATGGATCGAGGAATCATTTAGATTTTCAAGTCTTATTATTTAAGAAATGCATTTTGTAGAGCTATAGCTGTCATAGATAGTGATTTCTCAACGGATCTGAACAAAGTCAATTGAAAACCTTCTGGAAAGGACTCACCATTCTAGATGACATTAAGAACATTTGTGGGAAGTGGATATGGCTCAAGCATTTGGACACAGGGCTACCACATGGGAGGTCCATGGGAGGTTCAGATTCCAGTGCCTCCTAGAGAAGATGAGCAAGAGAGCAAGCTGGTGCGATGGGCTGGCATGGTGAGCTGACACAAGATGATGACTCAACAAGAAGACACAAAGAGGAAACACAATGAGAGACACAACAAAGCAGGGAGCAGAGGTGGTCTAAGCAATTGAGCACCTCTCTCCCACATGAGAGGTCCCATGTTTGGTTCCCAGTGCCTCCTAAAGAGAAAACAAGCAGAGAGAGCACACAATGAATGGACACAGAGAGCAGACAGTGAGCACAAAAAAACAATGGGAGAGGGGGTAATAAATGAATAAAATAAATCTTTTTTAAAAAGTGCAATTTGAGAAAAAAGAAAATAAGAACATTTGTGATTCATAGGAGGAGGTGAATGTATCAACATTAACAAAAATTTGGAAGAAATTGGCTCCAACCCTCATGGATGACCTTGAGGGGTTCAAGTGAAGGAATTAACAGCAGTTGTGGTAGAAATAGCAAGAGAACTGAAAGTAGAAGTAGAGCCTGAAGACATGACTGAATTGCTGTAATCTCATAATAAAACAGATGAGGACTTGCTTCTTATGGATGAGCAAAGAAAGTAGTTTCTTGAGATGGAATGTACTGGTGAAGACTCTGTAAACATCATTGAAATGACAGAGAGGCTTTAGAATATTCCATAAACTTAGTTGATAAAGTAGCAGCAGGGTTATAAAGGATTGTCTACAATTTTGAAAGATGCTCTACTATGAGTAAAATGCTATCAAACAGCAACACATGCTATAGAGAAATAAATCTTTTGTGAAAGGAAGAGTCAATCAATATGGTAGACTTCATCATTGTCTTATTTTAAGAAATTGTCACAGCCACACCAACAACCTTCAGTTACCACCATCCTGATCAGTCAACAGCCATCAACTTTGAGGCAAGACCATCCACCAGCCAAAAGATAATAACTTCCTGAAGGCTCATATGATGGTTAATATTTTTCAGCAATAAAGTATTTTTCAATTAAGGTATGTACATTGTTTTTTACACATAATACTATTGTACACTTAGACTACAGTAGAGTGTAAACAGAACTTTTATATGTACTGGGAAACCAAAAAATCATGTAACTTATTTTATTGAGATATATTCACTTTGTTTTGGTAGTCTGAAACGGAACCTGCAATATCTCCTAGGTATGCCTGTGATTGGATGCTCTTTTCTTTGATCCAAGGAAACACCCATTGACAGCAGCCTCTCATAGGATTTCCATGACCTGGAATTAGAACCATAAACTCCTGATTCAGTGTTAACCTTCAATATGTAGAGCTACAAAACTGGAATTTGGAGATTCCTCTTTTCACTCTTCCATCAGTTAATGCAAAGACTGAACATCTAGTCCTTATGGGTACTGATTCAAAGGTCAACAGAAAAACCCTTTGTCACCCAATTTAAAGTGCTCTTCTCCCCCACGCAGGCACACTGTGAGTCTAGTCCTTGCCAGCAGGTCTCTTTGAACAAGCAAATACCCTTAAAAAGGGAAGCACTCTTTTATCTAGAAGTCACTTGCCCTGTTGTCAGATAGCTTTCCTCCAAAGCAGGATTGATGAAGCTGTATAAAGAGGGGAGGATACCCTCTAAGTTGGGAAAAGAATAGAAGAAACAATTTGCAAATGATATATTTTATTCACAATTTTATTTAACTTGCAAATTTTGAAATTTGAGTGCTTCTCAAGTCACTGGTTGTTTTGAATTCTGTAAGCTGCGTCTTTTATGCCTTTTCTATCTCCATTTTCTGTTCTCCCTCCTGCATCTCACTCTGTCTCTCTCTCTCTCAGCCTGAAAATTATGGTTAGCCTTGGTTTAGGGTACATGTCGTGGTTTATCACCAATAACCACTCTCCCCATTCCCAGGTGCTGGAACACTTCCTTAAAGCAGAGAGTGCATGGACTAACAATTATATTTCAAGCTGCATTTAATGTTGAAGTATGAGACAACAAATTGATCTTAGATCTCTTCAGTCAAGCATGACCTCACCTCTGACTCCCGCAGAAGCTGCTGTGGTGTCAGAGCACTAACTGTGCAATAGTGAAACTAATAAGGGGGGATGGAGGGGCTCATCCTCTCTAAAACAGAGCAAAAGATAAAAACTACCAACAATTTCTTTGCATTAGAAATATATGATCCTGGAAAGGCAGACCAGATAAGAGTGGCTTTACCGTCTATACAAATCACAGATTATGCTAGTGTATACCTCCTCTTAGATATGATGGCAATTCATAGATCTTTTGCTTTATAACCTGGCTCTTTTCCTTAAAGATTAGAGAGGTTGATATATTCAAATACCTGCCAAAAATATCCAGCAAGTTGGCTCTTTGATGACTAAGAATAACCCATATTTGTCTATTTAGCAAATCTATATATAATAGATTTTTTATAAAATCTCTTGCACAAAGGAGGAAAAGTACCTGGCTCTGAGATTATCAAAGCATTCCATTTATTTTTTAAAATACTCGGATCGTTTCTGTGAGATAAGAGAGTAGTATTATTACTTCATTAGAGACAGGATGAAATAAAATCCAAAGAGAAACTGGACATGTACTGGAGTTAGGTAATTTGTCATTGCCAAAATCAAGAACCGAATCCCATGGAGTAAAAGACAGCATATTTTTAAAAAAAAGAAAGAAAGAGAGAAAGAAAGAAAAAGAAAGAAAGAGGAAAACAGAAATAAAAGAGGAAGGACAAAACTATATCAAAAACAGCATTTCCTCCCAAACTATCAATGGAACTTAAACATAATATAAAATATATGAAAATCAGGGATAACCGAGGGGCAAAAAAAATAAGATGCTGAATTCAAATACCTTTGTTGTAAAATAAATATGGCTCCATTTGCCAAGTCTCTGCTGTAAGATGTTTTCTGAGCATTGAAATACCACAAATCCAGAATTAACAATGTAAGGGTCCACCTTTACATTTTCATTTTTAATATTAAAATAAGGAATAATTTAGAAAGTAAACTAAAAAAGAACCCCTTGTTTCTTCCCAAACGCCAGAATTTATGATCCAATTTCAAGCCCAATAGGCAAAAGCAAGATCAGATCTTTCCCCAAATTCCAAGAATTTATATGAATTTCTCAGCCCTTACAGCCTAGGTTCCGCCTGCTATTCCAGAATTAGCTGCTGTGTGGCGTCCGTCCCCTTCAAATGAGCAGGCTCTCACTTCCTCTAGCTCCTACTCCTCTGCCTTGTTGTTTGAAAATGGTTCTCTGCTGTCACTGTAACAAACGGTTCTAATTGCTAGGTTGACCGTTGTGGTGGAAATTGCAGCAGTCCACAGTCGAAGGCTTTCACTCTGCTTTGGTAATGACACGGGGAGCCAAATTGCCCCCCTTTCTAACAGAAGGAAGGAGATAACCTTAAAAAAGAAATGATAGATAATATTTCCTTTTTAAAGAAGCAGAAAACTAAACACACTTTCACAACAGTCACAGTTGATTCTAATTGTAATACATTACCCCTCAGGAAGGGATGGAAGTTCATGAATATGTTTTCTTGTGTTCTTTGTGGTGGTGATGGTGGTGGTGGTGTTTGGTTTTGTCTCTGAAGTAATACATGGTAGGCAATGATTTGGAATTGTAAACTTTCCAATTTATTTTCATGGCAATCTGTGAGATGTGTCCCTGGAGGAAGGCAAACAATTGCAGTTTTAGAGCAGAATTGGCCTCTCTCTCTCTCTTTCTCCTTTTTTATATTAGAAAGCATGCAATCTCATTTTGCATAAGATTATAAAATTCCAAAATTCTAATCAAGTGCCATAAGAATATGCGATGGTCTGAGGTGGTCGATGTGTTATTGATGAAACACTCCATGATGGGAGAGGTGAAAATGAGAGCAGTTATTGTCAGATTTTACCTCCAAGACAGAATTCAGGTTAAAAAAGGCAATCCCTAATTTGGGAATTTAATCAGATAGCAGGCACCAAGGACAGCAGCTGCTGTTACATTAGCTTGGATAAAATTGTAGGGCCTCTCAATCCTTATGCTTCGGGGCATAAGCTGATCACCAGCTGAGGTCAGGAGGAAATTTCCCCAATGGTAGACACTGCACACTTATATCCATTATATGAGATTTAACTCCTACCCTTAAAGCATCTGGTGTTATTTATTATCAAATAAACACAAACATTCAGCATCTACTCAGACTGGTACATATTTGTGTACATGCGGGAAACAACATAAGGCAAGGAGGTGAATGCTGGTTGGAATGTTCAAGTTTTACATCAGATCATAATGCACCAAAAGCAAACCATCTTTGCATAGTCTGCTACATCTATACCTTCCTTTCCTCTTATTCTTTGTTATAGCTGTGGTTCTTATGTTCCATGCATTCACTGTCATCAAATGTTTACATTTACTTATGTCAGAATTAACTGCTTACAAGTTTAGTATCTCACTGTTGCTGCGAGTCAGGGAATGGTGGGATGGGTGACCTGGATCATCTGTACAGCGGCTCACTAAGCTGCAACCCAGGTGTCATCCTGGGCCAGGATTCCCATCTGAGACTCAGTATCCTCTTCCAGACTCGCTGGTTGTGAGCCGACTTCCTTGCCCTGCAGTTGTGGGACTGAGGTCCCTGTTTACTTACTAGAAAGACTGCTTTTACCTCCTAGGGCTGCCTACTCTTCCTTGCCACGTGGCCCCCATGGGCAATTCACAACAGAGATGTTTGCTTTCTTCCAGGCCAGCAGGAGTGTGTCTCTTTGACTCTCTCTCCCTCTCCAATCTACCAGCACAGAGTTTGAAATAACATAGCCTAACCAATGGAGTGGCTATCCCATCATATTCATAGGTTCTTCCCACACTCAAGGGGAGAAAGTTGTGCAGGGTGTATACATCAAGGGGTGGGATTTTGTCAGCCACCTTAGAATTCTGCCTACCACTAGTCTCTAGTGAAAATAGGCAAATGCAGCATTAGTTGCACAGGTCTGCCTAATTTGCCTGAATCTATAGGGTTTTTTTTAAAACTATTAAGTGAGAATGGTCATTAATTTATTTTGTTATGTCCATTGGTAATTGTCTGTTAGGGAAGGATAGATTCTTAGCAAATCTGTGAATATAACCAAAGAAATGGAATCTTGGCCAGGAAATTAGAGGTCATCTAGTTCAATCATCTTATGTTGCAGATAAAGAAATGAGACTCAACAAAATTGGCTAGTTTTACTAAATTGGCACTGCCATCTAAAGCCAGGATGAAAGTCCAGTTCTCCAGCCTTCTAAACAAAGTACATGTTTGTCTTTAAACCACCAGACCCTTTGCCCACTCGAAAGTATTTATTTTCACTTTTGTAGATTCTCCAGTGTCCCCAGATTTCTGTGCGTTTTCATGCAGCAAAACTGCTTATTTTGAATGATAAACACGCATATTAAGGTCTCTGACACCTTAATGTATTCAAAATGTACATTTTGAGGATGATTTCCTAACCTTACCTGGGAGTAGCATCTTCACAAAAATAAGTGCATTAAACTGAAAAAAGGAATGAAACTCTTAAGGTAGAATCCATGTTGGAGAATGCCAGTAGGAGAAAGGTGGGCTTATGTGTGTGTGTGTGTATGTGTGTGCGTGTGTGCGTGATAGGAAGGATCTGCCCTGTTTTTCCTAACTGCAAAACAGTTGATTTCCTGTTTTTGGTCAATTATCTAATAAGGCTATGAATGAAAATGGAAATGTAAGGAACTTTTCCTTGCTCAATTAATCATGCAGTGGGTTCTCCATTTCCGCAGGCTCTTACATAATCAGCCTGCCCTTAAACTACCTCTCATTGTCTAATGAATGACTACCAGCCTTGGAAAGGTTCATTAAACATCTCTTCCTATGAACAACTGGCAAGGTAGGGATGACCCCAAAGCAAGAAGTACTCTGGTCAGTTACAGAATCTTGGAGTCTGCAAATAAAATGCTAAAATCTATTCTAGTTTTAGTAGAAATAATAAAATTCGGGGCAGCACTGCCATTTACAGCACCACAAGAGCTTTTTGTACAATGCTCTCTCTTTGGGTGCCTGTAATGAATTAGATTTTTGATTAAATGAACAGCTGCCAGTGATTGAGACTGAAAGCAGGTCATGTCTTTGTGAAAGACAACAACTGAAAATGGACCTGCTCAAGACATATTTTTAGGAAACAAATGGATACTGGGTATTTGTATCTGATATTTTGTGTATGACCACAGTTCATATTTTAATCATTTGTGGCCGAATGGGGTGGGAAGTAGATGAAACACAGTCCCTCAAAATCTTTATTAAGAAATGTACTTCTCTAGCTTGGGTGGCACTGTAAAGGTGCCTGAGAATTTCATTGTTACTTTTTAAAAAATACACATTTCCACTGCCTAAAATGTATTATAGCCTTAAGATATGTGTGACTCAAACTTTATTTGTTATGTGCTCAGCATGAATTAGTCATCCTTATATTAGACAGGAATCTTCTAATATTCATTTGAGCTGTGAGGAAACCTTCTCATTTGAGCTATGAAGAAACATTCTCATACCTCTTAAGGAACGTCAACATTTTAAACAAAATATTGTTGTAACCTGAGACTGAACCATTTTCTTATTCAGTAGTCATGCTGCTCTACATTTTCAAACAATCATCCTGATTGCACAAATTAGTCCTATTATGAAAAAAATATTTCTTCACAAATATTACCTTTTTGGTCCTTCTGTCTGGCTAATCAAATCCAACCTGACCTTTCAACATAGAGCCTGTGTTCTGCCTTCTATATGAAGATTTTCTTGATTGTCAAGCACACAGCAATTCCTATACTTTCTGAACTCACAGGGCCTATTTTGGGGGGAATTTATTTTAACACACTACCACGTTTTATCTCCATTTCCTCCATGTAAGTCTTATTTCCAAATAGAATGCCAAGTTCACTGAAAATAGGAACTTTGCCCGCAAAATTTTAGCACCTCCCACAAAGCCTAGCATATTGCTGAGGAGAATAAAGGCTTGCAGAATTGGAAAATAAAATCCAAATAGAAACAAGGTATATTAAGTGGACATTAACCTTTTCAGAATTGGCATAATAATTTTTCTTGTCATTCTTGTTATTTTTTGTCTCAGTTGGGTTCTTTAGTGTGTTTGTTTGTTTGTTTGTTTGTTTTTGCTTTGTTTAACAAAAGTGCCTGGATTTGTTTGACGTTGGCAACTTGAGCTAAATTTGGTAATCTCTAATTACCTTACTATTCTTCATAGGGCAGGTTGCACAATATATTATTTAAAAAATACAAAAGTTACAGAGATCTAGGTAGAGTTTATTTCTTCCAGCTTAACTTGGCTTTCAAATCAAACTGTAACTCTTCTCTAAAACTAATAACTCATTATTTACTTATTTACTCCTACAAATTGTTTATAAATTGACACAGTCAACGTAATCACATTTTAAAGCAGGCTGAGTAATTCACTATACAAAGGGATTCTACTGTCAATTCTTTCTGAAGTCAATAATCATATCCTAATCTTTTGTTATCCTGGGATTTCATATGCCAGGTTAATTAAGGTGGTGCACACCTGTAGAAAGCAGCCGACTATATGTGGTTTCTATTTGCATGCCTTTCCAGCATGCCAGCAACCAATAGCTTGGCCAGATCTCCAGTCACATACACCTTAAGTTTTAATGGTTACCATGACAATGAAAAAGGCATTACAAAATGCACAAGCTGTTAACATGTTGCAGAAGCCAAAGGAAAGAGCTAAGAATAAACTTCTGCAAATTCCTGATCTCACCATACTAGAAGAAATCTGCTCTTAAACCAACGTCATATCCCAGTCAAATAGCTCATTAGTTTGAAGCTGAAACTGTGTACCACTCTGAGCTCCCCATCAGCTGGAGCTGGGGCCATCTCCACTGTGAGAACATATGTGAGTGTGTCAGTGAGCAGGGGTGTATGGTTGGGGGGGGGTGCAGAAGAGAGAGACAGAGCGAGAATAAACTGGCTGCAAATTGAGTCTCAGCTCCTTCATCAACAAGAAAGAAAATGTTCATGTTTTCTAACAGGGATGACAGACAAAGATTTTATTGAATCTAATTTAGATAAATTTAAAGTTTATTAAGAGAGTAAATCATTATAACCATAGATGGATAAGATGAGTATTTCATTTGCTTTGGGTTTTTCAGCCAGCACTTGGATATTTGGGCTACAAGGAAATGAAATATATGCACCCAGGTAATCTCACGCTGGAAAAAAGTGTTGCTCATAAAGCATAGAGTATCTCCTCAGAAGGGAGACTTCTTGCACAATGATGTGAATTGCAGAATAAAGAAAGAAGAAAAAGAGGGTCCTTGGTTTAGGAGTATGAAACTACCCAGGAAGACAAGGGCTGCCAACACTCCCACTGAAAAGAGGTGTCAGTTATAGAATAAACAGACTGCTGAACAGAGAGGGGAACTGTGTCCATCTACAGACTCCGACCCAAGCACAGAGGAGTTATTGAGAGGTGGTGCATTGAGAATGGTACAGAAATGCAAAATGGATTCGTGTTATTTAGATCAATGTTTCTTCTAGGAGGGAGATCACTCAAGGTGGGGACAGATTGCCATTCTGAATTAACCCCCAGAATTGTGAGGAGGAGTCCCTTCCATCTATTTCTTTGAGGCAGAGCGCTCACTGTTTGCACTTGCTGCCTTGCTCAGCTCCTGGGGTGTCTCTGTGCTGAGTTGTTTACAGCCTCTGTTCCATCCTCAGCTCCCTGCATATTTAGTCGCTTCTTCCATCTCCCTCTCCCTCCAGTAAGACCTGTCTCCACACTGTGATCCAAACCCCACCTCCCTATTGCCCTCACCCCCAATACACAACTGGTAGTGCCCATTTTCCACTTTGTCCCTGGTTAGATACTATTCTCTCCATGTCACCACTCTTGAAAAACTTAAAAGCTCAGCTAAATTAAAGGTTTCTCTATCAGGCATTCTTCAACAATCCTGGAGGCTCGTGTGTTTCAGGCTACTCCTATAGTCCCTGAGTAAGTTCAAAGTCCTACATCTTCCCTCTTCTTTTTCTTGTTTTAATTTTACTTCTTCTATTAGATTTTAAGAGTCCTTTTGGACTTGGGCTTCACTGTTCTTTGCAATGTTCACTGCACCTAAAATACTACTGTGCTCCTACTAAGCACTCAGTAAATTCTCAATGAATTGACTTATATTTCAATCCCCATTATTTCCAGCATCACACCATGGATTGAAATTGGATTTTAAGATATGTTGTAAACCCAAAGACTCAAGTTATAGAAATACAGTAACTCAAGATGAAAATCAAACCATAATAACACTATATAATTTTGACAACAAGTCATAGATCTGTAGAGCAAGTAGGGATCTGAAGAAGTCAATTACTCTAAACTCACCCCTCTTTTAAAGAAAAAGTCTTGATGCACCGGTGAGTTGCCCTAAAGTTATTTACATACATTATTATTGTGAGCTAAAAGGTAGAAAACAGGTCTCTTGAATCACCCTTGTGGATCCTTCCCCAATTCCCTACTGCTTGCCATCATGGTTTATCATTCTAGATACTGGTTGCCCTGTACGTAGATTTAATAATATACCCAACACATACAATACTGTCTATTTAAACCCCAAGAAGGAGTTCCTGGCCTGCTTTTAAAGTTTCCTGGTCAGGAAGCAAAGACAATTTTGTCTAAACTATCTCTCCAGTCGATGTAGTCAAAAACAGCTCACTCAGATGTTTCACATTTATTCATTAATTATAATTTGTTGAAAACCAGCCTGTGTATGGCATGTGAGATAAAAGTGAAGCTATACCCTATCTCCATCATCAAGAAGCTCTGTGGTCCAGTAGGGGAGAGAGCCAAAGAAAAATGTGAATTGGGTGCCTAGAGTTCTCTGAGGAATGTAGAAAAGGTATCTAACCAGAGAAGGTACCTCTGTGCTAAGCATGAAGAACTGGAAGGAGATAAGCAGGTAGAGACTGGAAATAAAGCATTCTTCAGAGTGGACACAGCATGTAAAAAGGGTCAAAAGTTAGGAGGGTCAGTTTAAAAATTGGAAGTGAATTTAGTTCATGTACTTACCCAGGAGACAAGATGGGGTAGAGAGGCAGGGAATGAGTCTTGGAAAGCTTTGTAGTCAATGTTATGGTATTTTAACCTTAAAATCCTTCACTGTATAAACAGTGCAGCAACATGATTAAATTCATACTAATAAAGATTGTTTTGATGGCAATGGAGAAGAAAGTAGATATGGGCTCAGCAGAAGTAAGGAAGAAGGGTTTGCAAGGTATTGCAGTAATATAAATGGGGTATTAATTCCTGAATCAATGTAGAAGCAATAAGAATGGAGACAAGGGAATAAAAAGAAAAATATTTATCAAAGAGAAAATTTTATCAAACAGGAGGGGTAGAGGGGATAGTTCAAAGAGGCACCCCAGTTTCTGGCTTGTATTACAGTAAATGGTGGTGCCATTTTCTGAGAAAGGAACAAAAGAGGAGTAATGGATATGGGGATGGATGTAATTAGTTCATGTTTGGACTTGTGGGCTTTGATGAATCTGTCTGTGGGAGACTTCCAATAAAAAGATGAATACCAGAATCTGGATCTCAAGAGGGTCTGCAGGGCTGGAGTGACAGACACCTGCACTGAACACCTTCATATCAACATGACACTGACTTTATTGGTAAGGCTAATCAAAGGCGAATTCCTGCAAATAGCAGAGTGTATTCTGAGTGTGGTCTCACTATGTAGGTAGTTCTCTCTTATTTACTATCTCTTACTTACCCCCCCTGTCTCCTAATTGCTCTCCCTTTCCTATACATCTTTTTCTGAACTAAGGTTGTAGTGCAAGTCATCTCAATACCCAGTTACCATTTGAGATTCTGGAAGATTGAAGTCTTCCAGAAAAAAATAAAACACCTCTAATGATATAATTTCATGAAAGAAATTAATTCCACTGCATATTATTATAGGTAATAATAGCTGCTATTTTTAGGAAGCCTGGAATGGAATTTGGAAAGGGGGATATGTCCATCATAATTATATGGTGAAGGCAGGTCTCAGTCCACTGATTCATAACAGTAATAGCTAATGCTTCTATAGCACTAACTATATGCTAGATATTACTCTAACATAGTCATTGTCATCGTCATTGTCATCATCATAGTCATTGAATCCTCACAATAGCCCTAAGTAGTAGGTACTGAACTTTCCCAATTTTCAGGTGAGGAAATCGAGTCATAAAACAGTTAAGTGACTGGGGTAAAGGTGGAATAACTTGTAAGGGTTAGAACTGTGATTCAAACCCAAAACGTCTTCATAATCTGCACTCAATTGTTTCTGGAATGAATTAATTAATATGTGAATATTTATTAAAATTAAGTAATACTATATAGCAAAGGCAAGATAGAAAATCTGATTCAATGTTTTTTGACCTGCAGATCATTTAATTGCAGTTTAGGTTCATAAATTCCTAATTCCTTAAAGACATTTTGGCATTACTAGGGGTCAGGAGAAGGAATTCAGTATTCACTATTCTCAAATATAAATGCTAAATAAAGTGGGGAAGTAAGGGATGACTGAAATATTATTCCATTGTCAATGCCAAAGAACAACACAGGGGAAAGGACGTGAGCTTGGAGCTCAAATAATTGAGCTTTGATTCTTTTTATATCAAGTATTTTAAGTTTCAGAGTCTTAGTTTCTTTGTCAGTAAAATGGACACAGTATTGGTTAAAGACTATGTGAGACTATCTAAAAAGAATAGCTCATAGTTTAGGAAACAGTAAATGTCTTATAAAAAACAGCTACTACTATTATTCACATTAACCTGATCAAAGAACTAAGAGAGACAAAATTTAATTTTTCAGATTGTAATCACATATTTGTACATATTTTATTTTCTCATCAAAACACCCCTGAGTAGGAAACAGGGCAGGCATATTATTTGGCAAATGAAGTAATTGAGATTCAGAGAAATCAAATTACTATCCCAAAGTTCCAAAGCTAGTAGTTTGCAAAGAATCAACACCTTAGGTCTCTGTCACGTAAGTTAAAACAATTATTTTCACTGTCCCTTGCCAAGGTACAATATTGCCCAAACCCAAGTCAATTAATCAGAATCTTTAGGGTTACTGGCAAGTTAGGACAAACCATACATAACAATCATGTTCCTCCTACTTCTGTCCCAATATCTACAACTTTTTGTTCTAAAACTGCCTATCTGTGGCATTCACAAGTCTATGTTGATAAAAATACCATGATTTAGTTCTGACTTAGCATGTGGGCTGGATGTCGAGGCCAGTAGGCACACAGCAGAGAGCTGCCCACTGCCTTCTCTAGCAGTTTGACTACAGCAGATGGGATTTCCTTGGAGGTCTCCTGTATCTTGTACTGACTCATCCCAACACTGACTGGTTGTGAAATCTGATAAGATCACAGCTCAAGGAGGTATGGCCTGTGTCCAAGGTAGCAACTGGGACTGATTCCTCTCCTCTACCCTCTAAAAGCAACTGCCTGGGATTCTGGTAGTCCACCAAATGCCAGGATATTCCTCAATGTGCCCATTGTCCACACCTCAGCTTCCAAGGAGAAAGGTTCTAATTACAAGCCAGAGCCACTCTGCTCCCTTTCCTCCAGCAGAAGCAGTGAGCACTCTCAAGCTGCTTTCTGCCTCCCAAATAAGTGAAATGTTTGACACGAAAGCATATGTTTTTTGGCAACTTTGTTTAATCCACATTTTAAAGGGAAAATGGAAGCTCCACAAGGTGCGAAAAAGATTAGTGGAATGTTTCAGTATCTGGAGGAAAGCAGACCGTGTTCCCTCCTCCTTCTGTTCTCTTTCCTCTTCCTTCATGTGCAGATATTTGCTTTCTAAAAGCTGCCATAGAAAGGAATCTTTTAATTAGGAATCTCAACCTCTAACTGCAGAACAGAGAGAAATATCAAATGCAACAGAATGCAAGAACCAATCATAAGGCAGAGATGGCATAAGTCTGTTCTCGAGAAGGATCACCATTTTCTGAAGTCATATGAAGGTCACAGAGACAAGGGTTTGAGAAAAGTTCTATTTTCAATGCATCCAGAGTTCTTACTACAAGATAAAGATATGACTCCCCCAGGCAGGAAATTATCTTGCCAAGATTTGTTTATTATTTTAGAGAATGCAGAGTCTTAGAGGCAATTGCTCTTTCAGAAACCACTTTTCTGGAAACTAGGGTATCTCATTCTGACTCACACATATTTTCAAGTCACACATGTGGACTCCAACTCATCTGAGAAATCCACATGCATAAACATCGTTTCTGAGGCTGGTTTGGAGGGACCTAGGACCAGACAGGGGCCTTGGTACTATGGGGAATAGGAGTAGGAAGGAGAAGGAGAAGTGATGGAGCTCCTCATCCTCCCCAGATGCAGTGGTCTTGTACAGGGTCTACTATCACAACAGAGACACTGCCTGACACCAGTGGATAAAACATTATCTTTCTGATGCTAGAGACTCAGAGCCAATATTTCTGGTTAGTTACTGAATCAAAACTCCACTTCATATGACTAAATCTCTACTGATTTTAAAAACAGAGTATTGTGTTTAGAATGAATCATGAAGCTATTACTACATTTGACATCTTTTATACTTAGGCAAAAAATTAGGAACCGGCTTTTATTCCTTTTAAATTCTAATTATTCCAAGTAATCTCCCAAGTAATTTAGGAAGCAACAATTTGGGAGGCAATATGAAAACATGGTTCTAGAGCCAAATTTTGTGGATTCAAATTCATGTCCCTCCACTTACTATTTGACCCTGGACAAGTTATTAAACCTCTGTTTCCACATCTTTAAAATGGATATAATAATAATAATAATAATAATAATAATAATAATAATAATAAAATCTTCCACTTATGGATACAGGTAAAGCAGTTAGAATATCTGTGGCATAAATTAAAGATATAATAAATCTTAGTGACTTCTGTTATTATTATTATGAGTGTCAAATTGCTTTTTTGACTATTTCAATTAATATTGGAAAAAATAATTCTGTCAGAAGAACAGTCAATTTTATCTGCATGCTTTGAAAGATGAGGAAGTACAATGTAAAAGTTGAGGGCTAATTTTTTAGATTGTGATTCCAGTTCCAAGCAATAGGTTTCGCTAAGGTAACTGTGATCTTGAATAGTCCTTCAACCCTGTGCCATATCTAAAACCATTATGAAGTGGAGACAGGGTTCCATTTCCTACTGGCCTCAGTAAAGTCCTATACAAGTCAAATTATGTGGGTCATCAGTAAGTTCTTTGGAAAGTCTCAAGTCTTCTGTCTAGACAGACTCAGTTTTCCTAGTATATTTTTCTCATACAGCAGTCTCATTTGATGTTGACTGAACATGACAATGAAAGCAAGGACATGATCAACTGACCCTGTAAGTCCTAGCCCAAGAAAGGGGGATGGCTTAGTAAAGGAAACTGAATTTGTCATGTTGAATGTAACATTGTCTTAAAGATGAAAATCACTGGATAAAGAAGAGATTGATTCACTTATTCCATATATCTTCAGAGTTTATTTGGATCTTACCTTGGTTGATGAGACACCTATACAGAGTTTGAAGGTTAACAATGTTTAAAAAAATAAAAACAAAAATAAAAACAAAAATCAATTGTCTTCAAATTGATTAATTCTGTTATATAGTTTAAAATTGAACCAACTGATCTTTTTCCCCAATATAACACTGAGGAAATTTTTAAGAATTGTTAACTTTTTGTGTTGGTGAATGAAGAGAAAATTATCAGAACAAATGATCCTTAGTTATATAAACAATCATTTAATCACATTTGTGCTAAATTATTCTTGTGAGGAAAAATTGTTATTTACACTTTAAGGCGCTTTGATTTTTCAAATTACTTCAAAAATTTTTGAATATCGATACTTTAACATTGTATTCCTTCCCTATTGCTGCTATAAAAATTACCACAAATTCAGTGGCTTGAACCAAACCAAATGTATTAGCTTACAATTTTGGAGGTCAGAAATCTGAAATGGGTCTCAGTGAGCTAAAAAGCAAGGTGTAGGCAGGACGGTGTACCTTTCTGGAGGTTCCAGGGAACAATCTCCTTGCCATTTCCAGCTTTTAGAGGCTACCCACATTTCTTGGCTTGTAGCTCTCTTCCTTCATCTTCAAAGCCAGCAATGGCAGATCAAGTCCTTCTGGTATTCTCTTTTCTTCCACATGTAAAGACTCTGATAATCCAGGTTAATGTCCTAGTCTCAAAGTCAGCCAATTAGCAGCCTTAATTCCAGCTGCAACCTTAAGTTTCCTTTGTCATGTAACATAACATATTCACAGATCCCAGGGATTAGAATATGAGCATCTTTGGGAGGGCCATTATTCTGCCTATGAAAAACATTAAACATGTAAAAAAATTATATTTTAGTAGCAGATAGAACCTTGTACGAATTTCCTCATTTATGATGGAATTGAGGTTGAGAGAAAGAAAGTGACTTGCAAATGCTTGTCCCCCCTAGATACTCCCTCCATACTCCTGACCTAATGAAGTTTTATCCCCAGGAACCACCAACCAGGGAGGTCACTTCTCAATTTCCAGCCTCTTCAACAACAACAGAATCTTATTGTTCATATTCCAAGATCCAACTGCAGCTATGTTTTCTTTTTCCAATTTATATTACTTAAACACACATAGCTATCACATCATTTAATATCTGAAATTCTTACTGATAATTTTTAAATGTCAAGAATATAATAACAGTAAGTCAAATTCTGGAGCACTCTGCAAGTAATGACCCTGAGAATCATGACTTTTGGGTGTGATCAACCCTTCATCATTTCTCAGTAGGAGCAGATATCTTCCCACTTAATACAGACACCTCAGTTCTATTATCTCTCACCTAAACAGTTTTCACGTAAAAAGCAAACATGACATTGTGAAAATGGGTATTTACAGATTGGTCCATTCCTTTGCTATGGGTGTATAAGAAGCAGGAAGTATGTGCATCAGGGGTAATGCAAGTGTTTCATTTATTTATTTTTAAAATTTCATTATTATTACTTTTTAAAGATACTTAGATTATACAAATGTCACATAAAAAATATATAGGGAATACCCATATGTCCCGCTCCCCACACCTCCCACATTTTCCCACATTAACAACATCCTTCATTAGTGTGGTAAATTCTCTGTGATTGATGAACACATTTTGAAGCATTGCCACTAAACGTGGATTAAAGTTTACGTTGTAGTTTATACTCTCTCCCACACAATTCTGTAAGTTATGACAAGATTTATAATGTGCTGTTTCTGTTGTTGCAGTGTCATTCAGGACAATTCCCAAGTCCCAAAAATGCCCCCATATTATACCTGTTTTTCCCCCTCTCTGCCATCAGAACATCCAGTGGCCACTGCCTCCATATCAATGATATGATTTCTTCCTTTGCTAGAAACACAATAAGTCCATAATAGAATACAAGTAGTTCTACTTTAGTCCATAGTTCATTTCCCATTCCTGAAGATTCTGGGATGGTGACGTCCACTCAACCTCTAATTGAGAAGGGGCTGTTATCCTATAAGGCCAATGGATGGGACTCTCTTGCTTGCAGTTGTAGACATTCTCAGTTTCTTGGTAGGGTAGTTGTCCATCATCACCTCCATTTTAGTTGTCCTGAGTGAGACCAATGAACTGGAGAGTAGGTGTTGCAACTCTGATGAGATTCAAGGTCCAGCTGGCACATGGACAGCCCAAAGATTTAAGTCTCTTGGACATATACCGACCAACTCTAGTATTAATTATAGGTTCAAATAGAATGACAGAAGAGCCATGTGTAGGGAAACTGCAACTGAGTCCAACTCTGTCACCCTGGGGAGCATAAATTCCAAAGAAGGGCCCACTGGCAAGGCAAAAAACTCCTGAGCTATCTGCCCTGACTGTAGTGTCTGGATGTCTCCAGAGCCCTCAGGAACCCCACTATTTGGAGGAGCATCTACTTTGGCAGTCAATGAGTTCCTGCTGAAATGTACATAAGCCTAACCTCAGGAATGACCTCCCGACTCACTTTGAAGTTTCTTAAACATATAAACTCATTTGTCTTTACCTTTTCACCTTTTTGGTCAAGGTATGCAAAGTGTTTTAATCTCATACACTCAAAATGCCAGGGAATCATCCTTTCCTTTTCCCTAGATGCATCCCTTTTATTTGCTCTTTAACTCTAGTTTCAGGAAGAAGCATGTTGATTCAATCAAATAACAGTAATTACAAAATCTAGAAATCACATGTAGACATAGACATTTTGTTGTTTCTCCACATCCCAGATAATATGAATAATAAAAATTGACTGCATTTAAGTTCAAGACTACAAAAATTCAATGATTATTGCATTATTTTCTTCTCAAGGTATATACAATTCAAGGGTATTAAGTGTGTTCTTTATGTAGATGCATTATTTTAGAAATATGAAAAGGCCACTTTAGACTCCTCCATAGAGTGGACAACCTAGAAAATATGAATCACTCGAACCTTAAATCCTCTGAGCAATGTGGATCTCCATTATCAGAATTGTAAAATTGGCAAGGACACAGAAGCCATGGCTGAAGATATATTAGTCAACCAATGTGATATGCTTGAAAAGGAGTTTGTAGATAGTTTGTTCCACCAATATGATAGAACTGAAAATGATAGAACTGATAGAGCTAAAGTTGGGAAGGGATTTAGAATTTATTAAATGAATTCTTCTTAATTTATCATTGAGGAAATCAACCCACCCAAATTTAAATGAGTTCCATACTGTTTTGAATGTGGTTTGTATGGGAGTACTGATGTGTGTAGAATAAGGTTTAGGCACTTTTACTGGGGAGCGGGGGTGGGTACCGGGGATTGAACCTCAGATCCCATACATGCAAAGCAGGCCACCTGCTCAACCACTGAGCTACACCAACTCCACAGGCTTGGGTACTTTTTAATGTTTGACCTCTCTAAAGTCAGCATGTTCTCAAACATTTGGTTCAAAGTACATTTATTGGCCATCCGCTAACTACCCTAAATTCTAGTTTAAAAGGAAACCTATGCTCTTGCCCTTAACACATTTAGAGCCTAACTCAACAAACAAAATTGACTTATAGAAGATATTTTATTTTATTTTTTGTCTTTTCATTTTTTATCTTTTAAAAGATACTTAAATTACATAAATGTTATAGGCATAAGGGGATTCCCATATGCCTCGCTCCCCACACCTCCCACATTTTTCCACATTAGCAACATCCCCCATTAGCATGGTACATTCATTGCAATTGATAAACACATTTTGGTGCATTGCCACAAAGCATGGACTATAGTTTACATTGTAGTCCACACTCTCTCCCACTTAATTCTGTAGGTTATGGCAAGATATATAATGGCATTTATCTGTCATTGTAATGTCATTCAGGACAATTCCAAAGTCCTGGAAATGCCCCCACATTTCACCTGGTTTTCCCTCTCCCTACCCTCAGAACCTCCAGTGGCCACTGCCTCCACATTAATGATATTTCTTCCATTGTTGAATCACAATAAGTCTATAGTAGAATACTAGTAAGTCTACTTTAATCCATAGTTCATTCCTCAATCCTGAGAATTCTGGGATGGTAATGCCCATTCCACCTTTAGCTGAGGGGAGCTTTGATCCCATACAGCTAATGGATGGGACTCTCTTGTTTGCAGTTGTAGACACTCTCAGCTCCTTAGTATGCTGGTTATCCATAATCTCCTTGTTAGTTGTCCTGGGTGAGTCCAATGAACTGGAGGGTAGGTGTTACAACTCCATTGAGATTCAGGGCCCAGTGGCACATAGACAGCCCAAAGATTTAAGTCTCTTGGACGTACACCTACCAACTTTAGTACTAACTATAAGTTCAAATAGAAGGACAGAAGAGCCATGTGTAGGGAAACCACAGCTGTGTCCCCTCTGTCACTCTGGGAAGCATAAATTCCTGAGCTATCTGCCCTGACTATAGTGTCTGGATGCCTCCAGAGCCCTCAGGAGCCCCACTATTTGGGGGAGTATCTACTTTGGCAGTCAATGATATCCTGCTGAGATGTGCATAAGTGTTACCTCTGGAAGGACCTCCCAACTCACTTTGAAGTCGCTTAGCCATATAAACTCAATTGTCTTTACCTTTTCCCCCTTTTGGTGAAGGCCTTTTTTTTTCCCCCCCAGTTGCATTGCTTGTTGTTACTTGGTAGCAATCCCTCGGTGCCAAGGAGGCTCATCCCCAGGAGTCATATCCCATGTTGTGGGGCAGTTATTGTAATTATATGCTGATTTAGGCTTACAGAGAGGCCACATTTGAGCAACCAGGAGGGTCCAGTAGATAACTCTTAGGCACCCTAAAACACTAGGCTAAGTTTCAATTTCAAGAGCAAAGGCTCATAAGCATAGTCATCAATATCAAGGGCCCATTAATGGACCATCGTCCTTCATTAGTCACTTGGGGGATTGTTGCTGCTCCATTAGAGAATGAAGCACAGATATTTTAAGGCACTTGGATGTGAGAAGTGTAAAGTAATTTTCTTAGTTCCCAATTTATTATTCCTCTAGAATATTCTATTATCCTCATAACTAAATCCTCTGGTGCCATCTCTCCCACCATCTCCAGAATTATCTTTCTGACTAAGTTTTATCCAGTGAGTGGTTGTATGTCCTTTCACTCCATGGGATGAGGTCCTGACTCTTCAGTATGCCATGTCAGCCCTTTTATACTCTGCTTGCTATTGCCCATCTCCTACTACCCTCTTCAAAAATTGCCTAGGAGGTGTGGGAGGTGGGCAACATGGGAATCCCAGTGGGTTCCATGTAATATTTTAGGTAATCTAAGCACCTCTTAAAATATATGTGTATATATATATATATA
>JAKSZT010054215.1:38936634-39044124 GCA_026826555.1 Tolypeutes matacus
ACGCCATTTCATTTTTCTGATTTGTTAATGTTAGTTACAGAGCTGGATATTCAGACATAGAGATTATTTAAGTTTGGGAAAGTTGTGTTAAGTATCTTCGGTTTCTGAATTTGGGAAATGGTATTTAATCAGATGTTTTCTAAGGGTTCTTCCTACACAAACATTCTAGGATCCTATGGTGAAGACTCTGGCAATTACAAAGATTTAGCACACAGGGAATGAGTATCAATTGGTGTAGTTGGGAAGACTTCATAGAGGAGATAAACAGAGAATGAGAGAAAAGAGCAGGAGGTGTGCCTTCAATTATTTCATTTTCAAAGGTGATTTTAGTGTGATGTAGAAGTAATTTTCATGCATTCTGAATGTTAAGAGTGTGATGTCCACAATGTACTCCTTTCCTTGAACTTTCAGTACTAGACAATGTTTACTAGACAATGTTTGCCATATTTAAAAGATCTATTATGATACTACATATGCCCATAAATACCAAATATTTTATTCATGAAGTCCAGCAGGTAGATAAGGCACTAGGAAATATGATCAGGAAAGCCCCTTACCAGGCTTACAGCACCCATAGTATACTCTATTTCAGGATTTTTGAAACCACAAGCCCTCTTCCTGGTCACCCTGCTTCTTTAGGTGAGCCTTCCAAGTGGTTCTCCTTCATTTTCCTTACCAGAACATATGACCATGGTCTCTAAAGGCTAGAAGTCCTTTACCTTTGAAAAATCTCTTTGATCCTGGAGGTCTTTAGAAAAACTCCTCACCCTAACTAGATACTTCCACCAGTAACCCAGCCTTAGTGCCTTTCTAATTTGCACCTATATTAAGTAGCCCACAGGCTAAAAAAAAAAAATGACTAGTGATATCTACTTCAGATTTTTATATGGCAATGTCCAATTCTGGTTCTTCTTTATGAATAAAACCCTGCCCATAATTCCACTGAGTCCTACATTATTGTATAATCAGTTTATTCAAACTTCCATGTTAAAATCTACCTCATTATACATGACCACATTTTATTAAATTATTCTTTTTTACAAGTGAAAAATTCACTTGTTTTAGTTATTTACTTTTCAGTAAGTTTAAGTCCTTGAAGGATACAGCATCACATGGATTTGGTGTCCAATGGCCTTAGCTGGAATGTTGCTTTGGAATTTAGCATGAACCATGTCTCTATTTCCATGGGTACGAGTTACCTTTCCCCAGATTTCTCTGGTTTTGTTTGTTTAGGAATCACTGTATTGTTTTTTGCTTTGTACACATAAGCACATCTCTTGCCCAAAAAGAATTCAGTTTCATCTTAGCCATAAACGCCTTCAATTTTAAGAAGGATTGTGTGCTCCCTCTGGTTCCAGAGCCCCTACTTATAGCCAGCGAAAGGGGCTTCAGACCACAGCCTTCCAGATATATTTGCCGTTTTAGAAGTTCTGTCCTTAGCAGGGCTTCATAGACTCCAAGATGGCAGAAAGAGAACAGCCTGTTTTATCAAATTATTGATTTATAAAATGTTGAAGTTTTGCTCCAGTCACCATTATGCACTTGGATTTTATAATCTCCAGGAGACTGACAATCTACTTTAGTGACACAGTCTCTACTATTTAAAATTCCACATATTCTATTTGATTATTACCTTAACCATTATGCTTTCCAGGCTGTGGATATTTTAAGGAAATTAAATGTCTCCCCACAGTCCTATGTCTTTGGCCATAGGCTCTCACTCTTACTTGTAGTGTGAACTCTGGGAGATGCAGGTGTCCAGGTCTGGACTAGGATGCAAGCAGAACGCAACCGAGTTAATGGAACCAACCCCATAAGGAAGGGGGTTGTACTCACAATTAGAAAGGATATCTGAGGATTTGGTTCCAAATATACTCCCCCACTAACCTAAAGTTCTTCCTGGAATTAGCCTCTCCTTTTGTGATGCTTTCTCTTTTTGACAAACTCATGAATTTCAGTGGTTTCAGTTTTCATTGAAAAGTTAATGACCCTTAAACTTCTGTACATATCTTGCAAAAAACTGAACTAATCTCCTTAAAAGCCATACTTGTTATTCTCTGTTCCATTCTTACCCCTTTACCCTCACTAGTCACCAGATGACAAAAACCAAAAGATCATGTTTCTGAAATTTCTCCTATTCAAGGAGATTTCTCCTTTCTCTAGGTTTTTTCTTTACTATCTTGGTTTGTACACCGATCATCTTGAAGTATATGAGTAATGTGGGTTTTGAGCCACTTATGCAACTTTGGTCAATTTACTTATGTCTCTGGACTTACAACTTCCTTGTGTATAAAATGAAAATAACACGCTACTTACCTCATAGAATTGTAAGTGAAACTGAATGTATTAAAATGTTCACTGGGCTTTGAATATAGTATGATTATCATAAACAACCAATAAAACTCAACTGTTATTGTCATTATCTAAAAAGTTTCCACAACTTGCTAACTTCAGTGCCTGCAGTGCAACCAATCAACTCTTCTCACTAAAGTAAGAGTGGTATTTCTAAAAAAAAAGATGTGATCAACCTTACCCTCCCACTACACTCTTTTTACCAAGAGGGACCTCTTCAGTGTTTTATCCAAAACCTGACATATCTTGCCTTTGATACCCCCTCCCTATTCTCACAACATAGTCCACTGTTCCACCCCTCTGTACTTTGCTCATGCTAGAGCTTATGTTTGAAATGCTCACACAATCCTTCTTTGCCTCTCACAATCCAACTCATCATTCAAGACTGAGTGCAAACATTCCTTTTCTGAAGTATTCTTTGACTCTCCCTTCAGTCAGAATTAATTTTAATGTTTAGACTTCTGTACTACTTTTAGCATACATTCTTATAGTTTTCACCCCAGTAGGAATTGCACTATAGTTAGGTGTGTACACTTCTGCCTCCATACTCTATCATGACCTTCCAGCATCAAGATGCTAGAGATGCCATTCTCTCCATATCAGATCACTCACTGTCATGTCTGACAGAAGATGTTATATTTCCTGTTTGTGGAATTGTATATATTTTACTCCCCCTTCCTCATTTTGTCTTCAACTAACTACAACAAGTATCATAATATGTTTCTTAGAATCAGGAGCAATAAGTTGAAATAATAGAACTATTCCTAAGGGAGTACAGGAAGGGACATTAGCTGAAATGTAAGAGGGTGGCAGAAAGGGGCAGTGATACCACTGAAGATACACTGTCTCTTTTCAACGTTTTTTTTTTCTAATTTCCACCCCTAAGCTTAATCCTAAAGCAATATAGTTTGCTAAATTTTAAAAGAACTTTTGGAAGACTATTTTAATCATAAAATAAACTTGTGGGGTAGACTTCTCAGATAAAATTCTATTTAGCAGATGGAGAAACTAAGCTTTTGAAAGATCAAGTGTCTTGGATAAACTGACCAAGCTAAATATTGACAAAGGTTAGTATAGAAGCATGATCTTGCTCATGATCCAGGTACCACACTGGCTGGTACTCCATGGGCCCAAATATACACAGAGGGAGGAAACAGATTCTCAGCAAAAAGACTGTGCTTCCTCCACACTTCCCTTTTAAGTAGATTTTCATGTGCATCTGAAGAAAAGCACTCATGTTCTCTTGAACTGTATGTTTACAAAGCATTAAAACAATATAACAAAAGGTGAAAAGATTAGTCAGCAAGCCTACTTTTATTATGTGTTAAATTATTTTGACTGCATTGACAGCTTACATGGAATATCAGGAATCTTTTCTTTCTAACAATTTATACTTATCCTTCAAAACCCAACTTAAGTTCTGCCTCAGCTATGAAAACTCTTCTTGACTGCTGAAGCCAGCATTTACATTTCTCTCTTTTGAAATTGTGAGTGATATAGTGTCACAGTTAATAAAATAGAATTCATATTGTTCTCTCATTCTCTAATAATAAAATCAGAATGTCTTACTTTTGCACATCAATGTAAAATAATAAAGCACCATTACATATATTACACATATTATCCTGTTTATCCAACACAACAATCAATGGGATAATGGAATATGGAAATATCAGGATACCCTTTTTTGTTGTTGTCGTTAACTGAAGACAAGAGAGTTTAGGTAACTTGCCCCAAACCAAACAGCACATATGGGTGGGCCAAGAACTAATGCTAGGATTTAATTCCATTGTTCTTATCACTAAATTACGTTTTCAGTCAACATTGTGTGCTAGTTTTATGGACGTTTCCCTTTGCTTGCATCTCCCACAGTGACCAGAACAGCATATGTTCGGACAAATAGAGTAGATAATCAATGCGAACGTGCTTAGTGATTGAGTTCACGAACTTCTCAGTTGAATGCTTTGTCATATAGAATCTTTGCCATGACTGTGATCAGCCTTAGGTTGAGAAGATGCATGTAAGTTAGAGGGGGAGCAGGAGGAAATGGGTGTGTGTCATTGGCAAATGTGGAATTAGTAATTTCCCAATTTGCAGCCGAAATAAATTTTCTGGTGAGCTGAAAGGCATTTGAAAATATTTTGCAAAGTTGTCTTCCTACTACTGCTTATCTTGTTTGTTCTCAGAGATGTTGAGCCTGCATTTAGCCTGTTTCCTAAAAATTGTCTATTGGGTCAATAATGTGGTGTTGTCAACTCTGAAAAACACCTGCTCATCCCAACCTCTGAGCATATGTCTCCATCTGGGCAGTGCATTGTGGGATTCATTCTCTTATCAGTTAGATAGCCCTGAAATGAGATCACCTACCCATTCTCCAAAGAGAATTAAACTATCTTCAGGTAGAATTGACTTTGGTCCCAGTAACCACTTGGATTTGATTAGAACAGATCATGCCAATGTGAGATGGGTCAGCATCCTATAAACCGGCTCTGTCTCCTTGAGATGCCTGATCCCCTACCAAATCTATTCCTATGATGCACTGATAAGGAAGTCATTTGAATTCACACAACCATTTTGTCCTTGGAGATGGAAAGAGCACCCCTGAGAAATTAGCTTCCAAAGAAAACCATCTCAAACAATTTATTCTTCTATTCCCGTGCCCCCCCGCCCCCAATTTTTGTAGAATTCCTCAGATGCTTATTTTCCTCCATTAATCTCAAACTTGTACAAATTAGCAGTGTAATGATGTACATGGTGAACAATGGAATAATTTCTTTTACTCCAATCATGTGCTTTTCCTTTCATGGCCTAGTTGCCAAGGACCCATCATCTACAATCTTGGCATTTCTTTTTAATTCTATGAGCCAGAATCCATCATTTCTGAATATTTTCAAGACAGAGAATCTGAAAGGTTTATTCTGATCATTAATCAGCCCCCTCCAATTAAGCTCAATTATATCCTATGATCATAGCTCTAATTATTGATTGATTAATCTTTCAACTATTAATTGAAAGTCTTAATTAAACTTTTTCTGGTGTTATTTAAGCTAAAATATAATTAGTATGCAATTTCCCTGGTTTATGCAACAAGTCCTAGTAGCCTTATGGTACAGTCATAGTCTGCTAGTTATGAACCACTCACTGGCAGAATCTGAAAATGAGTGAAATAGTTTCTCCAGACCCACTTCCTACATGTACATGCATGTGTGTGCACACATACAGGCTCCTGGGCAAAAATCTGGGAAAAGCAGAAAAGGCCAAATGCATGAAATATACAGAGAATCCTGGAGCGAGAGATAGAGGTAGACTTTTTCACAAACCTAATAGGCTGGAATCAGGACAGATGTAAAGCAAGAACAAAAAAAATCACAAAATATTTATGTTTTTTCATGCACACTCCAGCCTCTCAGCCTTACTTGTGTGTTTGCAGGACAGGGTCAGGTTTTAGCAGCATGAAGCTGCCAGTGTGACCTTTCTAGGAAACTAGTTTTACTGGTTTGGTGTGTAAATTGGTAGGAAATAAGGAAGAAGAGTAACATATAGCCAGTGCCTATCATATCCCAAAGGCTTTAAATTCTTTATCCATTTTAATCCTTTCAACAATCCTAAGAGATCAATTGTTCCCATTTTACAGCAAAGGAAATAGAATCAGAGAAAACATCAAGATCAGAACCCAGACAAATCAGACTTGTAATATATCATAAAGTTTATGACACTCTGGTGAGATGTGCTGGGGGGGCACAAACCTGTTTAAAAGAAGTGAACAGTTTTACAATCACATAGATTGGGGTCCAAATATCAGCAACTCCACTGATAGCTTGTGATGGTGGCCAATTAACATAAACACTCAGAGTCTTGGGTTCCTCATCTGTAAATTGGGAATGATACAGACCTTTCAGGATATTTTGAGTTAATGATAATGAATAGTATATAATATGCTCTCAACTACTACTATGATAGGTTCTTCATTCATACTAAATAATATTTGTTACTTAATTATCCCTTTCTCTGAAGTTACTAAATATTAATCCCAGTTCTGTTTCTGCTACTGACCACTCTCTGGCCCTAAAGAAGCTTTTCCACACCAATGGGCTTCACCCAATGTTAACAGTTAAACAATCTTAAAAATCTCGTAGACCAGCCCCTTGTGCCACGATGAGGACACTGAGACCCAGAGAGGGTTAAGGCCTTGCCTTTGGTCACACTGCTAATTACTGACAGAATCAGGTCTCTAGACTCCCAGTTCAGAGAGCTATTTACCCCACTCCACATTGTCCCTCAAGCTAACATTTGCCCTATATTTTGTGCAGTGTTGTCATGAGGATCAAATATGATTAAATATGGGAAAGTGCTTTAAAAAGGGCAAAATTATGCACAAGAGTGAAGCATTACTATTAATGGGCTTCTTACTTGGCTTGTTTGGGTAGAAATGGAGATGTTATTTTAAGGTGACCTTAAAGGTTTTTTTTTTTTTTTTTTTTTTTTTTAAACTCTGCAATGCTCTAAGGCTGTGATATTATGTTTTGTGATGAGAGTGTCAGGACTTGAAGTGGAGCTGTGACATGCATTTCACTTATATTATGTGAAATTCTGTCATGGGTGGGATGCTTTCCTAACACTATCTTTTAAGTGCAAATAGCTTATTTGGGAGGTGATCCCAGGATACTCTGTTAAGAAAGTAGGGAAGTGAGTCAGGAAAGAGAAGAAACCAACAAATGATGTTTATGGAGAACATTCCCATTGGGGGCAACTGGAGCTACATCTCACTCAAAACACTGGGAGTCAGTTTAAAGAGTTGTCTCAGAAGTGCCCCACCCAATGTGATAAACAGGGTATTAGGGTATTTATCTACAGATTTCCACCAGTCCTTGGTTAACAGCTTCTCCCAGGAGACATCAGCTCCTCTGCACCTCAGACCCATCTTGCTCTCAGGGCTGAGTGGGCACCTGTGGAAAGTGAAAGCCTTGAGGCAAAGAGATGTCAGTGCTTGCTGTCTAAAGCTTGTCAGCCTGCTTGGGAAAGGTGATTGTTGGTGGTTCTGAGTCTTCAGAACTGATGATTTGTAGTAATGTGCTCACTTAGAAGAAACCAAGTTCTCTGCTTTCAAAGTGTCTTGTGCAAACATATTTTGTCCTTCTATAGATTGTTTCAAAAGGGGACCAATGTAAGTGGTGACTGACATGTGAGAATAGTGAAAATGTTGTCTGTTGGTAGCCAGGATTCCTGGGCTTATCTGGATTTTGCATCTAATGTTTCCTGACTCTCAAGATCTTTGTGTTTTCCTGAACAAATATTGTATCTCCCTAGGTGAGTAGGTTGTTGGGGCTCAAACAGAAGCTGGAAAAGGAGATATTTTTTCAGTATTAACAGTAGACCTTTTGATATTCTTTTCTCTGGATATCCCATCCTCTCCTATTGGCTCCAGCTTCTAGAAACCTCTTACTAGGTCTCCCAACCAAGTCTGCATCCCCCCACTGTGCCCCCTCATTATGTCTCATCAATGTTTCCATCTCTTAGTCTTTGGTTTTCAGTTAACTCTCAGACAGAAAAACAATCTGATAAATTAATACATACAAAAGGTGAATCCTAGGTAAGGCTTTGAAGTTTTGTCCTTGCCAGGAATCCATACATAGCTACAGTGGGTTCCTAGAGTTCTGAAAAATGAATTAAAAAATTAATGCAAAATGGTGAACTTCAGCACTATATAGGGAACCAGCTACTCTATGATTAAAAACACTGTTGAGGAGCCATAAAAGAATGTAGCCTGGAGATCATGTTCCAAGTTAGCCAAAGAGGAAGAAGCAGATTCTCACGTTTTGGGGGGCAGATCTTTGCCAATCAAGAAAACTACACAGAGCACACAGTCACATTATTCCCTTCACCTGGAATCCCACCCCTTCTTGCAGAGTGGCTCCTTGAAGATCTAGTTCAGCATCTCTCCCTAAAGTCTGCCTCTTAACATGATCCCTCACACAAATTCATTATATATATATATAAAGCATATATCACAAACTTTCCTTTTATTGTTGTTGTTGTATGAGTACTCCTCTTAGCCCACATACAGACTGTCAACCGCTTGAGGGCGAGAATTGTATTGTGTTTATTCTAGAGGACTGTGAGGCCCTCACCATTTGCTAAGCTAAAACTGAAGGTGAAAAGTCACATACTTGGCCTTAACAACACCTTTTTTACTTGGCTATTAGGCTGCTTTGGCTGAGAAAACAGATTCAAAGAGACTAAAAGACTTGCTTCAATTAGTCTATCCTTTTTCATCAAACCCACTCTGCCTCACATATACAAGTTGTAGAACAGAGGATGGAGCTATATGTCTTCTTATAAAAAGTCTTATTTTACCTTCTGTCCATAACACAAGCACCATGTGACTTCCTGTAGTGTGTAAGAGCGAGTGTGTACACTAGCGCCAGAAGAGTTGAACTTAAAACAGTGCCCTATCACTTACTAGCTCTAAGCAAACCTGAACCTCTGTCTCATTGCTTGTAAAGTGCTAGATGCTTGCTCTACCCCTCTCATAAAGTTTTATATGCTCAAATAAAATAATGAATGTGAGGACACTTACCATATTTAAGCACTTACCATAGTTATTAGGACCATGAACTTTAGAGTCAGACATGGGGTTAAATGCCTTGCCCACCACTACTAGTTGTGTGAACTTGATCAAATTATTTACCTTCTCTTTGCTCCAATTTTCTCATCTTTAAAATAGGAATAATAACAAAGACTTTTTCAGAGTTGTTTTGATGATTAAATGGGATTTGTACTTGAAAAGGGAATCTGGCATGATGAATATTGATCGATGTTTGCTGTTCGTTTATCATGCTATTGTTGTTGTCATTATTGTTATTATACATTTTCAAGGAAATATATGCCATGATTATAGATATATCATTAATGTAATAGAAAAATATTGGGCTTAAGAGACCCACAAATTGGCTTTTTATCCTAGTTATTTAATATAACATCCCTGCACTTCAACTTCCTCAAATGTAAAAATAGAAATTATATGTATGTGACAGGATTTCTGTGAGTGTTAAATGAGATAATGTGTATAAATATGTAGCAAAGCATCTAGTAGATCATTGCCATTCAAATACCAAGTCCTTTCTCCCTCCATAGTTTAGAGAGGCAAGGGTTGATATTATTTGCTTTGAAAATTTTAGAGTTTCATTATCATTGATACCTCTCTATGAATTTTTAAGATTTCTCTAGGATATTTCTTCAAGCAGGTAAGTGTGTATAATTTAAATAACTTAAATCAGAAAACATCCTTATTTTGTAAGTTAGAGAAGTCTTGAAGAAGATTACCCTGGAAGTGTGACCATTTTTCCACAAGTGGGGGAAAGTTGTAACTCTCTGACAATAAAGGGGATGGGGTGAGGAGATAAACATCAACAGTAGATTTTTTTTTTATGGTAGATGGACTGGATGGACCTTGATATATGACCCTTGCCTGCGCAGGTACTACTGCTGTGGAAATGCTGCAAAGCTCATGATGGATTTTGGACAATATTTGAAGTGCCAGTTAATGGATTAAAAAATACAGTCTATTTTATAAACTCACTGTGTCAGACTCTTAAGTTGTTCATGAGAGTGACAGGAATCAATAAAAGGTAGAAAATTCCAATCATCAAATAAACATAAAACCTCCAATATCCAAGTCTTAAGTAAATCTCTACTGAGCAGCAGCCTCCACAGAGTTGGAGACTTCTAACCTTTCAAACATTTGGCTGGAAATGAAGAAAGGTTACAGGATCAGGAATGATCACATCCCTTTTTTTGATCATTTCTCAGTTCAGAAAGGCCATATTGAGGAATGCTGGCAGCAACATCACTTCTGCATTTTTCCAGTAATGCTAAGAATTCTGTTTGACCCCATTCCTTGTGCTATTTATCCCTACAACTATATTTTGACTCTTATTTATCCAGAACAATGAAGTATTGTACCCAAATGTTTTTCTCAGATAACTGAAGCTTGCAGATGGCCTACCCAATCCCACCCCCGAATATGTAACCATGATGTGTGGGAAACTTTCTAAAGAGTTTTATTAGCTTTCCTGACTTTTCAAGCAAAGGAAGCAGAAAATAGCAGAATCAACACCATTCATTTTTGTTCTGTAGGACAGTAAGATCTGTGTGTAGTGGGCTTGATAGCTGTCAGTTACCACTTGTGTGATCACATTCCCCACCTTTAATAACATCTCCTTTACAACTGCACACCCCTTCCTCTCAATTTATTTGTTTTGTAGGTTTATTCTGAAGTTCAATGGAAAAATTGCTGACAAATAAATATATATTATGAGAAAAATAGGACTTTATAAATGTCTTGGCTTTCATGTATTAACTTCTTGACATTTATTTATGAACTTAGAGCGTGTTCTCCAGAAGCCTTCTGTTTTGAGAAGCCTCTCTTTAACATCAGTATTTTGATGACTCATATAGTCATCCAAACCATGAATCCACACTTACAGACTGAAGTTCACTGTAGACAGTAGGACCTGTTGGTCCATCCGAGAACAGCGTTTAAAAAATGGTGGATCCATAGCCTAGCCATAGCCTGGAGGCTCATTTTTCAATCAGTTCATTGTGGTACATTCACACTATTTTCAGCACTGATTTCTTGTCTTATGCCTAACAATTATCATTTTGTGTCCAATTTTAACAACTCTGTAACTTTTTTGTTTGGAACTAATTTTGAGTTTGATGGGCAGTTTGAACCCCGGTCCTAAGTGACATCTAGACCCACCTGGGGGACAAATGCGTGGCTAAATTCTAGACTCCGTTTTCCACTATTGGACTTGTCTGGTTCCAACTCTCCAGCTGCTTACATATCTATTTAACCCCTCTCCCCACATGCTATGAATTGTTTTTCCCATCTTTATGCTGGGATATTTGCCAATTTTTTGCATTATATTTCTCTGCTGTTAACATCTAATTACCTGAATTTCCTTTTAATTGTCTCTTACTGAAACCCTTCTCATTTTCTGGGCTTCTATACTGGCAGATGTTTCTGGTCATTGTTTTCTGGCCCAAGTGATCACCAACTCATCCCTAGTGCTAGTATTTAATAATAATTCATAACAAAAGAAATAATTCATAACAAGTAGAATAATAGATTTTTTTTTTAAGTTTATGTATTCAAATGTGAGTGGTAAATTCCTGCCATGTGAAACTTGTAACATAATAAATTATAGTGGTTTAAAGTCTTAGAACTTCCCTTCTGCTCTTCCTCTTTGTCCCACCATTACCTTCTCTGTAGTTAGAGACAAGGATACTTCACCTCACTACCCAGCCTCCACTCACCCATATGCAGTAAAGCATAATTTGTAATTCAAGTTTTTGTTTCTTCTAAAGATCAATTCCCTCTTAAAGAACAAATTGGTGGAAAATTCATGAACAATTTAGAAGATACTAGGTAAATGCCATACAACAGCCTTAAGCAGACATCCAGGTCTATTAGAAGGGGAAATATTTTTATTGTTATCTTCTCACTAAAAAAAAGAACTTTTCAGTGAGAAATAAGTATTTAGGCTGTCCAGAATTTTTTTTCCCCTTCAAAAGTTTTGAGATAAAATTTTAAGATCAAATATTCTCCTCAGCTGCAAACTTTCCCTTTAGACAACACCTATACTTAACTAATATCTCACCTCTATTGGTACCTTGGCTCTTCCTTTTTGTTTTCCTAGAGGAAATAAGCAGCTAAGCCACCTTGGCAGTTTCTCTGGGGCACCATAATGCTCCAGTGGAAAAGAACTTCTCTGGCTCAGGAGAGGAAAATTTCCCCTAGCCCCAATTTAAATAATCCCAAGATTTTCCTCTGTAGGTTGTGACAGTCTTGAATCACAGTCTAGCCAAATGGTTGTTTGATATCATAGCACAAGAGACAAGGCCTAGGAAAAGTTGTGAGATAGGAAAATTCATTTTTAGTGTTTCATTCTGTTTCATTCACTTGAATCTTGACCCCAATATTTACTCAGTAGTCCTCAAATAACTCACCAACACAAACCTGAACTTAACGCATACCAGCATGTTTATGAAAGAGCAGTCATTACTTATCCATTAATGGATTTATACATGGATTCACTTAAATGAATATTATGTGACTACTATATACTCTTCTATGTCCTGTGAATACAAAGATAAATAAGATATTTTCTGTAACTGAGAAGCTCTATGATTGACATTTCTTTTTATTCATATGATTATTTTTTATAAACTAAGTTATAGGAAAAGTTAATAAATTAATATCTACCCATTTCCAGAATGTCTAGATTTAAAAAGTAGAATTAAATGAAAGTAAATGCTTATCTTCAGAGATGTCCAGGAAACAAATGCAGAACCCTATATCTCTTTATGCAGTTCAGATAACATCACCTTGGTAACATTATATATTTTGTAAGTAGTTAAGCAGTTTCTTCTCTGACAATGCATCAAAATATTCTAGTTATAGATGCTCTAAATTAATCAGTCTACCTTATTATAGGTATTGCACAAAGCTTTCCAGCATATTCTACAAATAAAGAAGTATAGGCCTCCCCTAAATAACACTATTGAACATCTTTTTGCCAACCACTGTGTTAAGTTCTTCATGTCCATTATTCCAGTGAAATGATAACATCAATGAAACAATCTTTTTCTCTTTTCACATTTCACAGTTGATAAAGATGAAGATTAGGACATTAGGGAACATGCTAAGGGTGCCAAAGGTATTAAATTGAAGACCTAGGATTTGAACCCATATGTACTTCACTCTGCAGACTGACTCTTAACTGCCACACTGTATTTATCTCAATGTAATTAAAATCTAGTTCAGGAGACAGGTCATATATAAAGGAAATAGGAAACTAACAATACAATAGCAGAATATGACACAAGCAACATGACTGATTTTGATAGATAACTATGTGGTGGGAGATTTGGCAGTCAAAATTAAAATGTTAGAACCATCAACTTCTAACCATTTAATATTTAAAATATTTAATGTCTGTTTCTCAATAGACTATAAGCTTAATAAAAAGAGGAATTGTTAGACTAACCTTGGAGCTGGGGGAAGGATTGGGGGAAGGAGCAAGTGAACTCTGGGGATTTGCAGGTCTGTGGTTAAGACTACAATGTTGGGAATGTTCTTTTGGCAAATATGTCAGGGGAGGTTTACTGGTGTAGGGTGTTGGATGTGGGAGGTACATGGGACAGGGCACACTTGGGGCAGGCTTCTATGGAACATATAAGTGTTCATCTTGTCATAGTGTGTTAAATCAATGGGTGGTAACCCACATGGTAAACAAGAAAATATCAGGCTCCCATCCTGGGAAGTCCTTCTATGTTCTCAGTTAGAAGGACAAGAATCCCTTGAGAACACAGGCAGTGCCTAATAAAAGAAAACAGACCAATATATCAAGCTCTCAATATTATTTCAAGTAACTATGAATCTTATTCTTCAAAAATCAAAACTCAGTGGTTATCATAGATTCCAAGAGAGGATGAGGGAAGAATGGAATTAGTGGAATGTAGGGATTTTTAGGGCATTTTCAGCATGATCTTGCATAATGGATACAGGCCACTTCAAACTTTGTCAAAACCTATAAAAGCGTATGATTCAAAATGTAAATCATAATGTTAACCATTGACCATGGTTAGTAGCAATGCTTCAATATTTGTACATCAATTGTAACAAATGTACCATCTGCATGTAAAATATTATTAATAGGTGAGAGGGGGAAAAGGGGAAGGTGTTAAGTATATGGGAATCCCCTATATTCTCTATGTGACTTTTCTGTATCTTAAATCTTCTTTGAAGAGAAAATGAGAAAAAAAGGACACTAGGAGAATATATGGAAGAAAATGCCACTTGTAGCTGTTTGGCAATTTGATGTAATTATGAATTCCAAAAATATAATTGGATCATGCTTGTAAACTGATCTGTTAATCTGAGCATGATTAAGTTATGATTAGGTCATTGACTGGGCCATGTCAGTAGGGCCTTAAGCCCCACCCTTTGGTGGGTGGGGGAAGAAAATATAAAAGGCATCACAAAGAACAGAATTGCAGCAGTTTTTGAGAAGCAGTTTTGATGTTGGAGTTTTGATGCTGGAGAGAAGGCCCCAGGAGAAGAGAAGTGAGCCGTTCACCTGATAGTCTACAGCTGACCTTGTGAAGGAAACAGAGGAGCTAAGCCCGGAAAAAAATGCAGCCCTGGGAAGAGAGGAACCCAAGAAGCCTGAACTCTGGCAAACATCAGCAGCTGTCTTGCTCCAACACGTGGCAACGGATTTTGGTGAGAGAAGAAACTTATGCTTTATGGCCTAGTAACTGTGGACTTCTACCCCAAATAAATACCCTTTAAAAAGACCAACCCATTTTTGGTATTTCACATTAGCACCTCTTTGGCTGACTAATACACCACTGTACATACAAGACAAGAGATCTTACAGTGATGAAAAACATAATGTCTAAAACTTTTTTATTATTTCAATTTTTTGTATTTTATTGCTTATTTTTAAAATTATTATTTCATTTTCTTATTAAATTTATTTGGTTACTTTGTTGGCTTTATTTTTGGAGAGGTTTTGGATCACAGAAGGGTCACAACAGTGACAAGGAAGGATCACTGGTGTGGGATGTCAGTGATAGGGGGATGCATGGGAAGAGATTCACATGGGGCATGCCTCTATGGCATATGAATATGTTCAAGTCCTCATGGGGCATTGTCTTGGTGGATGAAGATCCACACAATAACCAAAAGAATATTGAATTCCCATCCTGGGGAGTTATGCTACATTCTATAATAGGATGACAAGAATCCCCCAAGTGCAGGGGTAGTGCCTAGTGAAGGAAGACAGACCATTACACAAGGTCGATGAAATTGATGATTGTACTTATGACCCTTTTCTTGTGAGATTGAAACTTAACCTAGTATTATACACTGTCTAAGAGTTACCTCCTGAAAGCCTCCTTGTTGCTCAAATGTGGCCACTCTCTAAGCCAAGCTGAGCATATAAATGCACTACCTTCCCCCCAGTGGAGGACATGACTCCTGGGGATGACCCTCCCTGGCATCAAGGGATTACTATCAAGCACCAACTAGCAATGAACCTTGACAAAGTCCTTGACCAAAAGGGGGAAATGGTAAATACAAATGAGTTTTTATGGCTAAGAGATTATAAAGTGAGTTGGGTGGTCATTCCAGAGGTTACACTTAGGCAAGTCTCAACAGGATCTCATTGACTGCCACAGTAAACAGTGCCTCAAATAGCTGGGTCACGGAGGGTTCTAGAGACATCCAGAAACTATAAGCAGGGCAAACAGATAAGGAATTCAGCACACTGTCAGTGGGCCTTATTTTGGAATTTATGCTCCCCAGTGTAACAGAGTTAAACTCATTTATAAGTTCTCTATCCATGGCTCTTCTGCCCCTTTTGTTTGAACCTATAATTGATACATATATGTTCCAGAGACTTAAATATTTGGTCTGTCCTTGTGCCAGTTGAGCCCTGAATTTCAGCAGAGTTGCAACACTTACTCTCCAGTTCATTGGACTCACACAGGACAACTAACAAGGAGATGATGATGGACAACTCCCATCCCAAGAAACACACAGTGTCTACAACTTCAAGCAAGATAGTTCCATTCATCTGTCCCCTGGAATCTAAGCTCCCTCTCAACTAGAAGCAGAGTGGGCATCACCATCCCCAAATTCTCAAGATTGGGGAATGAACAATGGATTAAAGTAGACTTATTATTATTTTACTACAGACATATTATTCTAGCAATGGAAAAACTTTTACCATATAAAGTCAGTGGCCACCAGAGGTATAATTTGGGGGCATTTTTGAGACATTGGAGTTATCCTGAATGACATTGCAGTGACAGATACAGGCCATTGTATATTTTGTCATAACCTACAAAATTGTAGTTTACATAACTATGTAAGTGTAAATTGTAATGTAAACTGTAGTCCATGGTTAGTAACAAAGCTTCAATATGTGTTCATTAATTGTGAAAAATGTACCACACTAATGAAGGATGTTGTTAATGTGGGAAAGTGTGGGAGGGAGAGGGAGTGGAGCATTGGGAATCCCTTATATTTTTTATGAAACATTTATGTAATTTAAAGCTTCTTTTAAAAAATTAATTAAAAAAATAAATAAACTATCCAACAGTTAAAAAAAAATGAAAATAATTGCTCCTACTTTATTCTTTCTTGTATTCCCACATTGTCTATTATATCATGGATTCCTAACAAATATTTGTTTGACTCACTCAGTTAAATATTTAATATTGTGAATTGTGTATAAAGGATTAGAACAGAGCTGGTAATTCTTTAGTGGATGTGGGGTCTGGAAATAAGTTGAGGTACCCATGATTCTTGGTTAGAAGTAGACACTTTCAACCAGCTTCCAACTTTCCCAAGAGACAGTGAATGGCTTCCAGAGTTAGTTTATGAAAAGTAGATTCACCTTATTTTGTAGATGTGATTTCAATGTCTTTTAACTCTACTTAACCTCAACTTCATAAATGAGCCCTTATCACAACTTTGAATATATCCCCACATGTGCAGCAGGGTCAAATGCCAGGGGATCATTTTCTTTATGTGTGTTTTGCTGAGGTTTTGAAAAAGAATAATCAAAGGTCTAATTACTTTGCAGTCACAACCTAAAGGATTGTGCTGATATTATGTAAAGCATGGTCATAAAGTGAGGTAATAGCTCAATTTTAAGATCAACCAATAAAGGTTGGAGCACATCCTTTACTTAGAAAACCCTCAGTCTTTTTCCTAAGGTCTTTCTCCTAGGTTGGGGGCTATTTTTAAGACTCCAACTATATTCAGGGTTTCAAGATATAAGCTTTCACTGAATTTACCTGTCAATTTTATAAAATGACCAGGATTATGTTTTTAAAACAAAATAGTTTCCAAAAATATTATTATTCAAAAATAACTCGCTTGAAACTACTGAGAAAGATAATGTAGTTCTTAGTGTCTGGCTTGTATTTTTAAATCATGAAGATGAATAGCCAGTTTTGAATTATTCTTTACAATCTGTGAGGTTGTGTAGAACTACAAAAAATGTTAAGGGCTTACAGTTTCCATCCCATAACATCTAAAGGAATTAGTCATAAATATCAAACATTTGAGTCACTGTGATGGGTGAGTGGAATTTTGTACAAGGGATTCTTCTTACTACTCTTCATATCAAATACATAAGCGGCCTCTTTCTTTGCCTGTATATAAAACAGACCCTGTCTTTAAATGGTTTTTTTAAAAAATGCCTTGCCTCTTCCCTTTCCTTGCACCTCAGCACACTTGGGAGGTAACATTGCCCCAAAGTACAGAGAGGGACTTTTTCCCCCTGCATCTCTACCTGCCTCACTGACATCTCACAGCTCAGGGAAAGACACAGTCAGAAGTGCACTGCCAGGCTTTGAGCGCGCTCCGAATAGCTCTTGTCAGTCAGGAGCCTGCCTGCATTTCATGTTTCAGATTTTTCCCAGGGGGCTTTGATGTTAATCCATTTCACACTTCTAACACATCTGTTCTTCTTCAGGCTTTCTTATCTTTCCTGAGCATTCAAATATATATGGGGGTGGGGGGTTGGGGGGAACTTCTGTCTGTCATTGTGCAGTTTCTGAAGCGAGGCTTTAATGATGAAGCACATTCCACCTCACCTCATTGATACTCAGTTCTAAAAAAGCACGAAGCAGTTCGTGAGCCACAGTTTCTCTAAGGTTTACTACTTCCCCATTAAGGTCAGCTGGCCTGGGTGCTGGCAATAATTTAAAAAGCTGACAATAAGATGGTAATATGTGCAAATATAGCCTTTGTTTTCATCCATGTGTCCACACCTATGCAAGGGACTGAGGAAATGAAAAGATGTGGCTGAGCAATACTACCTTTCCTAGATGAGTAAATTTACAAAGACAAACAGGTAAAATGTTAAAAAATTATATAAAGCATAAAAAAACAAATAGTTCAATGGGACAATGCAGTAAATTGCACAAGGCAACATTTAAATTATTAGTAACTTAATGGCCTGAGGATTGTTTTTGTTTAATGTTTTAGTAAAAAAAAAAAAAAGTAGAGAAAAAGCAATGGCTTTGGACTACAATGAGCTGAGAAAGCTGTCATGGGAAGATGTGGCCCCAGAGGGTTAGAAGGGACAATATTTAAACTGGGAATTAATGTTCCTATTGAAGAAAACTTTATCAATCAATAATTAATTTTCCCTAGCATTGATAGAATGTCTTTTCTGTTGACAGAATATAGTAGCTGCTAAGATAAGTTATTAGGCCTTTATCCCTCCAATGGGCTTGCATTTGAGAAGGTATAAATAAAGGAAATAACAATAATAATATATAATTATTATATTGTTTATAATATTGTAATATTATATATAATATTAATGTAAAATATAGATTATTATGTAACATTAAAGGAATGTTACATAATACATACAAACAAAAGGAAAATTAAGAGTTTTGGATTAATAATATACTTGATAGTCTCCATATTAATAGGACAAAATGTTTTAAAATTTTATACCAAGATTCTTGGCCTATTTTATTACATCTTTTCAGTCCTGTTCTTTCTTGAAAAAGTGACTACTCCTATCCTGATAAAATATATAGGACAGCTCTGCAAAATGCTACAAAGTGCCATATTAGATCTATTACATGAATTTAAATGGAGGCTATTGTCAAAGTTATCTGTCTTTCTTCTCCTTTCACTGAATGAAACATGGCAAAATTTAATCTATAAACTGCTTTGCAGAACATTCTGCAGTCACTACAGAATTTCATCATTAAGGATACATGCTGCAATTAGTACTATGCCCTACAGAGCCTCCTGTCTGGGATTCAAAGTATCTGAAGAAATGTGAAATACTGAGTGTTTATTCTTCATAGGAATTTAGACTCAGAAGCAGAATAGCATTGTTCCATTTTGATATCAAAGGCTGGACCTTGACCAATGTCAAGAGATTTCAAAGAGAAAGGTATAGTTTGGTATAACTTGAGAACATCCTAACTGTAGCTCTCTAACAGTTGAAATTCATTATAGAAGAGAATCACTATCAATCCTGGATCTCTAGTGTGAATTCCTACATGACTCAAACTTGTTTGGAAACCTCTAGGATTTCTTGCAATGCTATGATTCAGGAATTCCGTGGTATAGCCATACTATTTTATGCAAAATGGGGAGAAGATGTGAAAACAAACATCTGGCCTGAAATGATTGAGTGTCATGGGAGCCAGAAGGGATGAGGGTGTGTGGTGGTGGGTTTTCTTCCATAACCCTTCATGTATTGTGGCTATAACCCAACAAAATTATATACATCATAAACATTTACCTACTGTCATTCTTCTAAGTATTCATGGACTTAATGTTTTCTCATCGACATGATGGGGACAATGCTACATGATGAGCTGCAGGTTACTGTGCTTTGAAAGTCAGCAAATGAGGAGAGAGTAGAAATTTGAAGATATGATCCCACTTATTTATTCATCCTCTTCCCTCATTAACCCTCACCAGCCTCTTCGTGCAAAATTCTCCTTATTATCTCCCCTAGAACAAATGACTGAAAGCAAACAAAATGAGGATAAGTTTTGCTGCAATTATGTCAAACATTTGGATGAAACAAATAAACAAAAAACCCAAAAAGCATATCTAATATAATACGCTGGTATGCAATTTGCCAAATCCCCATTAGGCCTAACATATGTCATAAACTTACTATTCTATTGTTAAAATACAAGTAGGACTCATTTGCTCTTTTATTTGTGGAATTGAAACACACATTCTTTTTGTGGTATTGCTTTTCCATGGAGTTTAAGAATTCAAACACTTAGAATATTTACTATAACTTATGATGGTTACCTGTGATCTCTGAGCCAGTGAGGATGCTCTGTAAGTAAGCTAATACCAATCTAACCCTTGGCAGCTAGTTAGTAACCAAAACAATGAAAAGGTTTAAAATATAAAATTGGATCTTGAATTACCTTCAACTCCATTAGCAGATTGTATTGTTGAGCAGTGATTTCACTAAATGATAATTCTAAGTAGAATGAAACACAAAAGAGAAAAAACAACAACAACAACAAAAACTCATCATACAGATTATCCTACACAGGCACTTGAATTACCACTCCTGTTTTATAGTTATTATGATACCTCTATAATCCATGTCCCTTTACAAGGCTATTCAAGCTATAACACATGACAGGCTGTGCAGTGCTCTGCTATTTATAAGGTGCCTTGGGTCATGTTATATGGCATAAGACTAAAGGCAGAATGACTTAAACCACCCAAGAAGTGCAATAATCCCTAACAAATGCACAGCCTAGAGTGTCTTATTGCTGTTATGAAATGAAATTCATACATTAAACTAAGAAAAATTGTCAGACCCGGAGCATTTATTGGGAATAATAAACATGTCGGTCTATCCATTGATGCATTATTCCAGCCTATAGGAATAGGAAGTGATTGTTCCAACTGCACAGATTATCTACTGTGTCTGAGATGCAAACTGCATCAATCTTGTTGGTTTCAGAGTTCCCCAACCATTGCAAAAAGGATGCATTACACTAACACCTTTGTAAGTGGGTATCTTTCCCAGATATTCCCCTGGTTTCCACTGTTTGATTTTAGTAATGATACATGTGGGCTTGAGAAAAAAACATCAGCTACAGCATGAAAAGAAAGTGCATTTGCAGAATGTAGTCCAAATCGACTTGGAAAAGAATATACTTACTTTTTCTGCTTGACTCATGGTAAACTGAAAACAACAGTGAATGGAAATGTATTCAGCATGAAAGGAGAGCCTCAGCAAAGAGAACTAGCTTTATTAAGGACCTAGAAGAGGGAGAGACCACCTACTAATGATAACATCAAGCAATATTAAAATGGAAGGTGTTGTAAGCACTAGTGAAGACAGAAAAATAATATAGACCTAATTAAAGAGCTTAGAAATGTCAACAACAAAAAATAACCAACTTACATTCAGCTTGCTAATACACAGACAACTTAGAGGTTACCTAATTCCAGTCTGGGTCCAGAGTCTACATCTGTGGTTCCTTCTACTAAGGATTGCTACTAAGTAATTCCCAGTTGGACTGACCACCTTATGATTCTGTAATTATATGTCACTCAATTATTCACCTTAGTCTTTCAGTCTTTTTGATGTTTTCCAGAAAATGTCAGCTGGAAATGTTAAGAGTTGATATTATGTAGAACATGAACTTTATGTCCAGACATCCAGGTTTGAATCCTAGTTCTACACCTGTCTTATCTTCCTTACCTGAAAAAAATGGTGATCACTCGTTACTCATCTCAGAGAGTTAGCAGGACTTCTAAATGAGTCAATACTGGGCTCAGAAAAGCGATTGGCACATAGTTAAGTTCCTCACAGCCTGTGGATAACCAAAACCTACCCCAAGGCTTTATTTAGTGCATTGTCTAGAGTTTTTATTCCTTCAGAATTACCCAAACTGCCAGGAAACTGCTTCTACCTTAGCTGTTCTCAACTTGTACAATATTAACCCAATTGCTAAACTAGCTTTTGGCGGTGTCACCATCTTCATTGAAATATGTTATCTGGGAAGACAGAGGAGAAAGGGGCAGAGAAAGGCTTTGTATCAAAATTATGCAAACTTCTTCATAGTAAATTTTATATATCCTTATTTTTTTAAAAGATTTATTTATTTACTTTTATCCATTTTAAACCCCCCCCCCCCATTTTTGCTGTTTTTGTGTCCATTCTCCGGGAAATTCTTTATGTCTGTTTCCTGCCCTCTCTTCTCATCCTTCTCCTCCTGTCTTCACCAGGATTCATTCCTGGAAACCCCCAATGTGGGACAGAGGCTTTCTGCTACTTGTGTCACCTTAATTCTTGATTTTTCAGCACGTCTAGTCTTGGTTCTCCAAGAACCAAGTTCGTCTTGGTGTCACCCTCCTATTATGTCATCATCTTGCTGCATGGCTCGGTGGGGCCTGGTACGCCTGCGAGCCGGACCTAGAGACGCACTTGTGCATGGGTCCTGGGGGCTCAACCACACATGGGGTCTGGCAGCCCGCAGGCCTTCTATATTTTTCTTTATTTTACCGGAGGCCCCAGGGATCGAACCCGGGTCCTTCCATATGGGAGATGGACGTCCAACCATTTAAGCCACATCTGCCTCCCTATCTTTATTTTTTAAATATGTTATTTATCCACCTAAACATCAGGAACTGCCTCCCCTGTATATGCTCTTTATTCTCAGCCTCCTGTATTCTCCTTTTCCCCAGTGCCTGAGGAACACAATGCAGATTCCTTTTCTTTCTTTTTTTTACTTTTTGTTCAGAATTGCTTAACAAGCTGCTCTAATTGCTTAGGAGGTAGGGATATACATGTTTTCATTTCTCCCTCTGGACCCAAGTTCTTAAAAATATATTTTCTTTCAAGTAGAGTTTCTTTTCTATGAAAATCCTGATGACACCTAGTAAATTAATATACTTCCCGCTCCTGTTCCATATGTGTGATTATAAACACCTTCAAGCAAAGCCAAACCCATTATTTCATTTGGCTCTCCCAGGAAAGAATGTATGAAGGATATGAGGTAAACAAGGAAATAGAAGCATAAAATGTCAGGTTAATTTCTCAGGGTCAAACAAGTTTGAGACAATACCTAGGTCAAGCAGCCAGTATTTTTCTCTTACTCAAAATTGTTTCCCTGACACGTTGGTCTTTGAAAATCAGATGCAGTCTTCATACATAACTAATCTAACCATTTAAATCAAATAAGCTAGATGTTCTATTAATTGTCTTTGGTAAAGTAAACACATAAGCCAAATTATCATCCAAAATATTAATTGACTGAATTCTCTGATTCAATAGGTGGGCTTGGCAATTTTATGTAAAGGGTCAGACGAGTGGAGTGTGTGTCAACAGTTATTTGCCGAAGAACACTCTTATTATTTACTGTGCCATAGAATTATATATTTTAAAAATCTGCTTCAGGTCCAGAAACAAATTGTTGGACGTTCACAGAAATGTTGTTGCAAAATGAACGGATTTGTCTCCAAACAAGAAACACATAATCAGACTGGCTGAATGCACCCTAATTAGATCCCAGCCTTGGGTTGACACTGACACATGTGTTCTGCCACATTTTCAGGGAGCTGAAGTCTCATTATATGGGTGGTCGGGGCTATTTCTATTCTGCTGTTATAATTTTATCATATTTTTGAAGTGTACTTCATGTTTCTTTTCTTAAACTTCAGTCTTAGTAAATGAGATGGAATTGTAAGTAATTTAAGAAATGTTTAACATTCAAAAACTTTGTAATGCATTGCAGTGATACAATATGGTTATGGTGTTCAATGAACAACCACCTAAGCCAACCAATAACAAGAAAAATAACATGGAGATTCTAAAATGAAAACAAAACACATCAAATGGTATAACTTGGTGTCCTGATAAGCTGTTGACAGTTTTTTAAAAATTATTTTTATCACCAAATATTTAAAGGTAATTCTCAATTTTTGTCAGGTATCATGAAGTTCATTTCAGTCATGAGAGATAGGGAAACCTCAATGGGTGCCTGAGGAATAGATATCTCAAATCTCCAGAGAAGTGCTATCTATTCATACATATTGGACAAACTCAAGCACTCTTAAGACAAGAGTAATTCAAGACCAAGGAATAGTTGGACAGTCCAACAGGACAAGATGGCTCAGAATCAACACAGAGTAAAGTGAGATGAAGATGTGGATGGGGTCACTGTGCAGAAAACTGGAGATCCAACAGGCATAGGGGAGCAAGGGAGTAGCAAATGGGAATGGGAGATGGAGCATCCCAATTTAGTGGGCTTTGGGAAATAAGGTAACTTGTGTTGGACTCCAAGTGGCTGAGAGTATGCACACTTTCAACATTCTGCCTCAAATGATAAACACCTGGCTGATTAGGGACACACAAACTATCAGGGATGGATGGTTTGCTGCATCACTCCACACCTCCCTTATTTTTGTTTCTAAAAAAGGGAGGCTAATTTCTAGCAGGGTCTCAGAGTCAAATATATCACCCTAAAATGTGTGTTAGTCTAATGCTGTTATTTTACATTAACCTTGCAAAAATATACTATATCAAATTTGCCTTGTAAGATTTTTTTTTCAACCAAGTTGGTCACTACTTTATTTCATCTTTACTATGAATTTTAAATAAAAATGCAGAACACAATCTAAGTTAATATGTGGAAAAATAAAATTTTGGCAAAACAAGACTATTGCTTAGGGAAATGAAGTTGTACACTGGTAGATTTTTTCCTTATGTACTTAGCAGTGAAGTATGTTACAGATATTACATTCTAAGAAGTCAGTTTCATGGTTGCCTTGTAAGTTTTAATTCTTTGTCAGTTTAAAGACTGAATAGTGGTTGGCACACATACTCAAAGAAGCAAATTGAATGTATTTTTACAGTTTTTCAATAAACTTGAATCAATGAGTAGAGGATATTGAGGGATGTATTTATAGTGAGGAAAAAATGGTGGTCACAGAACAACTAGATTAACACATGGGACAATAATCAAAAAGGAAATGTTAGATGAAAATATCATTAAATATGTATATTTAAAAACAAAACATTAGCCCATATTAGACTGATCAATATTGTAGATTATACATATCACCGCTGTACTCCATGGATGTGGATCATCTTTCAAAGGGTACACATTTGCCCTCCATTTACAATGCTTCACACATATTATATTGACTTTTTTTTATTTTGCAAGCCAGAAAAAAAGTGGTAATAGGCCATAAAATAGGTAGTAAAATCCAGATTATGGTTTGCAGTGTGGCATCCTGAGTCACCTTCAAAATAGCATTTCCATAGTTCTGTACAGGCCTGAGAAATGGCTTCATGATGTTAATTAAGAAATTCATAAACTTCATATATCAATTACCTGTTCACAGAAGGAAAAAAAAAATCAACAGCTCCTTGATATCTACTGTGTCAACCTCTAAAAGCCATCAGCCTTCCAGTCTGCAAAACAGGAAACAAAACAAGGCAAACTACCTGCTAAATCAAAATTGTCACTTTGTTAAAGGAATAAATGAGCAAAAGAAAAAACTACACTCTTATTCTATGTAAAATTAAGAATCCTGCCACAAATTACTCAGTTTACTGAAGGATTGAGTCAATGCTACTGAACACAGTGGGGTTAAATATTTTCAATTCCTTCAGAATCATTGCAAAGAGGGAGAAAAAAAAATTCCCTCTAGTGTTCTGCTTGGTTGAGAGGCAGGGGAATCCTTCAAGAAAACTGCTGACCACTTAGAAATTATGTGATTTCCATTTGCAAGGCCAGTGTTCATCTTCTTTGATGAACTGACCCTTTGGAACAGAGATGATAAATACAGAACATTCAAGATGAGAACAAGTATGGAAGACCTTAAAAAGACCTCAGCTCACAGAGGTTCTAAACTTCTGCAGATGTTCTGGGGGCAGTAACTATGTATGAATTGTCTTATTTCCAAACATCTTAAAAACCTTAGCAGGCACAAACTATATCTAAAGGTATCTTAAAGATTGTATTATACATTTTATCCTGCTAGACATAGACATTTCTTCATGTTTTTTGTTTCTTAAGTGAAAGTTAAGTAGTTGCTACTTGACAACTGGCAATCAACCAACACATTCAATTTGACTAATACTTACCCTGGGTTGACTGATTTGCCAGCCTGTGCAAGGAATCAGCTCTGTGACTTTGGGCAGGTAACCTGGACTCCTTTTGGAGTCATTATGAAATGAAAGTGCTCTCCAGTGATTTCGAAACTCTGTTCCTCAGAGTTCTGGGGATTCTCTGGAGAAATGGACAAACAGGACAAGTAGAATAGATCAGTGTGTGCAGTTACCCAACTCTTGTCTGTTGTAACTTTATGTTTGGACCAATGGGCTACAGTTTTAAAATGTAGGAAACCATTCAAATGATCTTTAAGGTATCTTCCGGCTGACTTCACTGGATTCTAGGAATAGAGGACTTGTGTAACATGTCTGTGCTCTCAGATACCTCTCAAACACAACTGATTAAAACAACACAAATATAAAAATAAACATATAGGAAAAAACAGTATATCCCAAACCATTTAAGAACATGGGCTTAGTCCTTGAGATTAGATGACACAGGTTATAGGAGATCAACAATGGAGAAAGGAAAGATAGACAGGAAGTCCTGGCCCAGGTAAGAAGGTATGGACTTGTGGATGGGTACACTGCAAGCAAGTAGCAAAAGGTAGAATGTCAGAGAGAGAAATAGAAATAGCCTGATTGGAAACTGCACAACCTACCCGGAAATCTAAGTGGGAAGAAATGCTGCCCAGAAATTCCCCATCCAATCCCCAGAGGATGTTAAGATAGAGACAGTGAAGATTCCTTAGGGTCTAAGAAAATTAGTCTGGCTGAGTTTATTATGGCAAAGAATGGGTGGAGGGTACACCAGTTGGGGGACCCTCAGGCTTGAGGTTGGTGTGTGAAATGCAGAGGAAGGAACAAACTACGTTTTCATTGAGATGGCATTTTGGGGGGGAAATAATTTTCAAACTCACAAGGCAGTTTCAAAAATAATACAAACCCCATACAGAGAACTCCAACATACTACTCCCCACCCCCACCCCAGATACCCCAGATCCATCAGGTTTTTTTTTGTTGTGTTTTGTTTTTTGTTTTTGTTTTGCTTAAACAGCAGGAATTTTTTGTTTCACGGTTTTAGACCCTAGATGTCTAGCATCAAGGTATTGACGGGGCTTCCTTTCTCTCAGAGTCAGAAGCATTCCAGCAATCCTCTATGACAGTGGTTTTTCTCTCTCCTTGTGTCTCTTCCTCCGGTTTCCACTGACTGATTGCATGTGAATTTCCTCTACTTATAAGGACTCCAGTCATACATATTAAGGCCCACCCTGATTCAATCTGGCCTCATCTACAGAGAATCTTGGATGTTCCTATTTGCAAATGAGACCATACCTTGACTAATATTAGTATCTTCAAAGGTCCTATTTACAAATGGTTTCAGAACCAAAGGATGGGGGTCTAGGACTAGAACATGACTTTTGTAGGAAACATGATTCAGTCCCCAACAGTCCATCCTTTGGACCCAAAAAAACATATGTTCTTCCCACATACAAAATGCATTTACCTCATCCCAACATCCTGAAAGCCTTAAGCCATTTCATTAACATCTCTAAGTCCAAAGTGTCATTAAAATCAATTATGGGTGTAGTCACTCTGGGGCAAAATTTCTGTGGACCTGTGAAACCTAGAAAACAAGTTATCTGATTCTAAAATACAATGGTGGGACAGGCATAAGATAGATATTCCTATGCCAGAAGGGGGAAATTGGAAAGGAAAATAGGGATCATGGGTCCCAAGCAAGTCTAAAACCCAGAAGAGCAAACTCCATTAGATTCCAAGGTCTGAGAGTCATCTGTGGATCAATGCTTCATCCACTGCTGCTGGAATGGCAGCCTCACCCTTTCCAAACACAGGTGAAGAGACCATGCCTGAACAACGGTATAGACCTCAAGCTGGAAACTCCTATAAAGCTGATGCTGAAATTGAGTTTGAATTCCCCAGGGGAAGGTGGCTGACTAAATTTGAGGCACAAATTCTTCATTCTAATTTTTGAAATCCTCAGTTGTGGCTTTTTAAACTTTTTTTTCTTTATTTCAGAAGTTGTGGACTTACAGAACAATTATGCATAAAATACAGGGGTTCCATATACCACCCGACCACTAACAACTTGCATTGGAGTAGAATGTTTGTTATAATTGATGAAAGCATGTTTTTATCATTGTAATATTAATTAAACTCCATGGTTTAATTTAGGATTTACTGCGTAATATAGTTCTATGATTTTTAAAAATATTTGTTCTGTTACCATGTATACAATCAGTTTCCCCTTTTAATCATATTCAGATATATATTTCAGTACTGTTAATTGCCTTCACAATGTTGTGCTACCATTACCACCATCCATTATCAAAACATTTCCATAGGAACCCTATACCTTTTAAGCCTTAACTTCCATTCCCTATCCTCACCTTATCCCCTTGTAACGTATGTTCTAAAACTCTGACTTTGACTCTATGAGTTGCTTATTATAAACAGTGAAATCATACAATATTTATCCTTTTGTGTGTGGCATATTTCACTCAAAATGATGTCACAAAGTTCATTCATGTTTTGTATATATCAGGACTTCATTCCTTTTTACAGATGAATAGTATGCCGTTGTATGTATATAAAACATTTTATTTATCCATTCATCAATTGATGGACACTTGGGTTGCTTCCCTCTTTTGGCAATTGTGAATAATGCCTCTATGAACATCAATGTGCAAATATCTGTTCGACTCCTTGCTTTAAATTCTTTTTGGTATATACCTCGTAGTAGGATTGCCAAGTCATATGGTAGTTGTTCTATACGTAGCTTTCTAAGAAACTGCCACACTGTCTTCCACAGTAGCTGCACCATTTTACATTTCCACCAACAATGAATGAATATTTCTATTTCTTGGCATCCTCTCCAACACTTGATATTTTCAGTTTGTTGTTGTTGTTTTTTATTTATTTAATAACAGCCATTCTAATGGGTATGAAATGGTATCTCATTGTGGTTTTGATTTGCATTTCACTGATGGTTAATGATGTTGAGCATTTTTATGTGCTTTTGTCCATGTGAATATCTTCTTTGGAGAGATGTCTATTTAAGTCATTTGCCCTTATTTTTTTAAATTGGGTTGTCTTTTCTATTAAGTTGAAGGATCTCTTTATATATTCTGGATATTAATCCTTTATCAGATATGTAGTGTCCAAATATTTTCTCCCACTGTGTAGGTTAACATTTTACTTTCATGATAAAGTCTTTTGAGGAAAACAAGTTTCTTTTTTAATGAGGTCCTGCTTGTCTATTTTTTTGTTGTTGTTGCTTGTACTTTGGATATAAAGTCTAAGAAACATTGTCCAAAATAAGATCCTAAAGATGATTTCCTATGTTTTCTTCTAGTAGTTTGGTAGACCTAGCTCTTATATTAAGGTCTAGTATCCATCTTGAGCTGAGTTTTATATACGGTGTGAAGTAGGAATCCTTCTTTTTTTGCAAATGGAGATCCAATTTTTCCAGCACCATTTGTTGAAGAGACTATTTTTTTCTCAATTGGGTGGTCTTTGCCAGCTTGTCAAAAATCAGTTGGCCATAAAAGTGAGGATAGATTTTTGAGCTCTCAAATTGATTCCATTTGTCTATATACCTGTCCTTGCTGTTTTGATAACTGTGGCTTTGTAATAAGTTTTAAGATCGGGAAGTGTGAGTCCTCCATGTCCATTCTTCTTTTTCAGGATTGTTTTAGCTATCTGGGTCTTACCATTCCATATAAATTTGATGATTGATTTTTTCATTTCTGTAAAGAAGGTTTTTGGAATTTGACTGTGATTGCATTGAAACTATAAATTGCTTTGGGTAATATTGACATCTTAATGATATTTAGTCTTCTAATCCATGAACACTGAATATCCTATTTATTTAGGTTCTTCTTTAATTTTTTTTTAGCAATCTGTTGTAGTTTTCTGTGTAAACAAGTCCTTTATATGCTTGGTTAATGTATTAGTCAGTGTTCTCTAGGGAAATGTTATGGAAGTTCATAAAATTGTCTCACATGAATGTGAGGATACATGAGTCCAACTTCTGTAGGGCAAACTGCAACCTAGAAACTCTGATGAAAGTCTTTGATGAATTCTCCAGGAGAAGCTGGCTGGCTAAAACAGAGATGGACATTTTCTCTTCTTACTGCTAAAATCATTTCTCAGTTTAAGATTTTTAACTGTTTGGATGAGATGTCTCTTCAGTTGATTGTAGATGTAATCAGCCATAGATGCAATCAATTTACTAATGCTTTAAGTCCATGAAATAGCCTCACAGTCACAATCAGTCCAGTGCTTGCTTGACCAAACAGCTGGGTACCATAACCTAGCCAAGTTGACAAATTAGCCTAATCGGTTTAGTTAGATTTATTCCTAGATATTTGATTCTTTTAGTTGCTATTGTGAATGAGTTTTTTTCTTCATTTTTTTCTTCCAGTTGTTCAATACTTATGTACAGAAATGCTTCTGATTTTTTGAGTGTTGATCTTATACACTGCCATTTTGCTAATTCATTTATTAGATCTAGGAGCTTTGTTTTAGATTTTTCAGGATTTTCTATGTATAAGATCATATCACCTGCAAGAAAGTTTTATATCTTCCTTTCCAATTTGGATGCCTTTTACTGCTTTTTCTTGCCCAATTGCTCTGGCAAGAACTTCCAGTAGAATGTTGAATAAAAATGGTGAATAGTAGGCATCCTTGTATTGTTCCTGATCTTAGAGGTAAAGCTTTCAGTATTTCACTTAAGTAAGATGTTAGCAGTGGTCTTTCATATATGCCTTTTATCACTTTGAGGAAGTTTCCTTCTATTTCTGGTGTTCTAAGTGTTTTGATCAAGAAAGGGTGTTATATTTTGTCAGATGGCTCTTCTGCATCAGTTGTGATGATCATGCATTTTTCCCTTCACTCTTTTAATGTGCTGTATTACATTAATTGATTTTATTTTGTTGAACCACCCGTGCATACCAGGGATATATCCCACTTGATCATGGTGTACAATTCTTTTAATATGCTGTTGAATTCGGTTTGCTGGTAATTTGCTTAGGATTTTTGCATCTATGTGCATAAAAGGTGTTGGTCTGTAGCTTTCTTTTCTCATGGTATCTTTATCCAGCTTTGGTATGAGGGTGATGTTGGCCTTGCAAAATGAGTTAGAGTGTTCCTTCCTCTTCAATTTTTTGTGACAGCTATAGCAGAATGGAGTTGTCTTCTTGAAATATTTGATAGAATTCCCTTGTGAAGGCTTCTGATCCTGGGCTTTTCTTTGTTAGGAGGTTTTTGATTACTGATTCAATTTCCTTACCAGTAATTGATTTGTTGAAATCTTCTATTTCTTCTTGAGTTAATGTAGGTAGTTATGTGTTTCTAAGAATTTGTCCATTTCCTGTAGGTTTTCTCATAAATTGACAACCTAGTTCATAGTATCCTCTTATAATCTTATTTATTTCAGTGGTGTCAGTAATAACATGCCCCTTTTTATTTCTGGTTTTCGTTATTTGTATCCTCTTTCTCTTTTTTTCTTTGTCAGTCTAGCTAAAGATTTGTTGATTTTATTGATTTTTTTCAAAGAACCAACCTTTGATTTTGTTGATTCTATTTTTTGTTGTTGTTGTTTTCTATTTCATTTATCTCTGCTCTGATCTTTGTTATTTCCTACCTTCTGTTTGCTTTGGGTTTAATTTGCTCTTCTTTTTCTAGTTCTTCCACTTTTGAGGTTAGGTCTCTAATTTGAAGTCTTTCTTGTTTTTTAATGTAAGCATTTAGAGCTATAAATTTCCCTCTCAGCAGTGCTTTCACTGCATCCCATATATTTTCATATGTTGTATTTTCATCTTCATTTGACTCGAGGTATTTCCTAATTTTGCTTCTGATTTCCTCTTTAACCCATTGGTTTCTTAAAGGTATGTTTTTTAATTTCCACACATTTGGGAATTTTCCACTTGTCCCTTTGTTATTGATTTCTAGCTTCATTCCATTGTGGTAGGAGAATATGCATTTTACGATTTCACTCCAAACAGAAACACTATAATTATTTTGCATTAATCCTCTATTGCCCTTGCCCTCCATTCCTAATAACCTGCACTCTACAATCTGTCACGATGAGTTTGCATATTCTGATATTTTCTCTGTAGTTAACAAGGGTCTTAAATTCAACATCCTAAATCTATAATAATCTCACTTGCTTTGATAACAATTTAACAATCTCAATACCACACATAAACTATGATCCTATACACCTCTAATCTCCCATTCTATGTACTTTTTGTCACAAATGACATATTTATACATTATGAGTCCAAAGCCATTCATTTATCATTGCATTGCATTTTATGCATTTGCCTTTTAGGTTCTGTAAGAAATAAAAGTGGAGTTACAAAGCAAAAATACAATAGTACTGGAATTTATATTTACACATTTCATTACTTTTACTGGAGATCTTTGTTTCTTCATATGGCTTTAGTGAATTGTCTAGTGTCCTTTCCTTTCAACTGCACAACTCCATTTAGCATTTCTTATAAGGTCAGTCCAGTGATGACAAACTCCGTCAGCTTTTGTTTATAGGAGAATGTTTTAATCCTCCCTCATTTCTGGAAGAGAGTTTTGCTGGATATAGTAATCTTAGTGGATAATCTTGTTGCTTTCAGAAATTTAAATATGTCTTCCCACTTCTTATCTCCATGATTTCCAATGAGAAATTGGCACCTAATCTTATTAAGCATCCCTTGTATGTGACACATTGCTTCTCTCTTGCAGCTATCAGAATTCTCTATTTTTGGCATTCAACAGTTTGATTATAATATGACATAGTGTGGGTCTATTTGGGCTATTTCTGTGTGTAATTCATTGAACTTCTTGGATGTGTATAGTAGTGACATTCTTTACATTGGGGAAGTTTTCAGCAATTACTTCTTTGAATATTCTTTTTTTTTTTCCTCCTGTATTTCACACAATGTGCATCTTGGCATGATTAATGGTATCCTACATGTTCTTCTGACTCTGTTCACTTTTATTCATTCTTTCTTCCTTCTGCTCCTCAGACTGTATGATTTCAATTGTCTTAACTTCAATTTTACTTATTCTTTCTTCTGCCAGATCCAATCTGTCCCTGAATCCTTTTAGAGAACTTTCAATTTCTGGTACTGTGGTCTTTAGCTCTGTTTGGTTTCTTTTCATAATTTTGATCTCTCTGTTGATAGTCTGTGTTCATTTATCATTTTCTTTATTTCCTTTAGTTATTTGATCATATTTCCCATTAAGTCTTTGAGCATAAGCATAATTAGGACATTTTTTTAAAAAGTCTTTGCCTGGAACACCCTAGTTTTGACTCTCCTCATTAATGTTGTCTAATGCTTTAATCTTTCTTTTACCTGGACCATCATTTCCTATTTCTATGTATGTTTTGTAATCTTTTGTTGAAACTTGGACATTTTGATATTTTAATGTATTATCACTGCAATTTAGACTCTGGAGACTTTTATTCTTTAAGTTTGTATCTAGCTAGTGTATGACAAAGCTTTCCTTAATGCTTGGTGCTAACAAAATAAATAAATAAAATTAAGGGAAAAAAAATACCTTTCCCAGTCTTTTCAGATTGTCCTGTCTGAATACTCTCTTTCAGAGCTTATCCATACAATGAGTTTTCAGAATAGCTCCAGGCCAAAGTGTACGGGCCTCCCATGGTCCTTTTTCACACGTGTCTTGTGCATATCGCCATATGCATGTGGCCATAAGAATCCCCCCCTTTACACAGATACAAATGCCCATTCTTCCCTAGAAAGTAGTTTCCTCAGAGTTTCAGACACTGCACACTATATCCTACATTCCATGCCCCAGAGAGCCAACTTGACTGTTCTTTCACAGTGTCCTGTAGGAGAATTCTGTGAGCCACCTTCTCCATGCAGGGCAAGTTGTGGGATAACAAGTATCTCCCAAATCACCACTAGTCAGATTGGGTCAGACATACATGCTTCCAGTAGGTGTATGAGGATTACTCTACTCCCTCTGGAACCAGGGTGGGGGACACATGTTTGGAACATGAGACAGGCTTTGCTTAGCCAGTGAGGGGTGAGTGAGGGACCAGCCAGGATGCCACAAGATCTGACATCTCTTAAGTGTTCTTTTTCTTGATTTGATTTGATACTCACCCTTTAACTGTTTTCTGGAGCTTTGAGAAAGTTGTTTCTGCTAGTTCTTGCTTGTTTTTCAAAGCTTTGGTGGAAAGACAGAGTCCTAAAGCTTATCAATCTGCTATCTTATTGTGAGCAGAGCTCAGGATGGCATCATTTTTTAAAAAGGAAATCCATAGTGTTATCATGTAAGTTTCTTTGATTTCTTATTTACTGTTGAGCAAGTGTTTATTTTTCCTACCCTACTACTCAAAGCAGCAGGATAGTTATTATGGTATGTAAGGAGACTGCACAATCTCTTGGTATCTGGTGACCAGTGGGTAACAAGTCAGATTAAGACTCAACTTTTCCACCATACCCTCTTTCTCATTTTGTTTTCTATTACAGGCAAATCATGCATTAACTGTTTTCTACTTCCTAATTTGTAAATAGTTAATTATAAAGTCTGACCCACATGAGAGGATTAGGAGAACAATCTAAGGAAAAAATATTTTTAAAATGTGTGGCTGATATACTGCTCACCATAAATGGTAACGTGATTTAGCTAGATAGTGATAATTGCCCAGAAAATCATTGGGGAAAATAAAATATTTATTCTTTTTTTTTTCCCACTTTGGACCAAAGAATAATTTGTCAAACTTGCAAAGGAAATATGTTCCATATGGCATCTGTTGGTGGTGGTGTGGTATCCAAGAGGTATGGAAAAGGGTATATATAACAGTTTAAAATTTGTGAATGTGCTCATCTATGAATTACATTAATGCTAACAACACTCCTTTGAGATAAGCAAGGGCATATTCTCAGATGACAGAGCCTGGCTTTATGGAGGTATTGTAATTTGTCAAAGACAGAAATTAACTAGTAGTGAGGAAAGGTTTGAACCAGGGGTCTTAACTCTAAAAATGGAGATTAATTGGAGAAATATTATACTAATGTTAGTAATAGTAAGTAATAATTGAGGCAACATTAATTGAGTAAGTACTAAATATTAGTGAATAAGCTTCACAATAACATAATGAGCAGTGTAACCGTTGGGGAATTTGATGTAATTATGAATTCCAAAAATATAATTGGATCATGCTTGTAAACTGATCTGTTAATCTGGGTATGATTAGGTTATGATTAGGGCGTTGAGCCCCGCCCCTTGGTGGGTGGGGAATCGAATATAAAAGGCAAGGCAAATGCAAAAAAAATAAAAAATAAAAAAATAAGAAATAAAGATGAATCTTAGAAAGAATTTTAATTGAATTATAAAAAAAAAAATGAGAATATAAGATGGAGAACATATCTTGTCATAGACAAAATTGTACCTTAAATTATGTGTCATTATTAACCTCCAGTTTCAATTAAACACTTCAATTCTTATGTGGCCTTCAAAAAAAAAAAAAAAAAAGGCAAGGCAAAGAACAGAGTTGAAGCAGTCTTTTGAGAAGCAGCTTTGATGTTGGAAACAAGGTCCCAGGAGAAGAGAAGCGAACTGTTCACCTGATAGTCTACAGCTAACCATGTGGAGGAATCAGAAAAGCTAAGCCCGGAGAGAAACGCAGCCCCAGGAAGAGAGGAACACAAGAAGCCTGAACCCTGACAAATGTCAGCAGCTGTCTTGCCCAAACACGTGGCAAAGAACTTTGGTGAGAAGAAACTTAATGCTTTATGGCCTGGTATCTGTGGGCTTCTACCCCAAATAAATACCCTTTATAAAGACCAAACCATTTTTAGTATTTCACATTAGCACCCCTTTGGCTGACTAATACAAGCAATTATTGCAATTTTCTGGATTGCTAGTTGGGAGAATTGAATGTTTAAATAGTTTTAGGAATTTCCTCAATTTCAATTCCCAACTTATAAGTGGTAGAGCCATGTTTTTGTCCTAGGAATGTCGAACTCCAGAGTCTGTACTCTTAAACACGTAAGCACTTAACCTACAAATTCCTGTCCAAAATACAATGTCAGAAAAAGCCTGCACATTCGTGGTTTAATTAGTGTCTAGGAAAACCAGATATGTATGTGGAGATGGGTGGGTTGAAGATGAGTGGTGAGTGGGTGGGAGAGTAGGTTATTGCTTCATACTCTGACTCTGCAGGTCAGATAGGAATAATTAAGGGATTCAGCACATATCAACACTTGGAAATGGGAGTTGATAAGAGTGGGCAGGATTCTTTTCAAAACCCCTTTAGTCCTAGAAGAAAATGTAGGGGAAGGGGCGAAACATAGGCAGAATCTGAAAACACCACTCTTAGAGTTGTTTGGAGGTAGGAGGGAGATCAGATTGAAGATGCCCGGAGTAGCCCTAGAGTTCCCCATAGTAAAGTATCAACCAGGTCTTTTGGCACAAAGCTGCAGTGACAACTATTGATCTATCAGCCACGTCAGTATTCTGAGAATGGTTGCTCTTTTGGTCCCAATTTTTTACTTTATCTCTGTGGTTGCAGCTTTAACAACCATGTTACATTACCCCATCCCTTAGTCTTTGTTCAATGGCCCATGTTTGGGCAGCCAACTACAGCTGGGCCAATCTTTACAACAGAGAAAGTGTAGCAAAAAAAAAATAGCAATAGGTACCTAGGGAACCTGTATTCATTCCTTGAGAGTAACATCCACTTTACACAAACTGAATTTTTCTGAATCTGCTTTACCTATTGATTTACAGCTCGGTTCTCAAGGATGCTTTTCACCTCCAGGCTTTATTCTGCCCCAGATCTTGAGTCCATCCTGATGAAGAAGGGCATTAATCCTGATTCAGTTTTGTCCTTTGCTTTCCCTGCCTAATGGAACTTAGAATTGTTATCCATCTAGACCTCCAGCCAAACTTGGATTCCTTTTATCCTTTCCAAGTCCCTAACTGAGACCCATGTTGGACATGACTCTACCTGCCTTTACTTGTCCTCAGATCTGATATTCCCTCTTCGCTCATTTGCTAAGAATTGGACTTCACTTATATTGGAGGTCCAAACAATTATTTTGGCAAGTTTCCTAGTACTATGTTAAGACAAGAATTGTGTGCTGATATCAAACTTTGATTTAGGGGCCCATCTTTGCTCTTTTCAGCATTTTTCCTCCTGGGAATGGAGATCAGACTCTGCCCACAGCCCAGGCATTTGGACCTGCTGCCCCAGAAGAAATGTCCTAAAGATTACTGCTTTTCTGACTGACTCCCAGTACTGACTACCACCTACCCTCTTTGAACCCCATCCCTCCCTTCTTGCTGCAAGCTCTGACACCAACTTTTATCTAAATCATGACAAGCTCTTTTAGTGAGCCAGCTCTCTTAAAAGACCTAACACACTTCTTTTGTTCCACCAAAAACTCTGAGACAAACAGTGGATCATGTTCTGGGTTGTTGTACATGTTGTGAGGGATCTCAGTCACAATTTGTACATGTGAGGAGCTTACTGTCTAGTTGAGAAGCAAAACTAGAATGGAAATGATGACATCTTATACTTATGTACCAGGCAGTCTAAATCATAATGCAAGCTGTTAGACTGGACATATTTGATGGGTTTGGAGAGGGTGTATTAATGATGATGATTCCATTCTTAAAAACCAGACACTGCTGAGTGTTATGCTTTTAAGGTGGACATTAATTTACAGATGAGAAAAATAATTTTCCCCAAATCACACAGCAAATATGATACACATATGATTCAAAGTTTAACACTTTCTATAAATCTAAGCCCCTATGTTCTTCTGAAAGGAAAAGCAAAAGAACAATAACAACAAAACACACACACACACACAAAGAAACATACTCAATGGTGGACCTTAAAGAAGTATAAAATTTGAATGGTTTTTAAATATGAATGAAAGAAATATGTTTTAAACCCATATGGTTTTGTCAATGTTAATTATTCATTTGTGCCAGTCAATTCTCATTCAAATGGAGGAGACCAGTTTGTGAGTTATTGAACAGTCTGTCATTTCTACTAATTTCATCAAGACTCTAGTGGTAAGTACTACCTGGCAACTTTGGCAAAAATCTGGATGCTAATGGGCACCAGTTCTAGGCAAAAGTGGTCCTGGATGTTTGGGAAAGCAAGCCAGATCCATTAAGTATGGAATCAATTAGTTCCTACCCTCTCCACTTTCTCATCCCAAAATGGCTTTTTTCCGGTCTCTAACTGTTACCAATATTTCAGCTTGCAGTTTCTCTAATGAGGTATTTGGTACTTAATCTTTCAGAATAATGAATGAATCTGTCTCTCTGCGAAGGTGGGACCTGTCCTGGGAGCACTGTGGTGGCTCATCAGGATGCTAGGCTATTGTTCATCAGGATGCTCTGAGATGTGCTTCTATGAATGTGTCTGACAATGACATTGCATTACCTCACAGAGATGGAGCATTCTGCAAGGTGGGGAGGCTGTGAAGACAAGTGCCTCATCCCAAAGAACACAATGGCTTACATTCACTTGTTAGGGTCTCAAAAGAAGTGAAATTCATAGCATAGACCATTATACAAATTAGTCTAATGAGTAAGAGAAAATAATTTTTCAAGCGCCTAAAATACCTACCTGCATACTGTAGCTACTAGCCACATATGGCTAATTAAATATAAAAGATAAAATTAAATAAAATCAGACATTTAGTTCCTCAGCTGTACCATCCACATATCAAGTGTGCAACAACCTCACATGACCAGTGGCTACCATTATTGGACGGAACAGATATAAAACATTTCTATCACTGCACAAAGTTCTTTCAGACATTGCTGTTCTGGAAGAATTAACAAATGAATTTAGTATTCTCAACTACTACCCTAGTAATTGTCTCAAGCCCATAGCAATATATATATAATACACAGTTGGTACATGTTTTATATAAACAAGGGACAGAAATCTAGCATTATTCTTTTGGTACAAGACATTTAAAAACCTTACATTTAGCTTCACGCATCTAGAAAATCATTAATTAATGCAATTCCCTAGCCTAAGTAAACCATTTTATACAACAGAGATAAAGAACAGTCCATTCTTCAACTCCATTCGCAAAGCAAGAATCAGTAGGCCCTCCCAAGTGGTATATCTCGCGGTATGATGTCACATGCGTCACAAAGATTGGCCTGGGAAATTTAATAATAAAATTAAAGTGGAGCTTTGGACTCTGCATTTAACAAACTTTCCAAGGTACCTTTACTCACATTGCAGTTTGTGACTATGGCACCTATTCTCAGAGAGAAATGACCTCTTGCCTTCTTGCTTATTCATTTCTGAAAAGAAGGCAGAGCCAAAATTCTTGGGTTCCAATTTTAGCTCAGACAGCTACAACTGTTACCTTGGGCAAGTTACTTTCACAGGAACTTCCCAGTGGGTGTCTCCTCCCATTGGCCCGGACTGCTGTGTTATATGCCCTTCCCTAAACTTATAGCAGGCAAGCAAAATAAATGGTGATTAGTGAATAGACTAATTACATTTTATCCCAGGGCAGGAGAAAGAGTGTAGGAGTGCCTTGTCATCCCAACACTAAACAAAGTTAGGGACCTTTAGCAAGGAGGGGGATAGATGGGATGGCTGTTGGGCAGGTAAGCCAGCAGTTCCTGGCACAGAATCTTCTTGTTTGATGTTCAAACAAAATGTGATTATTGCTAATCCTAGGTGACAGATAAATATAGCAAAATACTGAACACTTTAAAATACTTACCCAAGTTTGCATAGCTTGTTGGTTAGATATTTACAGTTAGAGAAACTCCCTGCTCAATCCTTGTGCCTTCGTTCACAGTTATCATAGGTACCTTCCATTGACTTGCTTTGCCTCTTCTGTCACAATCTGTTTTCCTTTGATGTCTTTCTTCCTCTCACTTCCCATTTTATGTCAGGGTATCCCCTCTGCACATTTTCAAAAATATCTTCCCCCTATACCTCTTTGCTACCATTTTCAAAAATATTCTACTCATTTTTCATACTTTGATTTTCCCCTCTCACTTTCCCTCTTGTAGCAAAAACTGTAATTTTTTAAGTTATTCACTTTGTCTTAATCATTAACATATAGAAAGAAAATCCTATGTGGCATATATATATGCTCCAAATCCTATGTGACATATATATAACTCCAAGAAGATAATAGGAAGAAATCTGATATCTCTTTACCCTTAGTGGAGAAACTATACTGCACGTTTTGAAGATGGAGAACCAAACATGAAAATACATTTCTTCACAAAAGGAAAGGAAAGCAATAGCCCAGAAGTTACAGACCTCCAAGTCCATTACAGTTTTGACAACCGTCTGGCAACGTTTTGAAACCTCATATTTATATACTTGCTCTAAGCTTTCCAGCTGTCCCAAGCAATGCCCTAAAAGGGAAATGTTAACTTGAAGTAGGGAATTATGAGCAGATGGGGATGGTCACTTTAGGCATGAGGTCCTGTTATCATCACCATGTATTTGGTTCTTAAATATTAAGGAATGAGGGTAGAAAAATTAAGAAAATGTAATGTGCATTTTCAAATAGAATGTGTTTTTGCAAAGTACCCATGAGAAAGCACCTGTACTGATTACATTCTTTACTGCAAGCATGTTGTTTGGATTTTTGTTTGTTTGTTTTTGTTTATTTCAAATAGTAGGGATCATTTTTACCTTTAATCCTTTGATTCCGATAATAAGAGTTGTATTTGTTCTCAAAGAGTCAAGCTGTCTAGCAGAAGCAGCATTTGACTGAGCATGTATCTTGGTAGATATAGTCTACAATAAGCTTGACACTTCTGCTATTATGGAGTTAGACATCCGCAATTTTTTACTTTGGTTTATTCATTTGTAAAGTGAAGTAATTTTGAAGCTAGTTCTACATCTAAGCTCATTCCCAAGGACAGTGCAGATTAGCTGGGATGATTAGAGCATTGTACAATGAGATAGAGTTACAGTTTGGATCTCTATGTGGTCAACCTACATCAAAAGTTGCAAACAACATAGTAACATTAAAGACAACTATCTTGCTCTCTAATTTTACTCCTATCCATATCATAAAAGCCCATTATTATATATGTTGTAAAATAGTAGTTTGACTACCCTCTGCAGAAACCACCTTCCCAACAGGGAGAAAGTATTTGCAATGCTGGTGCTTTCTCTTTGTACAAAGATCTGCTTGTGAGAACATGTAAATGCACTGGTATTCACCTTGAGACCAGGAAATATGAGAAAGTGAAGGTGAACTAGTAGCCTTGAAGACAAGGTAGAGGAATATACAGTAGGAAGAACTAACTGTGCATTTGGAGGAACTGTGGGGTATAGATTAATCTTGAAAGATTGAAATTTCTGTCAGAAAGAGAGGAATGGAATTGAGGTGGGGAAAATGGCCAAATGACAGAAGCTAGACATGAGCAAGAGCTATGTGCATACAGGGGATGAGAAAGCAATTTTTGCGATATGGGCCCAGCTTTTATCAATTGAAATGGTACTGAATGGCCAAAAAATAAAAATAGCGAGCTTTGGGCTTGTTTTCCTTGAAGTCATTGAACATGTTTGAATTTCTCTCAATAAAATGGTCAAATGTTATGTTTGTTTATCTATCTGATGAGCCATTTCAAACTAAATTTCAACGTTATTGTGAAAAATACTAAATTTATTAAACTCCATCAGTTTATTATAACCATTTTGAAAATGGAGACAACAGAAGAGAAGCTATAATCTACCTTTTCCTTGCTTTTCAACACCCTGTGACCTCCATAGAATAGGGTTTGACAAACTACAGCCCAGGGGCCAAATTCAACCTTCTGCCTGCCATGTCCCTTTGTTTACATATTTTCTATGGATGTTTTTGTGCTACAACAATAGAATCAAGTAGTTGAGACAAGTGGTCTGTGAAACCCGACATATTTTCTATCTGGCTCTTTACACAAAATGTTTGCCAACCTCTGCTAAAGATGATAGCCAATGCCAATATTATCCAGAAAGACAATTTGGGCAACTAGTCATGATTTCTTCAGCATTAAAGATAGATAAATGCAGGAAGGGATTGCTCCTTAGAGTGTTCTAGCTCTTTCACTCTCTTACTCTGTTTTCTTTTTTGTCTCAGAAGCCACATCTTTCTCTTACCATTCGTTATCCACTAATATCCTAAAAGAGAAAAAAATAGCAGAGGAAGATAATAGAAGACAGACCTGATGATGACTTATTTAAATAGAAAATGTTTGACAAACTGGAGGTGTAAAGAGGCTTGCAATGATATAACTTAACTTGCTAAATGATATGGATTGGATTTTAAATTTCTAAACCTGATTACATTTTATGAATTTTAAATGTCTTCTGTACATTTCTTTCTCTCATGGCATCTACCAGCACAGCTCAGCTGATAATTGTATGTGCCATATATGGGCAAGGTTCTGTGTTTTGGGGTGAACAATATTCAGAAATGAGTTTCCAGCCAACCACTTTTTGTTTGGCTCTCAGAAAAGTCTTCGGCTCTTTAGGGGGTAAATGAATATGTAATTGTATAATTAGGCTAGCACTGTTGCTGTTTCTCCTATAATATTGTCCAGCTGGGCCACAGGACAAGGTCACTGAACAGCAATAGACTAAAAATGGAAATTGGCTGATTGCTGAAGCTGATGGGAATGACCTGCTGTGGACTGTTTCTTGTGGGCATGAGGCCTTATAAGACCTTCTCCTAAGATCCCCCTGTAATTTCACCAAACTTTTTCCTAATGTGTTTTTTTTTTTTCCTCTTCTACCTTACTTACTTCTGGGCTGAATAGGAAGTCACCCAGGTAATTTGGTTTGAAAGATAGAAGAAAACTTCCCATCCCAGAAGAAAATCCATCCTGCAGGCTGCCCCAGATCTTAAAACTCCGCTATTAGTGCATCATCCCTTAGCGCTATGGAGCCAGCGCAGGAGTGGGGAGTGTATGAAATTCAGCCACAGGTGAACAGGATGGGGTCACCCCACCACAAACTATTTTCCTCTAAATTACCTACTTTTCCCAAGCTACAGGTTCCTCATGTAAAACTGAAATATATAGAATAATTAACTTGAGGAATGTTTTAAGGATCAAATTAGATAATGCATGTGAACTGTTCATTATAAATTATGAAGTTATAATTAAGGCATTGTTTCTCTAAGTGTCCCATTTCAAATCCCAGCTGCCTCATGGAGGCGGGCATAATTCTTACTCTGGCTGTATAATTTTATCAGATCATTTTCCTCTTGACAGCTAAGGGCAGACCAGTGAGCAATGGTTCTCTATTGGTGGAAAAGGGAAAAGAGAGACAAAATTGGGGTACACTGCTTTAGGAAATTGTTTTTTAAAAAGTCATATTTATGCATTTCTATGCATTTCAAGATTATATATATACAGGCTTGGGTAACAGGAAGAAAATATAGACATATAATGATGGGCCCAAAGCCACTGTATACAAATTCCATCTAATTCAAATTGTACCAAAGGGAAGTCCTGATTTCAACAACTGTTTTTGTTGTAGCAAAACAAGGGAGATTGAATTGGATTTGTTGCAAATTCCTAACCAAATGGGAAGACGTTAGTTTAAAAAAATTAATTTCCTAGGGAATGAATGAGCTTCAGGAATATAACTCTGGCCCTGCATAAATCAAAAAGAAAACAGAATAGAAGGGCAAGCTTGCCAAATGCTTATAAATCAAATATGCCCCAACTAAGCTGCATTCCTAATAAAGGCATGCAAATAGCCCAGGAAAGAGGCGTGCAAATCACTCTGCATGTAAATCATAGTAAGTGGGTGCTAATAAATTTCAGCTTGACTGAAATGGCAAAATTTCAGAGGAATTAGTGGAAGGTGGGAATATTTAGAAAGCAGATGGAAAACTGTTAATCATTTGATCAAGTACAACTGGACCCTATAAATTATTTTAACACATTTTCTGTAATTTCCAGTATTATTAGGGAATCATTCCTATACTAAATCCACTTTCTAGATTTAAATTTTACTTTATTTTACAGAAATTCCCTCCAAATTGGAAAGCTCCGCATTCTGTTCATGCTGACAAAATCTCCAGTTTACGATTAAGCCAGTTGTTCTGCAGGTGCCTGTAACTAGAATTACCTTCCTTTTTGTTTGTTTGTTTGTTTGTTTTTGTTTTTGTTTTTGTTTTTCCCCTAACCTTATTGATTCTTCAGGCAAAGTTTCTTAGCATGGAACTCATTCCATTTTTCTCTCCTCTGCATCACTTAATCCCCTCTCTTCCTCCCTTAGCTATAAAGTTATTTATTTTTTAAAGAGTAATTTTATGATAGAATTCTGGGTCAGATTTAAGCATGCCTTAAAGGACAAAACTGCCATTTGGGCAGGTTTTGTTTTCACCCATCTTTAGTAACATTTCTGTGCCACCGCTTATCTAAATGACTGTTGATATCTTCATTCTCTTAGTATTCTGGGGAGTAATAATATATGACCTGCTCATTGGTATTTGACATGGAGAGCTGTGGAAAAGAGAGTTGTATTCCAAAAGGTTTTAATGGTGATTGATTTATAATAGCATTGAGTCACACTTGAGTTTGTCTTTTAAACATGTTGCTCCTGGTTGGAACATATTTCTGGTGGTTGAATTGTTACCTGAGGGTAAAGGTGGCTTTGCAACCATCTTTGATCACTGGAGCCATCCAATGAATACTACAAATGAGTTTTATTGGTCCAGGTCCAGGCAGACTGACCTGCTTAATTTGCTATTAAACCTATACTGGAAGCAGTGACTTGAAGAACACAGAAGTTTCTTTGTCAATGGTTTGAAATAGTTTGAAGCTCATATTCATACAATCATACCCTCCTCACAGGAAAGTTCAGTGTCCTTTATAGCACTACAAAGGACCATGGTTTTGTAGAAAGTTGTCTACTTGCATTTTATACACTTCTTAAGTTGGCCAAATATAGGCAACTCACTTCATTCTGTACAATGTGGTGCAAGAAGAGCATCTGAGATGTGTTCTACTCCTACTCTTACTGTGGAAAAGACTTGATTTGGAACAATCAAGATTTGATGTGGTAGGGAAATGGAACTCTCTTTATACCCTCAACTAATTCTTGCCTGGCCCTATGAAACAGATTTGGTGCCCCACTGAGATTTGCTCAGTCCATCCTCTGAATCTAAAACTGATTCCAGTCCATATGACTGAAGTTCTACCCTGTTCAAGTATCATATATTCAAATGATGAATGGCTCTTCAAATGTCTCTAGATGCACATATAAATGTGAATGTATCTCTTTAAAAATTATTATTAAAAAAATGTGTATGTATGCAATCAATTCAGTCACATGTGATAACTGCCAGTACCTCTACAAATCAAGTACATAGAGAATAAAAGAACCACCTATATCTGGGAAGCCTCTGGGCTTTGTTTGGGTCTGGGCAGATGGATTTGGACAGAAAAAAAAAATGGGCAGCAAATGGTTTGCATACAGGATGAAACATTTGAGTAAAATGCTAAGGCAGGAAAATGCAAGATGCATGATGAGAATGGTGAATTAAATTGCCAGTGTTGACAATGTGTGCCATGTGACATGGCAGTGGAGGTTGGAGAGATAAAGAAAAATATTTACTAATTGTAGAGGCTCAAAAGGGCTCTTCACTTATAAGCAATGGGAAGTCATAGTTGTTTTGACCGATTCAGGTAGTGTTATCTTTTGTCAGGTGTTAGTAGGACTAGAACAAACCTAGAAAGGTGATGAAATGAAAAATAAGCCTCCTACCCCTGCTTAGAGTTGAGAACACCTGTCCTGTTGCTAAGGTCTTATTCTGCATCAAGACATAGTCCCTTTGATGTGATCAGAGGCTTCTCCCCAGCCTCTCTTAGAAATATGTCCCTCCTGGCCTTCATGTTCTAAACTGGGGTGATAGTTTATATGTTATCCTGGGCTTCCCTTCAGTTTCTCATTTATTATCTTAATAAGGATTAATTAACTTAATTTGCTAGTTGATACTATAGATACTATATAGATGAATAGAGAGAAGTTTCAATGAGCAGAGGAGTTTGTGTAGACATATAAAAATGAACAATATGCAATGAAACATGGTCAAATACCAAATAGGTTTTATGAGGCAGGAAATCTGTAAGTGTATGCCTCAGTAAGCTTTTGGTGGCTGAGGAGAATGGGAGGATCCTTGGTTAGAGAAGGCGGCCATATATGACCAGGTTTAGCTAACAAATCTTTAAATGAGTAACAAATTGTAATAGGAACAAAAGAAGAGGAAAGGCCAGCTTTGTCTTTCTCAACCTTCTGGCTGGGATCTGCTTTGCTCATGCAGACAAATCTTCCTCATGTTCAAACCTACCCATTCATCACAATCCAGCCAGATTCACCTCCACCTTGAAGGTATTTCTAACCACCCCATCTGAGAACTTTTTCTCTCTTCCCTAAACAACTAACTCCAGCACTTGCTAACCTTTTACCCTTTTAGCAAATAATGATATACTTACTGTTATGTGATATCCCTTCTGTCATTTAATGTTATTTAAAATATCATTTATATTTTGTTTTATGTACACTTATCATCTCTCTCCCAAACTAAACTGGAAGCTACTTGAAGGCAAAGACAAGGACTCACTGCTCTCCATTCCCTGAAGTACCAAGGCATTGAGCACAGCGTGTGGCGTGTGAAAGGCTGATAATTCAATTTGCTGATGTCCTCCGAGCATGAAAGAGAATATGAACCTATTCTTTGGCATGAAGGTACAAAGATACAGCATTTAATCTCCATGCTGGCTGATATAACTTTGTTCTAGTCCTAGGAAAAGGTGTATTCTTTTTCAGCTTGAGTAGCTCAGGTGGTCATGAGTGGAGGAGCTGGATCATCAACAGTGCATTGGACAAAAACAACACAGAGTCATTTCACCTTGTCTGAGCTGTAGCTGTAGCCGTAGCTGAGAAATCTGCTGTCCCATAGGGGAGCTAGTCATCCATGGCCAATCTCCTTGAGGAAACTAATGTTCTTTAAAAATAAGTTAGAATTCTAAAGTGATGTGGTCTATATGTTGACAAAGGAAACGTTTGCTTCTAGAAGAAAGGCACTTGAGCAAAATGGCTTAGGTTTCTGCATTAAACTCCTATCAGCAAATATTTATTGAGCACTTCTTAGGTATACAGTATTGTGTAGCCAAGAGAAAATTTTAATACCAAGTCTTTTCATGGAAATTACTTGGGAGGAACAGATATACACCATAATTAAAAGTGTACTCTGGCTAAATTATGGGCCAATTTTTATGATACAGATATAATCATCATAGGATTTTGGAACTGACAGAATGGCTGTAGCAGTATTTCTAATATAATCACCTCTGATGGTTGCTAAAATGCAGATTCCTGATCTATACTCCACTTGTAGTGAACTAGAATATCTGAATTAGGTGCCCAGGTAAATGCTTTCTGTACCAATTTAGGTTAGAGAATCACTGTCCTATCAGTTAGGGTATTGAAGAAAGATATTAGGGAAGAGGTGGGATAGAAGTTTCTGCAAGCAGACTCTGGAATATTTCCCTTTTCTCCTATTTCCTGGGTCACTAATCAGTCATAAGAAACTGCTGGTGGTGGGTTCAGGGGAGAAATATCTTCGTGATTGCCTCAGAATATTTTTGATACCATATATTAATTCTGTACTTGGCATACCAATTATAAAGTCTAAATATTCTTCTCTAAAGTTACTTGTACCTGTGTATAGAAATGTGTTTTACCAGAGTGAATGAGGTTGTATAGTGAACATTTTAGTAGCAAAAAGCACAGTAGCTTTATTTCTAAGCCCAACTGCAGTGAAATGAGAAAGAGGAAAATCAGGTTCCTGTTGAATGAACTACTCTACCCTTGCCTATGGTTTTCAAATTTCTGACTTCATATTTTATTTTAAGCCTGAGTGGTTGGTGAAAAGATCATCAGATCAATAGAGTGTATTTGTGTGTGTACATGCACACATACATACACACATACACCACTTAGTAGTCCTTACAGAGTAACATTTATAAATTCTTGTTGCCAAGTTGAGAAAGTGGTATTTCCTGGGTGTGTGGCATGCATGAGCAACATACGCTTATGCTTTGGTTTCCTTTTATTGGTCACAAACTTTAGTCTAATTTCTTAGGTGAGTGAGATGCTAATCAAGCATTTGAAGACAGAGAGCCTAGTGAAAATAATCAAATGTGAATTTGTCCAGAGGGACCCTCAACTTTGAATTGGGAGAGAAGAAATTGTCACATTGATTCCACTGGAGACAGGTTTCCTGTTACTAAGCGGCCCCTGGGGATTCACTACCTGATTTGTTCTTCATCAGGTTGGCATCTCAGTGACAGGGCAATTGTAATTAGAATGAATGAAATGAGAGATGTGCCAACTCTCTGCCTATAATTCAGACTGTAACATTAAAGAAACATTGCAGTTTTATTTTATTTTTTAATTTTGTAAGGTGTTACAAACAGGTAGGTAGGTCTTTGCCTCCTGGGATGCCTTCTATAAAACTCAGACTTGTCTTGCTAAAGAATGAAAAGTATGATAGGTTGTTGTATTCCAGATGTACATATATCTTACCTTTTGAGATTTTAGATTGTCTTTGGGAAATTGTCTTATTTTTTCATGATTGTAATTGCAATATACAAGCAACAAAGAATAGGGGCAAAGAAGAGACATAAAAGAAGATTCCTGCTACCCTATTGCCTCTAACTTCACTGCTGCTGGGAAAGAGTTGGATAAAAGTTATTTGGGCTGCAATAATAAAAAACTATATCCACCTGAATATGATGAGGAATATGCAAAGTAAAGGTACAACCTGCCTGACTTGTTAATTGGGCCTTGACTCAGCACTGAACTTAAATAGAATCCAAGAAAATTCCTATAAGACATCTTTTGATTTCTCTTCATTTTATAATGAATACAAGAGAATCACCTGAATTCTAAGGGGATTCCAGGAGGTAAATATCAGTTAGAATCTTGGGGATACATAAAATCCTAAAATGATAAAAACCATTATGCTGAAATATCTAGTTCCTATGTTCTCATGTTTAATCTGAACTCTTCATGGACACACTAAAGGATTCCTCATTCTTTTTGCTCTATCATATTTGGAGATATTGTAATATTTTCCCACCTGCAAAATAAGAGTCCCATTTATCATTATTGTACTGTGACTTTCCTTTCTGTACTGGTCAATCTGTGTCACAATCTTTTAGAACTCTGTTCTTGTGTGCATGTGTGTGCTTCTCCTTCTCTCTTCTTTGACAAATTATAAACATCTTTAAAGCTTGCCTCAGACCTCATCCATTCAGATTGTTTCTATTTGCCACAGTCTTTATTTATTTTATTTTATTTTTAAAGAAGCTTTAGATTACATAAATGTTACATCGAAAATATGCCACAGTCTTTAAATCAATCTCCTTTGGTTCAGAATACTCATGGCAGTATCATGGAGATATGAAGAGACATTCTAACATTTAACCACAAATAATGATATACATACAGGTCTTTCCTAATTCTTCCCAAACTGTATTTGTTTACCAACCAACATTTATTCTGTTACTATGGGTCAGGCACTATTCTAGGAGCTGTGGATATAGCAGTGAGCAAAGCAAACTAACATTCCCTACTTATTTCTAAGTTATATGCTTGTAGGGAAAGGCAAACACTAAACAGCACACATACTGTGTAACTAAATGTTATACTATATTAGGTGTTAAGTGTTGTGGGAAAAATTTTAGCAAGACAAGATGGAATCAAGGATACCAGAGTTGGACAAAGCAGGAGCTATGGGTTGAATGTTTAGATAGGGAGGTCAAGTTTGCCTTCCTTGAGAAAACAACTTGGTCAAAAATATGAAGAATCATTTTGGTGGCAGTTTTTGATCACCACATCTCTTTCTGAGAGAAAGCTCTCGGGCCAATGAAATGAAGTGAGGGATTGGTCGAAGTATAATGGTATAATATCATGTTAGGTAGAGGAGAGAATAGTGTCAGTTTTTGAAAGTGGAGCCCACCCTTTCTTGAGAAGCAGCAAGAAAGTCAATGGGGGATGGAATGGATTGAACAGGGCTGTGGGGAGTAATAGAAGATGAGGTAATAAAATTAAAGAAGTGTATGGGAGGCAGAATATGCAAATCCCACAGGCCTACAGACCATTGTAAATAGTTTGGCTTTTATGCTGCATGACATGGAAACCTTTGGAGGGTTTTGAGCAGAGTAGCACCACAATCTCACTGACATGTTTAAAGGATCACTCTGACTACTATCTTGAGATAGGCTGCCTGGGATAGTGGTGTGAGGATGAAAGCTGGGAATACAGGGAGGCAGCAATGGCAATGATCCAACTGAGAGTTCAGATCACAGTGATTCCAGAGGAAGTGGTAATGAGTGGCTGGTTCCTGGATATGTTTTAAAGGATGAAAGATTAAATAGGGGTGTTAGGGAGAAGAGTCATAGAAGCCTTCATGATGTTTGGCCTGAAGAAAATGGAAGGATGGCCTTGCCATTAGCTGAGATGAGGAACATTTATGCTGGAGTATTGGAGAGAGGAAGGTCCAAAGATGTTTTAAATATGCATCATCTAGTATATACCTGAAGACAAACTATTGATTAGGTTGCTGGATACACAAGGTTGAAATTTCAGAGGAAACTGTGGGCTAAAGAAGCAGGATATCAGCACATTGATGATATATGTAGTAATAAGGCTGGTTAAGATCGGGAGAGTGAAAGAAGGCTCTTACTCAATCCTATCACACCTACAATTACTCTATTTCTTGTCTAGACTGGGGGTTCTCAATCTTTTTAGGCTTGCCAGCACTTTTGAAGGCCCTGCAACCATATGACCCTCAGCTGTTTGGTTGATGCCAATAATTTAATTCTCCCCCCAATAGAGTCAATCAGTATTGTGACCCAAAGCCCCGTCAATTAAATTCAAATATGGACCACATCATATGATATAGTGGAAGTTATTGGTCACCACGTCTCTGTTTGAGAGAGTATTATCCAAATCTTGGGGCTCAAATAGGCTGCTATTTTTAGACATATTCAATCATTCTGTCAAAAGGTGCCTTTGAGCTAAAACAATTTATCTAGGTCGTAAGTCAAGCATCTGCCATGCAGACTCAAAATCATTTACTTGCCCAGCTGAAAGAACAGGGGTTTCATCAATGTTGTCATTTTTTTTTTCAGAAAAATTAATATTACTTTCTTATACAAAGTAAAAACAAATGAAAATAATGTATCCATTAAATATTTTAGGGAAACTCTTGTTTTATTTGTTTATAAATAACTGCTCTGCCTTCTTAAATAGATTATTCGGTGTATAATTTCTCCCTTTCTGACCATCACAGAGTAATTGTTATAAACAAAAATTGTGGTTCTAGGCAATAAAATGCTATAGTCCTAGCCCTCCCATAAGAGCCCTGTATTCTGCATTTCAGGCACTTTATCCCACGTTAGTAGTTTAGCCTCCTTCCTGACCAGACTGCTGGCACCGGCCATTTCTTCAGCATATCTTTACTTCTTCTAATCTGCCACATTATTGTGTACACAATTGTCCAATTAAGGGCCTGAGGAGGCTATATATGTCTTCCCTTCAGCAGAGTTAAGAGCACAGAAATTGTTCTCCTTCCTGCTAAGTTCCTTTGCTTTTTTAAAACTCTTTTTTCTTTCTTCCTACAGCTTCTAGTTTGGGAACAATAATACAGAAGAGCTTAGGTTGTTGAAAATTACCTGCTGGTGAACAGGTCATTTTTATAATGATACATATAAAGCCTTCCTACTTTTTTCAAAGGACTGTTATTACATTATCATATGATACCTGAAACAACCCACATGCAAGAAAATACATTCCAAAAACCACGTTAAAATAGAGGATAGCATAAATTAAGGAGATTTCAAAAAAACTAATAATTTCATGGAGAGTAAATATGTTATTTTCCATAAGAGAGTTTCCCATATCTAAGAGTTAGCTTTGGGGTAAAATTTCCCAAGGATTTCTTAAAGTATTCTAGTATTTATATGAGCATGGGTTTTACGTCCCTTTCTTTACAGTGTTTCCCAAAATATATGTCTTATTTATCTATTAGAAGGGGTAGTAATACTTAACAAAACACGCTGCAGTGAATGAGAGGAGCCCTCTAAAGTTTGGTGCTGGCCCTACCAGTCAGCTGTGTCTTTGGGCACATAGTTAATGTCTTTTAGCCTCAGTTTCCTAATCTCTCACACAGGGTCAATAGTAATACAGCCTCTTAGAGCAGCGGATCTCTAAGCTACTGCTTCTGAAGCACTAAGGAAATCCCTGGCCCATTAACATTCACTGTGTTATTTAGGAGGACTCCTTCATTTTACGATAAAGGGATTTGAATCCCAGATGGGTTAAGTGACTCCCATCTGTTTCTTACTTTTCTTCGAGCTGGGTGCTTTGCATGGATTATTTCCTTTAATTCTCACAATCTATGAGATATACTATTATTCTCATTTTAAGGATGATGAATGAAGCTCAGAAAATGTATATAACTTATCCAAAGCCACATAAATCATAAGTTGCAGATTTCCAATGCAAAGTCTATGCTCTTTACACTATTCAAAGTTGACTTTACTCTACCTATCCCCACGAGCAATCGTTTTATTCATGCTGCATAGCATTCTAAGATGGTTGTAATTTTTAAGACGACAGAGAGGAGAAACCTAAAGTGAATGTACTAGAATAATGGATAAGTGGGAGGGAAACTTTACCCCAGCCCCTTTCTGCATAAGGTGTCTTCCAAATGAATAGTAAGGTTTGCAGTTACCAGAAGAATCTATAGATTCCAAAATTTAATCACTGACAGGAAAAATTTGTTTCAAATATAAAGGTGAAGGATAAAACTACCTGATTATATGACTATCTGTGCCTCCTACCACCACCAAATAGAACCTCTAAAGATAACAGGATTAGAAAAAATGCGGTGGAAGGGTGGGGATGCCGATGTGGCTCAAGTGGTTGAGTGCCTGTTACCCACATGGGAGGTCCCGGCTTCGGTTCCCGGTACCTCCTAAAAACACAAAGGCAAACAAAAAGTAAACATACAAAAAAAACAACTCAGGCAAGCCAGTGTGGCTCGGTGGTTGAGCCCCAGCTTTCTACACATATGAGGTCCCAGGTTCAATCCTCGGCCCTGGTAACTAAATAAAAAGGGGAGGATGTAGAACAATGCTAGAAGGACAAGAAGATTATGATGAAAAAAATGTTAAACATCATTTCAACAATTTATATTTGCAATATAAAACAAAATGTGATTCTGAACCCAAGATGTCACCCCCTCTGTCATGGCTACTGGAAGAAGATGCCTGTTTGGATTCTTAGAGTTCCCACTTTTGTATACTTCACAAAAATACATTAAGAGAGGGCATAAGTAAATCACCCAGACATGATGCACAAAGAAACCTGAACTCTATTTACAATGAAATAATATCATTTACAAATATGCTACGCATTTTACTGAGGAAATGGGAAATGGAGAAGGCAATGTCGGATCACATTCTGAAAGACATGGGTGATGGGACATTGCAGTATGTTTCAATAGAGACCCCAGGTACTTTGGTTTTGAAAATTGCAGAGCAAAATGTGCGACTGAATTGGAAGGGTTTCATCCTTCTTGATGGATTTTCATTGAGCCCCAGTCACACGCATCAAACTTTAATATTCTAGCCATCGGCTGTTGTTACTTCTTGGCGGGCACAACTGCCAAGCCCATTCACAGAGGAGGGAAAATAACTGGATGAAATCACTAGGCAGGTTGTGTATCAGAAGCTGCATTGTCAGGTGCTGAACCTTTAACTCTTCCTGGGTTATACTAAGAGGAAGATCACAAAACAATGAGGATATAAACGAAGCAGAGCACGATACCTACAACTATGTATAATCTATTTAAATCTCGTTTTCCTTAATTATGAATTTTCTCATCAGTATTTCTGAATAATTGTAATTGTTACTTGCCCCCCAAGCTTTCAACATGTAAACTTACAGATGGTACTAACCTCTTCAGTGCCTTTTTTCATTGCTCTGAACTTCTGATGCCTCTGGAGGAGTCTGGCTTATGGTTTTGTTTGGCCACTAATGAATCTCTTTTCTCCTCTGTGGTAAAAGTTGTTTATGCTTTACACTGCTCCCTTCACCCCCAACTCCTCCACGGTCCGTTAGTTTTGAATAGTAAGTGCCATGTCCTACAAATCCTACCCCTCTCCCAGCATGATTATCATTTGCTAAATCTAGATGATCCTCTAGAGTTTTCATAATCACTTGGGGAAAACACTTCCACTTGCATGTTGTGTATGCCTAACACTTATTTCCCAACATATTCTGAATGTTGAAGGACTTGGAACATCACTCACTCAATTAAATATTTAGCACCTGGTGCATTCTCAGCCTTGCCGGGTACTCTGCAGGGTATGAAAAGGAAAGAAATGGCCTCTGTAGTCAAGTTACCTATTCATTGAGGAGATTAGACCAACGGGCATAAAAGAGTAAATACACAATTACATATGAGTTGAATAACAATATGATAATTATACAAATAATAAAGCTAGTTGCTAGTTACCAGTTTGGAGTTATCAGATATGAGTTCAGAGGAGGGAGGTATCACATTTATCTAGTGTATGTAGGAAAAATGTAAAGACAAAATTGGAGGTGGATGTTCAGGCTGGCATTATCTTTTAAATTTCATATAGACTTAAATTAGTACCTTTAGGGTTTCAGTAAGTGTTCCTCAACCTCTAGGTCATTTGTGACTTTGTTACAATTGTAGTTAGTTTCATTGGTTTCATTTCTGGTTTTATAGGTAGCATTAATTTTAATTGTACTTTTTAGAAACAGCATTTTAACACAAAGAATTGGTAACATTAAGTGTTATATTGTTTTAGAGACCCACTGCTTCCAACACAAAGATTCGCTCTGCTGGCATTCTGTAAGTGTTAGAATACTATTACTTTTTTACATCCCCTCCCAAACTACAAAGAGAGATGTGAATTCATGGGATCAGTGAGTGGAGGTCAGATATTTTCAGATATATAAATGACATCTCATATGTGGGAAAGAAATTAAGTGAAAAGAGCATTTCAACTCACAAGTCAGTAAGATCACTTACACAATCACAGTATGCCATACAAGCTTAGCCTCCATATTGAAACTCATTCAAAATAAATGTTTCCCATTATCATACTTTCCTAATTTCATAATGAAAGTGAACAAAATAAAAGTATGTTTTTTATTTTATTTATTTATTATTTTAAAAATAATGACCAACATATCTGTGATGATTGAGCCCCCAAAAGAAAGTTGAACCTGCCATCTTCATTATTCTATACAAGTCAATTAGTCTTAATTCACATAAGTGACACCCTGTCATTAGTTCTGCTTCACTTTTGTTCAGGAAGTTCTGAAGTCATAGATCTGAAGTCTCCTTTACATTCTTCATTCATGGAACAAACTGCATTACAAAAGGAACTCATTTTTGGATCCCTCCTATGAACTCATGGATTTGGTGGGGCTGGAGACCAAAGCAGAAAATCAAACCAGCATCCTCTGTGTGTCCAGCAAGCCATAGGGGTCTAAGGGCTTATTAGCCATTTCATCAATTTCATCCATCATTCTCTACGCACCATGGAATGTACACCCGCCAAGAGAAGTTTAAAATAAGAAATAAAACTCAATGAACTCACATTCAATTAATATTAGTCAAATTATTAATCCTTGCCGGTGCAAGGCTTATCAGGAGATAATTTACCTTGTCAGTGTTCTGAGCCTGCTGTATTGCTGTAGGATCTCTCCCTCCCATCATGCTTAATTAGAATGCAATAAAACCCAAAGAAAATGGTTTTTCTTTTTCCTGCTTAACCATCGAATGTCCACATCCCTCCTCTACCCACTCCCCAAGAAAAGAATGAGAAAAAAGTGAATATCCTAGATGTATAATCTCCTCAATAAAGTGAAACTAAAGTCATTGCTCCCCAGGGCATGACAAAGCACCTGTCTGCAGAGCCAGATGACTGCTGTCCTTATGTGCCCAGACTCTTTCTTTTTCGTGCATGTGTATTTGAAGAAAACATGATTTTAATTGGACTGTGAATGAGGCACAGGTGGGAAGGCGGGGATCTTGTCGATTTAATTTCATGCAAATGGTGATGTTTTGGGACACTGACCAACATCAGACTTAGTATCATTTCTCTTTTTCAAATGTTCTTAAATTCAGTTGTCTTTCCTTCTTTCTGGATTCTGGCATCTCTTTGCTCTTGGTGCTATTTCACACTTAACATTTGGGTCTTGATTTTCTACTTTTTCAACTTCCTTGTCCCAGAATTTGTTAAATGACCACCTATTGACCATGGGATAAATGAATTCCATGAGACCAGGAGTAGGCAATATGTTCCCTGAGGACATTTTCAGATCAGAAGTTCAATGATTAATATTGAGGATAACAAAGGTAAATCTTTTGGAGGAAATGAAGACTAGATCTCCCTGATCAAAGTAGGAATCCCAACACAGGTCTTCAAACTATAGACTAGTAATCCAGAGATGTTTCTGTGACTCCTCCTATGCTTAGCTCTGGGTTGGTGCTATGAGGCATTTTTACCCAAACACCTTACATTCTGGAAGAGACATGACATCCTCAATGACAAATCGCACATATACATTCACACACATGTACTTGGCATTGGAATATAAAAGCAAATGTTTGTGGGGCGCGGGTGTAGCTCAGTGGCTGGGTACCTGCTTCCCATGTATGAGGTTCAGGGTTCAATACCCAGTACCTCCAAAAAAAAAAGCAAACATTTGTCTGAGAGTGTGCAAGCATGCCATTTCTTAGGGGTGTGTGATTTCAACAATATACAATTAACACATTACTTGTATTTGGTTTGGTCATGTACTTCATTTTTCAGTTCCCTGGTCATACAGAGACTTTCAACAAAACATAAAACTAGGTGTCATGAGAAAGTCAGAATAATCTTAATTTTTCATGATATGCATATATTATATTTACTATCTATAGCTGTATAATTGAAAACTGACTGTAAATGCATAGTCCACTTCCTCTGTGTATTAGCTGAAAACAAAGAGAGATTATTGAATTATAAAAATTATAAGTCTTTATCTTTGTGCCTTATACACATAGGTATTTCTTTCCTATCATGGCTGGCGTGCAAATCGAATATATCATTTAACACAATGTGTATTTAGTGAATATCCCATAATGACCAATCATATGATATTTTTTTCTGATCTGGTCAATTGTGATTGTTTGGGGTTAAACAAGCTGAAAGTTCATGGCTTGGATCACAAAGCATGATGCAACACGAGCAAGGAGAAATACTTGATCAGTCACAATTCAGTGCTTAGAAGTAATTGGATCAGTGTCAAGGGTGGAAAAACAAATGAATTTAGCCCAGTTCTCTGATAGGTACAAGGGGAATCTGGTCACCTTTCGTTCAGTCTGGCCAACCCCCATGGATTTAAGAGAACTTCTTTGAAAGCTGATGACTCTCATAGTGACCTGTGTTTTCTGGGAGGGCAATGTTTCTTAAATATTATTTTGTTCACTTGAAAATATTTATTGAGCACTCCCTATGTTCCAGGTACTGGTTCTATTATCAGAGTTACATTACAAATAAAATAAAAGTATGTGCCCTCATAAAGCTTATATTCTAGTGAGGGGAAAAATAAATAATATAAGAAACAAATAATTAAATATCAAGTCCTCAGGCCCTCTGTCTACCCAAATTTTGCCTCCCAGAAGTGAGTGAGTGGCAGGGCCTTACTTGTCTAAGTCACTTGGAGAGATAAAAAATTCAAGCAAATGAATGAGTTTAGAAAACTCACCTAGAGATTTAGAAAATTGAGAACACATACACATATAAGTAAAAATTAAGATATCTAACCACTAAAATACACCAATAAGGAAAAAAAGAACTGGGAACAGTAAGAAAGGGGAAAGGACAGCAGAACTGGAATTATTAGGACAGAAACCATGGAGAAGATATAACATAATGGAACCAGGTCAACCTGGGTTTATCTACATATCATAACCAAGTTCATGACATCTTCAGATTTTCAAACTCTGTAATCATATTAGTGTAGGTATAATTCAGAGATAATTGGGGTGGAGAAAATTTTCCAGTTCTTATGATATTTAATCAGTCTGGATTTCTAGAGCCATAATGCAGGCCCTTATGTGTGCAGACTCGAGACTGGTTTTGCTTCAAGGGCTGTTCTGGAAGGCCTGTCATGCTGAACACTATGGCCATTCTGGTTCTGCTCACAACTTGCTTTCCCCATCAGGAACTCATAAAGAACTAATGCATCAGTGCTACCGAATTCAGTTATTTTTCATTGCCTCATTATTTATTATTATTGGTTATTATAACTTAAAATTTGAGTGCTACATGTTATTAGAGGCAGCATCAGGTGACCATATATTTAATAGTACTGGACAGGACTTCTTGAACAGGGTCTCAGACCATGATTAACTTGTTGACATCATCATTCTCTCCAGGCAGGCAACCTGTACCGCCATTCCAAAAACTGATCCAAGTTGTCACTGAAAGAAAGCCACTGCTGCCTGGCGGATCCAGGGAAAGTCGGTCTTAGGCCCACATTGATCTTGTAAGATGGTTAGGTGTAGAGAAGAGGGAAGACAAAAAAGTTTCGTGGAGTTACATATGTGCTTTTGAATACATTTTGTTTCAAAATATTTTATTTTACTGATTGCAGAAGTAATGCTTATTGGCAAATACTTGGAAATAGAAATCATCTTTAATTATTAGGCCCAAGGAAAACTAAATTAGTATTTATGTGTGTTTACCTTTTAAAAAGTTAACCACATGGAGACATGTATACACACATATAAATCAAGAATGAATAATTCGGTATTGATAATTTTATTTCTTGTTTTATTTTTTGACTACTATTATATTGTAAGCCTTTTCAATATCATTAATTATTCTATGGAAACATGATGCAAATCAGTATATATAATCATTTATCAAAATATAAATAACCAATCTCTTTCTGTTAGATTTTGAAGTTGTTCCCAAATTTTATGGCATTATATATAAACCTTGGATAATTATTCTCAAATATTGCCTTTCCTTTATATCTTGTATTTCCTGGGTCAAATTATAAGATGCAAAATAACACACCAACATGTTTAGACAGTCTAGAGGGGCATGAAAGTTACCTTTTTCCCATGGCCTCTCTAGGACTGAGTCACAGAATTTAAAAGTTAGAAAGGTCCTTAGAATTCCAACATACCAAACCCTTTTATTTCACAGTTTGGCCCGCGAAAGGTAAGAGGTCACACTTAGCCAGAGCTGATGGAATCACTGTGGCCTTATGATTAAAAGCTCCCTCTCTTGCCTGGGTTTAAAAACTGACTCCAATAATTACTCCTGTGTGACCTTGTACAAATTATTTAACTCATTTGTGCCTCAGTTGTTGTTTTTTTTAATCATCAATTCCTATCTCATAGGTTGTTTAGAAAAATAAATAATAATTTAAAGTTATAAGCAGTTAAGTGTTTTAAGCGCCATGTCACAGTGAATTAGTAACGGGATATGATTTTAAAGTATTGTATGTTATTACTTAGAAGGTGATGCAGAAAGAGTGTCTTACTATCATGATGACTGGAAAATCAGGCTAAACACCAGACATTTAAAATTATTGTTCCATATTTTGAGATGGTCTTACTTGATGAATGCATACTTTACTATCTGCCCTAGCTTTTTTAACAAGTCTGAAATGACTTTTACATATAACACACATAGAAGAATGCCTGACACATTATAGGGGTTCAAAATATTTAGCTATTATTAATATTGACCAAGATATATCTAACATGCAAACTCATGTTCCACTTGTAAGGACTGTTCTCCTTGGAGGATAATACATGAGTAAGACAAGAACAGAGGAGCCAGGGACAACTTTCATGGCCAACCCAACTGCCTTCCTCTCTGCTCTTTCACATATCACTGTCATTTCTTTATTTTTGCATGATCTCATCCTACTCACTGGTAAACTGCGTAAACTTTATCCTCCTCCTCCTCCTCCTTCTTTTGTTTTACTTCATTGCCTCAATATTGCTTAAAAACACAATTATTTCACCAAAAAAACACTGCCATGTTACTTGCTCAAATTTAAGCATTTTATAAGTCTAGATGAAGTCATGAATTCTGCCTCACATATTTCCTCCAAACTAAATCTAAATTATCAGATCACAAATCCATCTAAGTCATATAGATATGAATCTTTCCCACTCCTCAGTACATACACACATTACAAGTCAATTCAGAAACTCCGTAAGCGTTAATGATTACCCAGGTATGGAGATTTGAGACAGATCAGAAAGTTTCAATGCTTCTAGTTATTATCTGCCTCACGATAAGGCCCTCTGCTGCCTTACCTATTAATCCTTCCTCCCAGCAATGCCCCATGGCTCAGGCCTGCTGGTCTTTCACCTCATGAATATTCCTGATGGACTCCTGTCTCCCATTGTCTCCACAGTCTTTCCCTCTGTAAGGGTAAAAGTAATTAATTAGCAAAAATGTTAATGTCTAATAACATACTTAAATTTTAAGAAGGAACGTTAATGTCTTACCTGAGCAGAGTGTCTAATAATAATGGGTATTTTATAATTTTGACAGACTGGGAGGAGAGATGTGTTTGGACAGAGAACCATGTGACCACTCTCAAATTATGACTTTACCGGATTAAGCATGTGTTGCTTGGTGTCAGAGGCAAATAAAAATCAAGTGGTTAGGATCTCTTAGATGCTCCTGGTTCTATGCAGCACACGCTTATTCAGGGAAAGCTTTCTATACTACCCTTTTCTGGACACATGTACAGCAGGCACAGATACCAGCTCCTGGTGTCAGTCATCACTCATGCTAAAAGATTTGGCCTTCCCTTCATCTCACAATTAAAGGATTCAGATTTTTTAAAGTCTAGTTTGAAAAACTACCTACCAGTGGTTCATATTATTGTAGCATTTTTGGACTTTCTGAGTATTTAGAACAACTTTGGTTATGGAAATCCCCAAGAATTTTAAGAATACTTGGAAGAAAAGATTTTTTAAAACTGAGCCAATTTTCTAAGCTCTTTCCCTATCCTTTTACTTGTCTTCTACAATTACTGAGATCCAAGTGCTCTTGAATACACACAATGTTTCATAATCTTGAAAAATACAAATTACATTCCATTGTGGTTCAATGAAATGAAATTGTCTGGATTCCCTTCATATTTCCTCAGTTTTATTTAGCTTGCTCCATCCTAAGATAGACATTTAATAAGATCATAATTATCTACTGAATGATAAATGCTAGATAACCAGATATAGGAAAAAACAACAAAGCAGGTAACAGATCTATAAAGGAATGTGTAATCTTACACTGAACATGGAAATTGTATTGTTATGCTGTCAAAATGCATTCTTTTCAAACACTATCCTCAAGAGCTATACAACTGTAAATAAAAGCAAATTGGAATAATTTAATAATCTTAAAGCTTATTTCAATTTATTCCTTTCATTGTAGAGTATAGTCAGATAAAATATATATTAAAGACTCACCCTGGAGTCATCCCTAAGCATGGCAGCTCTTGTCAATCTCCAACTACTTTGACCTCCTGGAGTATTTCCTGCTCTCTATACTGCTGTCCCATGGAGAAATGAGTAATGGTATATTTATGCATTTCCGTAGGGTCTAGAATAGTTCTGGGACATAGTTCACTCACTGTTCAATCATTTCTTGTCTTATCTTTCAGTCCCCTGATACTTTAAAGTACAAATAAGTTTTTTCTTGGGGTTGTCAAGAACCCAATGAAGTTGAGCCACTGAGAAGAAAGGGTTTTGATTAAAACAATAGAGTATACCTAGAAACAGAGCTGACAGAGCTAATCAGCTTTTTAAATCTATTTTTCTTCCATCACTTGTTAATTCCATTTGGCTAAAGATCCAAGTCTCCAATATTTTTCCTTTCAAAAGACAGGAACAAGGAGTAGTTGATCGGCCCCTAAACAAGGTTATTGGAACAGTATATGCTCTAATTAGAAATACAGGCTCTCTAGAGCATATGATTAGAGTTATGCTGCAATATAGTCTTACCCCCAAATAATGAGGCCCCACCCCAATGGTCAAGTTGTAATGCTATAAAATCTCTTAAATTTATACTTTATATTACAATATACTATTATTTATCATTTTAAATATCATGTACTTATGGTTATAAGAGAAGGGTCATATATAATTAAGAAATACATTCATTAATAATAACTTGCTTATTGTATTAACCTTAAAATATAGTGAAACTCTCATGAGTAAAATAATTAGATTTTAGAAGGAATCAAATTTGATAAGAAAAACTTAAAGAGAAAAACAAGGTCATGGCAAGAAGGAACTTGTAGGTTATTCATCTTCATAATACTATTATTGAACATTGTGTCTGGTACATAGTAATATTAATATTTATTGAATAAGTAAATAAATTTACTTAAAAAAGCATGAAGGTGTCAGGTGCCCAGGGACTAGTGCTTTCAAAAGGAACAGAGATTATTAACAGAAAGATAAAGAATGTCCCCCCAAATTTTTAGCAACTTTATAAATTTGCCTAGAGCTAGAACTGATTTCAAATAATGCTAAAAAGGTATTATTGTATTATCTCTGAATTTAATTTGTACAGGTTCCCTCATTGTTCCATTACCAGGAGCTAATGAAAAGTACCTCCAGTTGGAGTTCCTAATATCATTTTTTACAGTTTAGATTATTTCCAAAATAATTTCTTTGGACTGTTATGTTAAACAGGCAATTGCAAACTTTGGTATCATATTATCATGGTCAGTTTCATTGGATTCCAGAAAACACAGCACACAAAAAGGAAACCATTTGGCTATGAAAGTATAAAAAATAATATAATCAAATTTACTAGAGAATGTGGTATATATTTTTAATAATGGAATTTTAAGTATGTAGCTCAAATTGAAATATTCTTGTCCTTTGATGTGTAAATATATTTTAGTGCAGCAGAAATCAATATGTATGTTTTCTTTGTTGCTTTAAAATAAAGGCTAGTTCTGATAACAGGATGTGTAATGCCCCTGAATGTGTGTGTGTGCCTTCATCCTCTGTAGGACAGGTATAACTTACAGAGCTTCAGCAACCCTGGCAGGCTGGTGTCTCCTCTTTCTTAGAGATCCACCACCCTCAAATTTGTTAGCTATGACAATATCTGAAGAAATATTGTAGTCTGTCACCTTCGGATTGCACTTTTGGATTTTTAAAAATTATTATAATATTCCAGAGGGGTTATTTCAGGTCCCCCTGAAATAAATAAAGTATATACAAATGTGAATTTGTTTAATTATACTCCAACCTGTCCTCTTCTGAACTGCCCTCTTCTCAACTGAAATTAAATCCCATTATGCTTCATTTGGCAAGTAATTTTGGTTTCACCACAACTTATGGGGAGGGGGGGCAGTAAAACTGGCATCTAGTGGATAGAAGCCAGGGAAGCTGATAAACATTCTTTGTGCATAAGACACCTCCTTGACCCCGCAAAAGAATTATTTGGTCCAAAATGTTCATAGTGCCTGGATGAGAAACCCTGGTTTAACCTCTATGCCCAGGCAGTCTCAGCTTCAGGGAAATGTTGTTTTATCTCTTTTCACTCTATTCTTTATTCATCTTCTCATTCAATAATGAAGCAAAGATTGTTGGAATAACTCAGAGGCCAAGTGTTAAACCAGGTCATATGAAATTATTTGTGCATTTGTATATATGTGGTATAAGTGTATGTGTGCATGTTTGTGTGTGTGTGTGTGTATGAGAGAGAAAGAGAAAAAGAGAGAGACCTGATTCTTACCCTCATGGAGCTTCTTGTCTAGCACACTGACCACAATGCATCTTCAGTCTACCATTCTAATACTTGACTTCAGTCTTGTTCTCATGCACACTCTGTGTTCTGGTCTACCAGTTGCCTGACTACTATGCCCTACCCTTTTCTACCTTTCCCTACTACCACAAATGCCTTTTTCCCATGTGACTTTGCATCTCCTACTTCTCAGATCCACCAAGCCAAACCTTTAGTATAAAAACCTGTCATGTCCTTGATTAATGCTTATTTTTCACAACTCTAGCATTTATGATTTCTAGAATGCATTTCTTACTTACCTGGTGTTTTTCATGCCTATAACTTTTTAAAATTTATTGAAGTATATCACTCATACATAAACATACATAAACAAGAAATGTATAGTAAAAGTTGTAAACTTACAAAACAAACATGCATAACAGCATACTGGGTACTTACACCTCACCCTACCACCAATACCTCACATTGTTGTGAAACATTTTTAATAAATGATGAAAGCACATCCTCAAAATATTACAACTATTCAAAGTATCTTACATTTGGTATATTTTTCCCTCAACCTACCCTATTATTATTATTATTTTATTTTTATATCATTTGTACATGAACATACTTAAACATTAAGTGTATAGTAAAAGTTGTGAACTTACAAAGCAAACTTGCATAATATCATACAAGGGTCCCCTACAGCAACCCAGCACCAACACCTTGCATTGTTGTGAGACATTTGTTACAAATTATGAAAGAATATTGTCAAAATCTTACAACTAACTACAGTCCTTATCTTACATTTGGTGTGTTTTTCCCCCAATCCACCCTATTATTATTTTTTAAAATACATTTTTATTACAGAAGTTCTGAACTTACAAAGCAATCATGCATATGTGCAGAATTTCCATACAACACCCCTCCATCAACGACAACATACCTTGGTGGAACATTTGTTACAGATTATGAGATAATATCATCAGACTATTACCACCAACCATGATCCACAGCATAACATTTGGCAAACTTTTTCCATACTCCCCATTATCAACACAGTACATCTTTGGCATTGATGCATGAATATTACAATATTGCTGTTAATCACAGTCCATAGTTCACTCCAGTTGTATTTTTCCCATACTTCTCCACATTCCCACCACCTTGCAATAGTGATGTACATCTGCTCTAGCTCACAAAGGACACTCTTGCATCTGTACCATCAGCCACAATTCTCATCCACCTCTGGGTTTGCTGTGTTATTCAGTTCCTAGATTATTCTCTATCTTTCTTTCAATTGATGTTTACATCTCTAGACTACCCTTTCCAGCCACATTCCCATTTATAAACTAACTGTACATTTCTTTTGTATGTTCACTTTCAGAGGCCAAGCCTCAAGCTCACCAATCCTTTCTTCTGCCTCCTCAAATCTGTTGTTAAATGACTCAAGTGTATTTTTTTTTAAGATTTTTTTTTTTTTTAATTTATATTTCTTCCCTCCCTCGTTGTTTGCACTTGCTGTTTGCTCTCTGGGTCCATTCATTGTGTGCTCCATGTGTCTGCTAGTCCTCTCTTTAGGAGGCACTAGAAAACAAGCTTGGGACCTCCTATGGTTGGAAAGAGGCAATCAATTACTTAAGCCACCTCCGTTCTCTGCTTTGTTGTGTCTCTCATTGTGTTTCTTCTTTGTGTTTCCTCATTGCATTATCTTGTTGTGTCAGCTTGCTACATGAGCCCATCGGGTCAGCTCATCTTCTCTAGGAGGCACTGGGAACTGAACCTGGGACCTCCAATGTGGTAGGTGGGTGCCCAAATGCTTGAGCCACATCTGCTTCCCTCCAGTGTATTTTTTATTTCATTTATTATGCATTTCATTCCCATAAGATCTGCTACTTTTCTATGTATGCTTTCAAATTCTTCTTTGTGCTTATCCAGTATCTTCTTAATATCCTTAATTTCTTTAGCTATCTCATTGAATTTATGAAGATTTGTTTGAACATCTGTAATTAGTTGTCTCAAGTCCTTTATGTCATCTGGAGGCTTATCTTTTTCCTTTAACTGGGCCATATCTTCCTATTTCTTGGTATGGATTGTAGTTTTATGTTGATGTCTTGGCATCTGGCTTACTAGATGTTTTTATTTTGGGTGCAGTTTATCTCTTTTGTTTAGGACTTTCTTCCTTTTCTCCCTTATTGGTTGTGTAGTAGGAGCCAAGGAAGTAGTTGGTGCTGTAAGCTGTGGAGGCTGAAACTGCCCTTGTTGCTGCAGGGACCAATGAAGCTTCTTCCACCTTTCTCCTTTGCCAGGGGTAGAGACAAAGCCACAGCCGTGTGTAATAATCCAAATCGTGCCGCCCTAGACTGCAATTGCCTGAAAGACCTGATGAAGCTTCATGCCCCTTCCTCCCCTGACTGGGGTGAGGATGGAGCTGCAGGGGTGGGCAGCAGTCTATGCCATGTGGGTCCAAAATGACTGCAGTTGCCCAGGTAGACTTCTGACTATTCAGTCTGTGCCAGCTCAGGTACCCTGCAGTTACCCGGAGAGGCTGCTGCAGTTCCTGCCAGTGTCCTCCTTGTCAGAGTTGGGGCTGAAGCCTAAGCTAGGGCTACAGGCCGAACTGGGTGAAAGAAACCCTACTGTCACTGTGATTTTCAATCAGCGTTGCTTCCCCTCATGCCGGAGGAGGAATCGAAGTGGCGGCTACCAACCGATTTCCAACTTGGACAGGTTCAACGTTAAATTGTTCTTAGGATTATACTTTAGCCAGCAGAATTTACTAATCAGTAGCTGAAGTCAGTTGGCAACCATCTCTTCCTCCCTTATTTTTGTGAAATGGAGCTTCCAGCCCAGCAACAGAATAGTCCCTGAGGTAGCTTGTGCCTCCAGAACAGGATGAGCACCAGCCTGCACCGAGTGGTCTGTGGTTTCCTGGACAAACTGGCGCAGGTCCCCCCAGCTTCCTCCCTGCTGGAAGTGAGGCTGGGACTTAGACTAGAGCTGCAATCTGATCTGGATGGAAAGAAGCCGGTGCCTACCAGCACTGTAATTTTCAGTCCATTCCACTTCCCCTCATGCCAAGGGCAGAGTTAAAATGGCAGGCTACTGGCCTCTTGCTGAATTGGAGAGATCCAAACTTTAGCTGATTTAGGGATTATACTTTAGCCAGCCGAATTTACTCATCAGTAGCTGAAGTTGGGGCCCAACCATCTCTTCCTCCCCCATTTTGGGGAAATGGAGCTTCCAATTTCAGCCATGAAATAGCTCCCAACACAGATTGTACTGCCAGTGGAGTATGGGCACTGGCCACTGGGGCGTGGAGTGCTCTACTCATGAAGCTTCTCTGCGGACAGGCAGTCTCCTCCTTCCATTCTTTCAAGGATATTGCAGGATACAATTCTGGTCTCATGGAGCCCCCAGACAGGTGCTTTAGATATAGCTCTGGGTGATTACTAACTGCCCTGTAGCATGAGCTGACTCATGGAGCTCCTTACTCTGCTGCCATCTTGCTGGTTGTCTTCTTCATGCCTATAAATTTTATGTCACCAATTAGATTGTATGTTTCTGAAAACAATGGCTAAGCTTTATGACATCTTGTTACCCTTAGATTAGCTGACTTTTTATTTTAAATAATTTAATGGGTTTAATAATTTTATAACACTTATAATTTATTGACAACTTACTAAATCCAAACTGTGCTAAAGTTTCATATACCTTGTATTTTGGAGCAATGATAATGATTTTGGACTTTTGGCCTCCAGAATTATGATAGAATAAATTTCTTTTAAGTCACTAACTTTGTGGCAATTTGTTACAAAAGCCATAGGAAACTAACACAGCTGTCATTTGTTAAGGTACCCACTTTGTGTCAGTTTTACAAGATCATAAGAATACATGAGTCCAAAGCTCAGGTTGATATTTTGTATGTGATCCAGAGCAGTCTATAAAATACATGGTTTTTGCTGTTGTAGTTGTTGTTACTTTCCTTTAACTTGAAAAGCTAGAGATTCCCCTAAGTATGCAAGTTTACCTTTTTGTTCATTAAGAATAATTTTTTTCATGTTACCACATGTCCAAACTATTAAATATCTACAAGTAGTATGTTTCATGCATTTTCTATACAGGACCCATATTCCCTTTAATTTTATTTCTTAATTTTATTATACTCATTTGTCATATAAGACGTATTTATTATGAAAGTGTTAGTAGTATATCAAGGATTAACAGCTATCCATTGTGCAAGCCAAGTACACATTATCTCTACCCTTGAGAATCTTATAATTTGTTTAAGGAAATACAGGATAAGCATATAGGAAAAATTATTTTAGTTACTATTCAAGACTATGAGGAATGCCTCGTGATTAATTAGCAAATGACTTATATAGGCAAAAAATAGAGTAACCATTCAGAGGAAGAGAAGGTCACTGAAGCTCACTCTGAACTTTTCCTGAATCACAATTTTAAATAGTCTATTTTCAAGCAACAAAACCCCCCAAATTATGATCCTATCACCACTTTATTGCATGTTAATGACTACCAATTCTGAGAACTACTTGTTTCCATAAATGCTTTCACTCTGAAGTAATTTATTACATGGCACAAACTATCTCAGAACACAACCCTTCTTTAAATAATTGTCACTCCAAGTCCAATTCAGGACCCCGGACACAATTGTTTTTACATATCCCTATACCCAGTATGTACAGTCACATACCTTAAAGAAGCCTGAACAAAAATTGAAAATTTAATGTAATTAACTGAGGGCAACATGTCTTGTCAGTAAAAGCACAGAACAATTTGGTGGTCTGCTTATGTTCCATATAGAATTAAATGAAGCAAATCCTCCTCACAAGAGCTGAGGCTTGCTGATAAAGGAGGATTCGTTGAGAATTATTTAGCTTCGGTCATAATAGAAGCCATGCAGAAGTACAGCTGAAGAGAAAAAGGGTTTAACAGACCAGCTAGCATCTTAAGGAAAAGGGAAAAAAATCCTTTCAGTAGCAAAAAGAAGGAAGTAGGAGCCACACTTCAGTGAGATCTTCAAGAAACCAGCCAGACTTTCAATAGCACTTTTCTGAATAGGAAGCGGTGGTCTCTCACACTGGTGTTTACCCCATCGTTTAGGCATGAAAGCCACCTTTCTGAGGTAGTCATGTGAAGGAGAAATAGAGATGGCAGAAGCCAGGCAGAGCACAAAGGAGCAACAGGAGACCCTTTAAAGAATAAAAACACTCAATTGCCTGACTAAAACAGGTAGGAGTGTCAGGCCAGTAGAAAGGCCAGGAGATAGACAGCTAAGTAGTGAAAATAGGTAAATGATTCCCACTACCCCTAATATACCTTGTTCCTTCCTCCCTCTCAGATTTTGGTCTTTCCCTAGTTTTTTTTCCCCTTCTACCCCAGACTCATTATCTGGGCAATTCTTTGCCTCTTTGGCCTCAGGTGATGCTAGTGAGTTTTTATTCCTCTTACATAAATGTAGACAGGTTTATATCTTGTCCCTGAAACTAAATTGCTATTTTCTCAAAGGCAAGAGCTCATTCATTCATTCATTTAAATCATGTATTGAAAGGCAACTATATGCCAGAAAGTCTACTAAACCTTTTAGTAGGTCACTCAGATCACACAGTCAGTTGGAGGGAGACACACAAATGCATGATTTTAATACAATATAAATAGTTACAGAATTGAGAGGATTGGTTTTTTGTGTTTTTTAATTACACCTGCCTTTGTGTATTAGTACTCACAGTTCCTCAGTTCATCACTTTCTTATTTTATGAGATTCAAGTCTTCTTTGAACAAGAGAATGGCTAAAAAAATGGAGTATGAAGTAGAGTGAAATTTGTTGTAAATGATATAGTTTCAATTTACACTTCCCTAATGACTCATATTTAGCATATTTTTGTAAATTTACTTACCATCTGTACATCTTCTTGTATATCTGTATATATGCTCAAATATTTTGAGTATTTTTAAAAATTGTATTGTTTTCCTATTTTTGAGAGTTCTTTATATATTCAAGATACAAGTTCTCTATTAGATACACGGTTTTCTCCAAGTCAGTGGCTTGTATTTTCATTCTCTTAAAAGTGTTTATTGATGAGAAGAATATTTTAATTTTAAAGAAGCCCAATTTATAATTTTTTTAAGGGTCAACATTTTGGTGTCATATCTAAGAAATCTGAGCCTAACCAAGTTCACAAAGATTTTCTCTTGTGTTTTCCTCTATAAGTTTCTTAGTGCTAAAGCTATGATACATTTTGAGTTAATTTTTTACATAGATCTAAAGATATTTTTGTTACATTTTTGTTTTTATTTTGTTTCTTTTTGCATGTGTATACATAGCAAATTGTTTCAGAATCCCAATTTATTGATAAATTATTCTTTCTCCACTAACTTTGTCAAAAATTTGCTGATATATATGTGGGTCTATTTTCAGACTTTTTCTTCAGTTTCTCTGATGCATTTATTTTTACTTCAGTCCATACTCTTGATTATTCTAGGCTTATAATGTGCTATTATCAGATAATGGTAGGCCTGCAACTATATTCTTTCTAAAATTGTTTTGGCCATTCTAAGTCTTTTGAATTTCCACATGAACTTAAAATCAATCTCCCAATGTCTATTAAAAAGTCTGCTGAGATTTTGATTAGAATTATATTGAATCTATAAATTAATTTGCAAATAATTGATATCTTAAGTCTATACAGCCTTCAGACCTATGGAAAAAGTATATCTCTCAATTTATTTGTCTTCTTTACTTTATCTTTCCACAGTATTGCTGTTTTCAATACACTGTTTTTTCACATTTGTGGTCAGATTTATCCTGAAGAATTGTACATTTTTATGCCACTACAAATCATGTTTTAAAATTTTCAATTTCCAATACAAAATACAAAACACAATTGATTTTGATATATTGATCTTGTACCCTGCAACCTTGTTAAACTGACTTATTAGCTCTTGTATTTTTTTATAAGATTCATCAAATTTTCTGTATAGATGATGTATTAGTCAGGGTTCTCAGGAAACAGAATCAACAGGAGATAACTGTCAATAATATGAGATTTTATAAGAGTCTTTCACGTGACCATGGAGATGCACAAGTACAGGTTCCACAGGCAGTCTGCAAGCCAGGGGCTCTGATGAAAATCCGATGAAAGGTCCTTGATGACTTTCTGGGGAAAGTTGGCTGTCCAAAGAAGAGCTGGGAAATTCTCTCTGAATGTTGAAACCACTTCCCCTTTTAAGGCATTCAAGTGATGGAATAAAAGCATCACCAATTGCTGATGCAACTTCCCTGATTGATGCAGATATAACCAGCCATCCATGCAGTAAACTCACTGGTGATTGAAGTCCATAAATGCTCTTGTATTACAATTAGCCCAGTGTTTTCTGGACCTAACACCTGGACACAATTACCTGGTTGAGTTGACACATTAGCCTAACCATCACAGTCCACCCCTTGTCAACTTGGCAACCATACACATTACCCTAAACCATACTTAGTCTCTAAGTAAACACAATAACAGACAAGCATACATATATATTTCCACGTAACAATGTTCAACTCCCCTGCGTACAACCAGAACGCATTACTTCCCCACAGAATAAGGTGCATGCCCTTGGGTAATATTCACTCTTAAACTTGATATCTTTAAATATTATGAAATGAAATTAATACAACTTTTCATATGATAGGGGAAAAGTTTGGGGTAGAAAATAAAGAAATTCGTTTTGTGTACATATACAATCATACTCATAATGAAACAAGGAAGAAGGATTCATGACTATTACAGTCCTCATTTCTGTAACTGGTCACGTGGTCAAAGTTCATATTTATCACTACCTTCTTCCACTACACCTTCAATGTTTCCATTATCTTCAGCAAACACTTCAGCTGGCCGTGGTTCTTTGCCTGGTGGGGTGACCCAAGCTTTCATTCCCGAAGATTCTGGGCCATTGTTAGTCCTGCTTGAATTGGTTTGTTGCAATTTTCCATTGAGTTTAATCACAGGGCATGGCAGTACTAGGAGATGCCCCAGAGGATCTCCTGCATTCCAAGCAAACTCTTCTTTACCCCCATTATGTAGATGTAATCCTATTTTCCCTTGATAGTCAGGATCAACCACCCCAGCTAGTACAGTAATTCTCTTCTTTGCCTGTTTATTCACAGGTAAGAGGAGCCCAAAGTGGCCAGATGGCAGTCTTAACTTCCAGTTCAGTGGAATCATTATTGTGTTTCCTGGTGGCAGCACTCTTCCTTTTGGGACTAAAACCTGTAGACCAGCAGAGCTTAAGGTTGCAGGGACAGAAAGCAAAAATTTTCCTAGTGGGTCACTAGGGGTAATAGTGAGTGGTGCCACTCCCATTTCCACTCCTTGATTCCTGGACCCATGAATCCTGGTTATGGGAGAAATAGAACCATAGAGAGGACGTTGATTTAGAACATACACAGCTTCCTGGAGAACATTGCCCCAGCCTTGCAAGGTATTGCCACCTAGTTGGCACCGTAATTGAGTCTTCAAAAGGCCATTCCACCATTCTATTAATTCAGCTGCTTCAGGGTGATGGGGAACATGGTAAGACCAGAGAATTCCATGGGCATGTGCCCATTCCCGCACATCATTTGCTGTGAAATGATTTCCTGTATCAGAAGCAATGCTATGTGTAATGCCATGGCGGTAGATAAGACCTTTAGTAAATCCACGGATGGTAGTTTTGGAAGAAGCATTGCGTACCGGAAATGCAAACCCATAGGCAGAGTATGTATGGATTCCATTTAAAACAAATCGCTGCCACTTCCATGGTGGAAGTGGCCCAATGTAGTCAACCTACCACCAGGTAGGGATGGAGGTTATGCATGGGCTCAGCAACATGGACTTCCTCTTAACAAGGCTGACTTGGCTGCAGCCACTGCTGAATGCCCAATCTGCCAGCAGCAGAGACCCATACTCAGCCCCTGACATGGCACCATTCCTCGAGGTGACCAGCCTGCTACCTGGTGAGACCATTGGGCAATGACAGGAGTGGCTGGGGAAAGAGGCTGAGCATTAGCCACAGAGCTGGTCATCTTATCCACTTGATTATTAAACTCTTCCTCTGCTGAAGTCACCCTCTGGTGAGCATTCACGTGGAACACAAATATGTTCATGTTTTTTGCCCACTTTGAAAGGTCTATCCACATACCTCTTCCCCAGACCTCCTTGGCACCAATTTTCCAATCATATTCCTTCCAAGTCCCTGACCATCCAGCCAAACCATTGGCAACAGCCCATGAATCAGTGTACAAAACGTACCTCTGGCCATTTCTTCTTCCAAGCAAAATGAACAACTAGGTGTATTGATCGAAGTTGTGCCCACTGGGAAGATTTGCCCTCACCGCTATCCTTCAAGGATGTCTCAGAAAAGGGTTGCAGTGATGCAGCTGTCCACTTTTGGGTGGTACCTGCATATCGTGCAGAACTATTTATAAACCAGGCCCGAGTTTTCTCATCCTCAGTCAACAGATTTTAAGGGACTCCCCAAGAGGCCAAAGCTGTGGGCTGGGGAAGAGAAGGTAACATGGCAGGGGTGGTGACAATGGACATTTGGGCTACTTCCTCATGTAACTTACTTGTGCCTTCAGGACCTGCTCAAGCCCTAACTTGTATATGCCACTTCCACTTTATTATGGAGTGCTGCTTGCATGCCCAACTTTGTGGTTTGGTGGGTCAGACAATACCCAGCTCATGATAGGCAACTCAGTTCTCATGGTAACTTGATGGCCCATGGTTAAGCATTCAGTCTCTACTAGGGCCAAGTAACAAGCAAAAAGCTGCTTGTCAAAAGGGGAGTAGTTATCTTCAGAGGATGGCAAGGCTTGCTCCAAAATCCTAAGGGTCTGCATTGTGATTCCCCTATAGACAACATCTCTATTTGCTACTGAAACTTCTAGCACCATTGGATCTGTTGGATCATATGGTCCAAGTGGTAGTGCAGCTTGCACAGCAACCTGGACCTGTTGCAGGGCCTCCTCTTGTTCCGTTCCTCAATCAAAACTAACAGTTTTTCTGGTCACATAGTAAATGGGCCAGAGTAGCACATCCAAGTGAAGAATGTGTTGTCTCCAAAATCCGAAGAGGCCAACTAAACGTTGTGCCTCTTTTTTAGTCGTTGGAGGGGCCAGTTGCAACAGCTTATCTTTTACTTTAGAAGGGATATCTCAACAGCCCCACACCACTGGATACCTAGAAAGTTCACTGAGGTGGAAGGACCCTGTTTTTTTTTTTTTTGGATTTGTTTCCCAACCTCTCTCACGCAAATGCCTTACCAATAAATCTAGAGTCTTTGCTACTTCTTGCTCAGTAGGTCCTATCAACATGATATCATCAATATAATGGACCAGTGTGATGTCCCATGGGAGGGAGAGATGATCAAAGTCCCTGCTGACAATATTATGACATAGGGCTAGAGAGTTGATATACCCCTGAGGCAGGACAGTGAATGTATACTGCTGGCCTTGCCAGCTGAAAGCAAACTGTTTCTGGTGGTCCTTACTAATGGCAATTGAGAAAAAAAGCATTTGCCAGATCCACAGCTGCATACCAGGTACCAGGGGAAGTGTTGATTTGCTCAAGCAATGATACCATATCTGGGACAGCAGCTGCAATTGGAGTCACCACCCGGTTAAGTTTACGATAATCTACTGTCATCCTCCAAGATCCATCTGTTTTCTGCACAGGCCAAATAGGAGAGTTGAATGGGGATGTAGTGGGAATCACCACCCCTGCATCCTTCAGATCCTTGATGGTGGCACTAATCACTGCAATCCTTCCAGGAATATGGTATTGCCTTTGATTTACTATCTTGCTAGGTAGGGGCAGTTCTAGAGGCTTTCACTTGGCCTTTCCAACCATAATAGCCCTCACTCCACAAGTCAGGGATCCAATGTGGGGATTCTGTCAGTTACTGAGTATGTCTACTCCAATTATGCATTCTGGAACTGGGGAATTAACCACAGAATGGGTCTGGGGACCCACTGGACCCACTCTGAGATGGAACTGAGCTAAAACTCCATCAAACCCCTGACCTCCATAAGCCCCTACTCTGATTGGTGAACCACAGTGACGGTTTGGGTCTCCTGGAATTAATGTGACTTCTCAGCTAGTGTCTAATAATCCCCAAAATGTCTGATCATTTCCTTTTGCCCAATGCACAGTTACTCTGGCAAAAGGCTGTAGGTCTCCCTGGGGAAAGTTGGGAGGAAGATTAACAGTATAAATTTTTGGCAGTTTAACAGGATCCTTCCCCAAGGGAACGTGGACTTCTCCTCATTCAAGGGGTTCTGGGTCTGTAAATTGTCTCAAGTCTGGGAATTGATTGAGGGGCCATGATTCTCTGCATCTGTAATTTGAGTTAGGGTTTTGTTCACTCCACTTAGGACTCTTCTGCTTATACAGATCCAGAAGAAATTTAGTAGACTGTCCATGTATTTCACTTCTAGGTACCCCATGATCTATTAGCCAATGCCATAACTCCATGTCACTCAGACTATTCTGTGTGCTGTTTTGAATCTATCTTTCATTGTGTAGCCATGCCCACCTTGCCTTTGATGATTAACTGCTGATACTTGACTTTTACAGGACCAAGATCTGATCACGCCCATAATGTTTAAGGATTCCAATTCCATTACAGTCCTCCCTACAGTAATATCTGGACTGCAGAGAAGAACAACCACAGAGCTCTTCAGAGAAGATGGAGTTACTCTTACAAATTTAATCCTCACAGTCCTGGTTAAAGGTATGTCCTCTGGATATTCCTGGGGTTGGTGGGCAGGTCTCAAATTGTAAATCTATTCTAGCATTCCAATCTCTCTAAGCATTTGAATCCCCTCATCTAGTATATACCACGGCAAATTGGGCATCTCAACATCAGGCATACTAGGCCATCATTTGGTCTATGTTTCAGTCAGCCACCCAAACAACCTTTAGAACCCTTTCTAACCCCTCGAGCTACAGCATCGAATCCAGAATTTCTGCTTAGTGGGCCCATATCAATATATTCAGCCTGATCCAACTTTATATTCCTTCCACCATTATCCCATACCATTAGTATCCATTCCCACACATATTCCCTTCATTTCTGTCTATATAAGTTGGAAAACTCATGCAGTTCTTTCAGAGTATAACATACTTCCTCATGGGTCACACTTTGAATTTCACCTTTGGGGGCTTATTGTGAGTTTAGTCTAGTAATAGGTCTCAAAGACAAGAGAGATGCTGGAGGTGAGTAAGGAGAAGAATTAGAGATGTCTTGCAGGCTACTGATCTCAGGGCATTCATTTGCATTCTCTTCTGGTGAGACAGGATTAATCTCTTCAGGCAGGGGTTGGAAGGTAGATTCCTCAGGGCAGACTGGAAGTCGGGCAGTGCATGCTGGAGTTTGGCTGGTACCTGCTTCATGGATGGGAGGAGGTTCAGACTCTCTGGGGCAGGCTGGAAGCTGGGCAGTGCAGGCTTCAGTTTGGCTGGTACCCACCTCAGGGCTGGAAGGAGGTCCGGACTCCCTGGGGCAGGCTGGAGGCTGGATGATACAATGTTGAGAAGGTGTGGTCTCCACAGGGCAGGCCATCACGGGATTATCTGGTAAAGTCTCAGTAGAATTTAGAGTTCCAATGTCCCCAGCAATATCATCATCCCATATGTATCCATCGTAATCCTCGGGGTTCTACTCCTTTCCAATCAATGCCTTTACTTTAATTGCAGAAAGCCTGCGAAGTTGAGATTTTAGTTTCCTCTGTAATTCTGCTATTCGTACAATGAGAGTCTGAGTTTGATTCTCAGATATCTCAAGTCTGTGGCAATAAGAGACAAGATTTTCTTTCAAGGCACACGTAGAAACTTTCATATCATTCATGTGGCAATTAAGTTTCAAATTTGAAGACTTTAGCTCATCTCTTTCTTTTGTAACTGTATTCAGAGTATCTAGGAGGAGCCAGCCAAAGTCATTATACTTTTTGACTCCACAAAATTCTGTTAAGGTGTTGAAAACACTCTCATCCAGATCCTTGCTTCTTATAAGTGTGGAAGTAGGAGAATCCAGTGATGCTATTTTGTGTATCTATATTGCCAGCTCACGCCATGATGGACTGTTAGCAACCTCTTAATTATTGGAAAGGGAGTCATTAGTACCCTTCAGTCTAATTAGAGTAGAGAGCCAACTGCAAAACTCCCAGAACCACCTTAGACATCCCATGTTTAAGACTGTTCCTCAAGAACCACTCCCGGTACCAAACTGTATTAGTCAGGGTTCTCTTGGGAAACAGAATCAACAGGAGATAACTGTCAATAATATGAGATTTTATAAGAGTCTCTCACGCAACCGTGTGGATGCACAAGTCCAGGTTCCATAGGCAGGCTGCAAACCAGGGGCTCTGATGAAAATCCGATGAAAGGTCCTTGAGGACTTTCTGGGAGAAGCTGACTGTCCAAAGACGAGCTGGGAAATTCTCTCTGAATGTTGACATCACTTCCCCTTTTAAGGCATTCAGCTGATTGGATAAAAACATCACCCATTGCTAATGCAACTTCCCTGATTGAAGCAGATGTAATCAGCCATCCATGCAGTAAACTCACTGGTGATCGAAGTCCATAAATTCTCTTGTATTACAATTAGCCCAGTGCTTCCTGGACCTAACACCTGGACACAATTACCTGGCCGAGTTGACACATTAGCCTAACCATCACAGATGATCATGCTGTCTGTGAATAAAATAAGTCATATCATTTCTTTCCCATCTGCATATCTTTTATTTTATTCATTGGACTGACTAGAAATTTTAGAACAATGTTGACCAGAAGTGGCAAGGACCAACACCATTGTCTTGTTCTGATATTAGGGGGAAAGCATTCAGTCTTTCACCATCATTTCATTTAGTATGATACTGGCTATATTTTTTAAAAAGATATTATTTTTAAGGTTGTGGACATTCCCTTTTGTTCTTAACTTGCTAAAAGTTTTAACAGGAATGGATGTTCAGTTTTGTAAAATGCTTTTCCTGTGTCTGTTGAGATGATCACATATTATTCCTTTTCTGTCTGTTAATATAGTGAATTGCATTATTTTTAAAATGTTAAACCAATCCTGCATTTCTGGGATAAACACTATCTGCTCATAATATGTTGTATTTTATATATATTTTTAGATTTGATTTATTAAATTTTGCTTAGAATTTTTGTATCTAGATGTATGAGAAACTTGATCTGTAAGTTTCTTTTTTTGTAATTTTTTGTTTGGTTTTAGTATCAGGATAAGGCTGATTTCATAGAATTAGTTGGAAAGTAAATTTCCTCTTCTTCAAATTTTCTAGGAGAGTTTGTGTAAATTTTATATTATTTCTTCCTAAAATGTTTCTAATAATTCCCCATTGAAGCAAATTATAACTAGAGTCTTCTTTGTAGAAAAGTTTTCATTTCAAATTCAATTTATTTAATAAATATAAGGTTACTCGGGTTATCTTTCTTCTTGAGTAAGTTTGGAAGTTTGTGTCTTTCATGGACTTTGTCTGTTTCATGTAAGTTGTCATATTTATAAGTATAATGCCATTCATAATAGTCACTTATTATCCTTTCATTGCTGTAGAAGCTGTAATGATGTCTCACCTTTCTCATTCCAGAGATTGATAATTTGCATCTTGAAACTTTTTCTTTTGGTCAGTCTATTTAAGGTTCTATGAATCTTACTGGTCTCAAAGAAACAATGTATTGTTTATACTTTATTGCTTTTCTGATTTCTGTTCCATTGATTCCTATCTTTATAAACAATGTATTGTTTATACTTTATTGCTTTTCTGATTTCTGTTCTATTGATTCCTATCTTTATTATTTCCTCTCTTCTGTTTAAGTGGGCTTTAATTTTGTCTTCTTAAATTTCATTAAGTGAAAGCTAAGATCATTGATTTGAGATCTTTCTTCTTTTCCAATGTAGACATTTAGTGCTATAAACTTCCTTCTAAGTACTACTTTAGCATCATCTCACAAATTCAGTGTTCTTTGTTTCCATTTTCATTCCATTCAAAATCATTTCTAATTTTCCTTTTGAACATATGTTATTTCTAATTGTGTTAAATTGTTTACCATTATTTGGGGATTTTGTAAATATCTTTTTGTTATTGGTTTATAATTTAATTCCATACTGTCAGGAATATACTTTTTTAAAAAGATTTATTTTAATTATTTATTTTTCCCCACCCTCTTGATGTTTTGCACTTGCTCTATCTGTTCATATTCCTTGTTTTTTGGGGGAGGCACCAGAATTCAAACCCAGGACCTCTGATGTGGGAAGGAGGCACCTAATTGTTTGAGCCACCCCACTCCCTGCTTTGTTGTGTCTCTCATTATGCTTTTCCTCCACATGTCCCATGTTATATCATCTTGTTGTTTCAGCTCACTATTCCTGCCTGACGTGTCAGCTCACTGTCTTCTTTAGGAGGCACCAGGAACCAAACCAGGGACCTCCCATGTAGTAAGTGGGAGCTCAATTGCTTGAGCCACATCTTCTTCCCAGGAAATATACTTTAAATGACTTGAAATTTTTTTAGATTTGTCAAACTTAATTTTATGATGCAATATATAATCTATCTTAGAAGTAGTCTATGTGAGATAAACTCAAAATGGCAACAGAGTAGGAAGCTCTATCAATCAGTTTGTCCCACAGGGCAACTCATAATCAGCCAGAGTCTGTCCAGATCAACTGTCTGTGGGACTTGAGACCAGAAGAACACAGTGCACCATGCAGGGAAGAACAGGAAGAGGAGACTGAACATCTGTGGTGGAGTTTGTGAGTAGATTCCTCCACATTGCAGAGGCAGTTGCCCAACCCCCACTGGTGAGGTGGGGCACCTCTGTACCCATGCCTGGGCTGAAAGCAGAAGCTCTCTTTCCCAAAAGCAGGGGAGAAAAAGTGGCCTGGCACCCACTATGGTTGTTTATTGGCATATTCAGCTACATGGATTCCAATCTTGAGCACAGCTCAAACATACCAAAGCCACAAAGAAGCCAGCAGCATTTGTGCTGCCTCTACCTGTGGCAGGAGTATAGTCAGTGATGACTGAAAAACACACCAGGCCTCCAGGTCAGCAGGGATCAGACCCATCTTGGCCAGCAGGAGTTGAAATTAAATTCACTTTGAACACTTTCGCATGGAAAACAGGGCAGAGGCACATTTGGCCCCAATGACCCCTGGAAGGAGGAGAAACACCTATACTCTCAGGAGTAGGTCAGGCATATTCAGCCTGCCCACATTGAAGGACTGCTGCACACTGGGCCCCAAAGTGTTATTGGAAGGAAAGAAAGCCAGCTCTCTCTAGCAGATAGATTCATCCCACCCACCTTCAAGGGCTGCTGCACACTCTGTGCCCCTGGACAGAGAGGAACTGTGGACTCTCTCATGGGCAGGGCAGGCATATTCACCCTGTCCATATTAAAAGGGTCACTGCACATGAGGCTCCAAAAACACCTGGAAGGAGAGAAAGCATGCACTTTCTCTTTAGGCAGTATGGACAGATTCAAATCACCCAACTTGAAAACTGCTGCACTCACTCTCATTACCAATGTGCCCTAGGAAGAAGAGGAATCAAGAGCCATCTAATCACTTTCTTTCAAGACAGTGCAGGCAGAGTCACCTTGTACACCTGGGTAGGGGTGGAGGGAGCAGATTAGGGGGTGTTAGTGGATCAGACAACTCAGATCTCAGGGATTGGGAACTGTGTAATAGTTTCATCCTGGGTAGGCTGGCATCCTCAGCCTCAAACATGCTCTCACCATGAGTTAAGTCAGCTCAGGTTTAAAGGCACAGAATAACCTTAGGGCAGCAGGGAGAAACTGAATAAAGAGTACTACCTGCTGGGTAATTTAGGAAAGCCCAGATTGGGGGAGACATAAAAGAGAAGACTGGAGGCCTTTAAGGACTCTTCTTCAGAACACATTGGAATGTCCAGAGCATATTGGAATCAATCCCTTAATAAGTCCCCTGAGACTTTTGACTGGGAAACCAGAACTAGAAAAGTTGTCTCCAGGGGTACACCACTACCAAAATTAGCCTTCCAGGAAATAGCAGTGAGAGAAGACAAAAAGAGTATTGAAAATATACAGGAGTTGGAAGTGGTTGTGGCTTAAGCAATTGAGTGCCCACCTACCACATGGGAGGTCGATGGTTTGGTTCCTGATGCCTCCTAAAGAAAACAATGAGCTGGCAAGACAGGCAGGTGCAGCAAACTGACACAACAAGATCATGCAACAAAGAGACACAAGAAGAAAAACATAATGAGAGACACAAGAAACATGGAGCGGAGGTTCCCAGTAAGATGAGCAAGATGGCGAGCTGATGTGACAGGGAGGCAAAGCAAGCTGATGCAATGAGATGACACAACAAGTGACACAAGAAGAAAAAACATTACGAGAGACATAACAAAGCAGGGAACGGAGGTGGTTCAAGCTTTTAGGTGCCTCCCTCCCACATGAGAGATCTCGGGTTCAGTTCCCAGTGCCTCAAAAAGAAACAAGGAATACAAACAGACACAGCAAGTGTGAACAACGAGGGGGTGGGGAAAAATAATAAATTAAATAAATCTTTAAAAATTAAACAGGGGCAAATAAAAAGCAAACAAAACAGACTAACATTCATGGAAGAGGAACAGAGGAAGCTTTAGCAAAAAGCAAACCATTAAAATAGACAGGGACTAAAGAGAGAAACTGAGCACAGAACAAACACATTTTTTTAAAAAAAGCAAAAATTACAAGCCAAACTAAGAAACAGTAATATATAGCCCAGCCAAAGGAACAAATTAAATCTTCAAATGAAACACAGGTTTTGAAACAACTAATCACAGATATCCAAACAAACTTCCTTAATAAATTCAAAGAGATGGATTAAGAGATTAAGGATATTAAGAAGATATTGACTGAAAACAAAGAAGAATTTGAAAGTTTGTAAAGAAAAGTAACAGATCTTATGAGAATGAAAAATGCAGTGGAAGAGATTAAAAATACATTGTAGGCATATATTAGTAAATTTGAATTGGTTGAGGACAGAATAAGTGAGTTGGAGGACAGAGCATCTGAATTTGAAAACACAGGAGAATAGAAAGAGAAAAGAATGGAAAGAATGGAGCAGGGCCTCAGGGAGTTGAATGACAACATGAAATGCAAAAACATATGCATTACAGGTGTCCCAGGGAAAGAGAATGGAAAAAGGGCAGAAAAAATATTTGAGGTAATAATGTCTGAAAATTTCCCAACCATTATGAAAGACTTAAATATCAATGTCCAATAAGGACAATACATTCCAAACAGAATAAATCTGAATAAATCTATTCGGAGACACCTACTATTCAGAATGCCAGAGATGAAGAGAGAACAGAAAGCAACAAGAGAAAAAAATTCATTACATACAAGGGACACTCAATAACTAAGCACCAATTTCTCATCAGATACCATGGAGGCAAGAAGGCGGTGGTATGATATATTAAAGGTTCTTGAAGGGTAAAACTACCAACAAAGAATTCTTTATCTAGAAAAACTGTTCTTCAAAATGAGGGTGAGTTTAAAGTCCTCACAGAGAAACAAAAACTAAAAGGGTATGTCTCCAAGAAACCAGATTTACAAGAAACACTAAAGGGAATGATGCAACTGAAAGGAAAAGACAGGAGAATGAGGCCTGGACTAGAGTGTAGAAATTAAGATTATTAGTAAGGGTAACAAAAAGGGTAAAAAGACAGGTAATAGTAAGGTAGGTCAATGGAAACTTAAAAGATATAATGGATGAAGTAAGTAATGCCTTTACAGTAATAACATTAAATATCAATGCACTGATCTACCCAATCAAAAGACACAGACTAGGAGAATGGGAAAAAAATATATGAGCCAACTATTTGCTGTCTACAAGAGACTCACCTTACATACAAGGACACAAATAAACTGAAAGTAAAAGGTTGGAAAAAGATATTCCACACAGTAGCAATCAAAAAAGAACTGAAGTAGTGATACTAATATCAGACGAAATAGACTTTAAATACAAAACTGCTATAAGAGGTGAAGAAAAGTATTATATATTAATAAAAGGAGTAATTCACAAAGAAGAAATAGCAATAATAAATATTTATGAACCTAACCAGGGTAACCCAAAATAAATGAGGCACAAACTTGCAAAACTGGAGATAGAAATAGATGTCTCTACAATAATATTTCAAGTCTTCAGTACAACACTCTTTGTATTCATCTTTGGATAGAACAAGTGGGCAAAGGATCAGTAAGGAAACAGAAACCTTGAATAATCTGATAAATGAACTAGGCCTTACAGACATATATAGAACATTGCATCCCCAAACAGCAGGATGTACATTCTTCTCAAGTATTCATGGATCTTTCTCCAAGATAGATCAATCTTGGGTCACAAAACAAGTCCCAATAAATTTAAAAAGATTGAAATTATACAAAGCACTATCTCTGATCATAATATAATGAAGCTGGAAATCATCAACAGATGGAGTATGGGAAAATTCACAGCTATATGGATGTTAAACAACACACTCTTAAACAATCAATGGGTCAAAGAAGAATTTGCAAGAGAAATCAGTAAATATTGAGATGAATAAAAACAAGAACACAACATATCAAAACCTATAGGATGCAACAAAAGCAATGATGAGAGGGAAATATATAGCCCTCAACACTTATATTAAAAAAGAAGAAAGAGTTAAAATCAAAGACATAACTGAATACTTGCAGGGACTAGAAAAAGAAGAGCAAACTAATCCCTAAGTAATGAATGAAATTGAGAACAACAACAAAAATGCATACAGAGAATCAACAAAACCAAAAGTTAGTTGTTAGAGAAGATCAACAAAATCAACAAACACTTAGCTAGACTGACAAAGAAAAAAAGAGAGAAGATAAAGATAAATAAAATCAGAAATGTGATGGGGAAGCATTACTACTATCCCCACAGAAAATAAAAGAGATCATAAGAATATACTATGAACAACTGTATGCCAATAAACTAGACAATGTAGAAGAAATGGGCAAACTCCTAGAAACAAACCATAACAACCTGCACTGACCCTAGAAGAAATGGAAGACCTCAACAAACTGATCACAAGTAAGGAAATTGAAATCATCATCAAAAACATCCCAACAATGAAAAGCCCAGGACCAGATGGCTTCACAGGTGAATTCTACCAATCATTCAAAGAAGAATTAATGCCAATCTTGCTCAAGAAAAAATAGAACAGGAGGGAACACTACCAAAGTCATTTTATGAAGCCAACATCACCCTAATACCAACAGCAGATAAAGATAAAATGAAAAAAGGAAATTATTGGCCAGTTTCTCTAATAAATGTAGATGCAAAAATCCTCAAAAAAATACTTGCCAATCTTAACAAACAGTACATTAAAAGTATTATCCCAGGTATTCAAGGGTGGTTCAAGAGAAAATCAATCAATGTAATACATCACATTACTAAACTGAGAAAGAAAAACAACATGATCATCTCAATTTTGTGGAAAAGGCATTTGGCATAATCCAAAATACTTTCTTGATTAAAAAAACTCTTTGAAAGATGGGATTAGAGGAAAGTTTTCAGCATGATAAAGTGAATATATGAAAAACCCACAGCTAACATTGTAGTCAAAGGAAAAAGACTGAAAGCTTTCCCATTGAGATCAGAAGCAAGACAAAGCTACCCATTATCACCACTGTTGTTCAATATATTGCTAGAGGTTCTAGCTAGAGCAATCAGGCAAGAAAAAGAAATAAAAGGCATTCAAATTGGGCCACATTCTGCAAGTTTACTTTGAAAAGCTTTTCAGCTAAATTTCTAGGCTTGTCATTTTCAAATTCTGCCTTCTATATAACATCAGGAGTCAATCTTGCTAAGTTCTCTGCAACTTTAAAACACGGATCGCCTTTCCTCCAGTTTCAAATAATAGTGTCATCATTTCCATTGAAGTCCTTATAAGAAATAAATTTAGACTCCTTATTCCTACAAACAGTCTCTTCAAAGCAATCTAGGCCTTTTCATCAAGCATCTCAAAATTCCTCCAAAAAATATCTGTTACACATTTATAAAACCCTTCCAGCATTTTTTGGTAGCTCACTTCTGGTACAAAAATTCTATATTAGGCTGCCAAAGGGGTGCAGATGCAGAGTACCAGAAATCTGTTGGCTTTTATGAAGCGTATTTATTTTGGGTAAAAACTTACAGCTACAAGGCCCTAAAGAGTCCAAATCAAGGTTCCTTTCTCACCAAAGTCAGTTGCCATGTGTTGAAGCAGGATGGTCACTGATCTCTGTGAAGGTTCAGCCTTCCTCTCTGGGCTTCCTTTCTCTTAGCTGAAGGCTGGCATAGGGCTTGTCTCTCAGGGCTTCTTCTCTCTCATGGCATAGGGCTTTCTGGGCCTTGCATATCAGTCTTGGCTTTCTTCCCAACATCAGCTGCAAATTGTCAAGTGAATGGCTTACCTCTCCCCAGAGCCTCAGGATAAAAAGTGACTGTGCTCTCTCTCTTCTTGTGTGTCTTCTTGAGTGAGTGTCCATTTATAATAGCCCATCAAGGTTTCAGGGACTCAGCCTGAGTCATGCCTTACTGATGTGGTTCAATAAAAAACCTTAAATTGATTTTATCAAGTAAACATAATCAGAGGCCACCTCACTGAATTCAGTACAATCAAAAGGTATCAGACACAGAGGAACAGATTAGTTTACAATCTTTAACTTTTGGGGATTCACAAAAATAATCTCAGACTGTCACAATTGCACAATTTTAATAAAACTTAATTGTGGTTTTATATTTAAAGTTCATTTCTTGTTGGTAGAATCTCATTGTTTCTTGCTCTTTATCCAATATCTGACTTTTATTAGGGATTTTTAGATGATTTGCATTTAATATTGTATTGATATTTAGGTTCAAGCACATCATTTTGCAAACAATTTTCTATTAGTCTCATATGTTCCTTGTTCCTTTTTCTTCTTTTTCTGTCTTTTTGATTACATGAGAAAATTTCTATAAATCATTTTACTTCATTTGTTGATATATTAGCTATAATACTTTATTTTGTTATTTTGTTGATTTTTATAGGATTTGCAGTATAGATCTTTAACTTATAGTATACTTTCAAGTGATATTTTAACACTTTACATATAATATAAAATATTGCACTACTATACTGTTATTTTTTCTCCATTTGCCTTTATACTATTGTTGTCAATTACAAAAGCTAATTATGTTTTTAAAGTATTTAAATATTTAGAAAAAAAATCTTATATATTTATTCATTTGGTTAAAATTTCCATTGATTTTACATTTTATATGAATTCATATCTATCTGCTATTTTTTTCAATCCTTGTGAAGGATTTCCTTAACAATTCTTTTATCTCAGGAAGGCTGATGATAAATTATTTCTGCTTTTGCATGTCTGAAGATATCTTTATTTGGTCTTCATTTTAAATATATATTTTCTTTTTTTTTCTCATGCTGCTTTTAAAATTTTGTTTTTTCATTGTTTTGAACAATTATATTATGATGTGCCTTAGTGCAGTTTGTTTCATGCTTATTTTTGTTGGGTCTCATTGAGCTTCTTGGATTTGTGTGTTTATAATTTTATCAAGTTTGGAAACTGGTCATTATTTATTTTATTATTATTTTTTTCTGTCCTGCCTTTTCATTTTTTTGCGTGGATTTCAATTACATGTGTATTAGGCTGCTTGAAATTGTCCTACAGCTTACAGTTGTTCATTATAATTTTTTCTCTGTGTGTCATATTTTGAATGGTTTCTATTGCTATATCTTCAAGTTCACTAATCTTTTCTTTTACCTAATCTGCCTTTAATTCCATACAGTACATTTTTCCATTTCAGATATAAATTATCATCTGCTGGAGTTTTATTTAGGTCACTTTTAATTCTTTCATAATTCTACATTGCTTTTTGAACATATGGAATACAGTTATAAGAATGCTTAATGCCTTATCTACTGATTCTAATATCAGTTCTTAGTCAATTTCAATTGATTATGTCCATATTATGGATCATGTTTTCCTGCTTCTATTCATGCCTAATATTCTTGAATTGAATGCCAGACATTGTAAATATTACCTTGTTTGTTATTGAGTACTTCTCTACCCTATAAATATTCTTGAACTTTGTTCTGATATGCCATTAAATTACTTAGAAACAGTATGATCCTTTCAGGTTTTGCTTTTATTATTTATTAGGCAGAACAAGAGCAGTGCTCAGTCTAGGGCTAATTATTTCCCATTACTAAGGCAGAATTTCATGAGTAGTCTTCCTAGTGCCCCAAGAACTAAAAACTAAGAGTTCTTTTTCTTAGTCTGTCTGGTGGGAACAGCATTATTGTCAGTCTTGTTTTAGTGTTAGGCACTGTTCCCTCTAATTTTTTCAAATGATTTTTTTACCCTGGTCTCAAATATTTTCTGCACATGGATGCACTTATTTGTACTCTGCAAAGTATTTGGCAGGATCTTCTATGGATCTGCAGCATTCTCTCTGTGTGTACTCTCTCCTCCTTTGTGCTCTATTTTATAAACTCTAGCTACCTTGTTCTACCTAGTATTTTACCTCTAGCTTGTCATGTTAATAAGTTCATCAGACTCTGCCTAGATTCCAGACAAGCAGAACCTTTTAAGTTTTCTTTGTTGTTTCCTTTCTCTTCATGTTTTCTCATATCCAGTGTCTTAAAAATTCGTTTTTAAATATACTTTGTCTTATTTTTATTTTATTGTTTCAAGTAGGAGGAAAATCTGGACCTTGTAACCCAAACTTGGGCAAAAGCAGAACTCTAAAATTATTAGCATGGATACTGAAGCAAATCAGAAAAGAGTTTAAATTAAGGGATAAAACAGATTTAAATTTCAGAGGGAAGAACTAGGCTAAATTGTTTGTGAATTCATGAATTTTCTAGATATATAAAGATGAGAGGAAAGATGAGAATGCTTTAATGCAATTATTATTTATGGCATGAAGAATTGTTTACCATTTGAGGTCTAAACTTCATTATCTCACATGAAGTTCTGTTTTAGTTTCCTAGCTGCTAAAACAAATACCATACAATGAGTTTGCTTAACAACAGAAATGTATTGGTTCATGATTTGAGAGGCTAGAAGGTATGTTTCTTCCTGGGGACAGTATCTTCTGTTTGGTTGGCATTTTTTGGGTTTCCTTGCTTCTCTGTCACATGGAAATCCATGTGGTGATGTCTTCTCCTTTCTCTTCTGAGTTACATTGACTTCCAGCTTTTGGCTGCTCCCTGTGGCTTCTCTCTTTGTGGCCTTCTCTATAAGGCCTTCACTAATAAGATTAAAGCCCATCCTGATTCAGCTGGGCCATACCTTCACTGAAGTCACTTCATCAAAATGCCCTATTCACAATATGTTCACACCCATAGGAATGGATTAATATTAATAGTATGCTTTTCTGAAGTATATAATTCCAAGCCACCACAAGTTCATTCTACATTTTACACTCCTGATCTTATGATTGAGTTATTAGGACATGGACAATTAAAGCTTAACTGAGGCAGGCAAATTAATAGTATACCTTCTTTATCAAGCTTGCCAACAAAGGAATAATAGGATTGCTAATGAATAATGTAATAAACTACGTAGTATGATTTATTATATATTTGAAGTACTTTGCTGTATATTCTGTATTTTCCTCTCTGGATCTCCTCTTCTTATCCTGCTATGGGATTATCCTCTTCTGACTGCATCAACTGCTCTCTCTTTAATCTTTTGATTTCTGGTGAGGTTTGGGCAGTGAGTGAAACTAGCAGAAGACCAGAAGAGGAAGGAAAGATGAGTTGGAATATTTATTACCCTACCTGCTTCAAGCATGGCTTGAAGTAGTTGAGTTCCTTTTTCCATGGTTATACAGTTTCTATGTGGTGTCTCACTAAATAGCTCTCTTTGGGTTTTCTCTCTACTTGTCCCTTTAAATTGTGGCTATGAATGACTCCACTTTTCTAGATGCAGGAAGCTTCACTATCCCTTGTTGGTTTTTCTTTATCTTACCCACACCTTTTTTAATTGTCCTTCTCATTAAAATCTCATAAATTACCTTTTTGAGTATGCTGGGATTTTTGTTTTGTTTTGTTTCTTGTTTTGTTTTTTAAAGTACCCTGACTAAAACTGGTATTAAATAATTTTCTGATTTTGATCCCTCTGTATTCTCTATCTGCGGTCAACCAGTAAAACACTTTGCAATGGATAGCCAAAATAATGGAATTCTTAAGGTAATAAATAATATTGTATTATTGTAAAATTCTGGTTTTGACAACATTTAAGTTTCCTAGACTACTCAAACAAATACCGTGAAATGGGTTGCCTTAAGCAATGGGAATTTCTTAACTTACACTTCTGAGGCTAAAAGAAAATCCAAATCAAGGTGTTATCAAGGCAATGGTTTATTACCGAAGACCAGCATTCTGGATCTGGCTGCCAGTGATCCTTTGTTCTCCTGTCATATGACAAGGCCCATGGTGGTATGTAGCAGTTTGGCATTGTTTATGAATTCCAAAAATAGATATTGGATTGTGTTTGTAAACTGATCTGTTCCTGTGGGCACATTAGATTGTATTGCATTCAGAAGTTTCAACTTTACTTGATTAAATAATGATTAAGGCTTTGATTGGGCTATGTCAGTAGGATGTTGAGTCCCTGCCCCTGTGGTGGGCAGGGACTCACAGAGAAAACAACATGGCAAAGGAGTTAGTTGGAGTTTTAATGCTGGAACCCCAGGAAGTAAATGCACAGAGAAGCAGATACTTGAGGAAAGAAAGATGGTTCCATAGACCTGGCGGAGGCCCCAGGAAGAGAGAGCCTGATATTCTACAGCTGACCACATGGAGAGGACAAAGCAGCTTAGCCCAAAGAGAAACAAGCCCCAGGAGAGAGACAGGACTTATCCCAGCCTACAGCTGATATTGGAAGATGCTGGGACCATGGAGCCTTAGGAGGAAGAAGAAGGCTGGACCCTTGCAGATGCAAGCAGCCATCTTGCTCCAACACATGGCAATAGACTTTGGTGAGGGAAATAACTTATGCTTTATGACCTGGTAACTGTAAGCTTCTACACCAAATAACCTTTATAAAAGTCAACAGATTTCTGGTATTTTGTATCAGCACTCCTTTAACTGACAAATACATAGTATCTCCTGGTCTTTCCCTTTTCTTCCAGATTCCATTGTTTTCAGCCTCTTACTTCCTGTGTCTTTCTTTTTCTCTGTCTGAATTTCATTCTTTTTTAAAGGATTCTAGTAAGAGGATTAAGACACATCTTGATTGAGGTGGGACATACCTTAACTGAAATAACTGCATCAAAATGTCCTACTTACAAATGGTTTACACCCACAGGAATGGATTAAATTTAAGAACATATTTTTCTGGAGTTCATACAGCTTCAAACCACCACAGACCATGTACAATGCTTACATATGATTTGTTGGGGCAAAAGGAACTCTTCTGTACTATTTTTAAAGATCCTTGTGAATATTAAATATTTCAAAATAAAAAAGTATGCACAAAAAACTCAAAAATTAATAAAAAACATATCTACCATCTTCTCACATGTGTTTATATTAAAAACTCACATTTTAACAATAAAATGACACATAAATCTTTTATTTATAAGTACATTTTACCTTTACTACAGGCTAATTTGATAAACTCAGAAGTTTCCAAAAGTAAATGAAATACTTTCCTCATTATTAAAATATTTGAAATTTATTATTTTTATAACTATATACAGTTTATCTATTCTTTATTACAATTGTATATGGTCCCCATTCCTTGTGTGATTGTTTATGTGTGTATTTAACTTCCATGTCCTTGGTTCCTTTAAGGATACATATTATAGTAAAGAAAGACCCTATTTCTCCATCAATACATCTCCTTCTCATCTTTCAAGACTCACTGTAATGGCCACCTTCATTACAATTCCTGGGCTAAAGCACCATACATTTACTATTGCAATGGATTCTGTTTAGGTTAGAATCATATGTGGTCAAAAAGAATCATCTGTTTTGCCTGTGTGTTTTGTAGACAGTGTAAGGCTATTGAGGAAAAATATTATGCCTTTTACTTCTTTTGTGGAACAGCTCTGGGCTTCTGTTGAAGTGAATTCAATTCAATTTCTGAATGGAGTATATGCCTGTGCAGAGTTATAAACCCAGATTCTTATTTCAATTCCTCTACTAAATAACTGTGTGATCTTGGGTAACTCATTTTCAGAACTTTCTGTAAAATGAACTCATTAAATCAGATTATCTCCAAGGTCCCTTTTAGCTCAGCAATGGTCTAATTTTCTCTGTGAACATTAGGTAGTAACAGAGAAGTAGAATCATATGGCATCATCTGTATATTGAACTCCCCTTCTTTCCTGCAAACCTCAGAATATTCATCAATCTACTCTAAGCTGATAACCCATGGTTTTGCTCTTGAATATTTAGAAGTTTATTATGTATAAATAGCCCCAAACTGGTGCACTTATTTGAAACTCTGGAAAATGCTAGTAGCTAAGCCTCTTGGGTTTGCAAAATTGGGCAGTAAATTGTATGACAAGGGGTTTTCTCCTGAGGTTTCCTGTGTTTGCTGCTTCTGGCAGGTTGGAATTAGAGTGAGAAAAGCCAGTTTTGTGATACCTTGTTACTGCTGCTCCCAGGTGGAGTTCAGAAGTATAGACACAATGACAAAGGTGATGAAAACATAATAACAACAAAAGGAGGATTTAATCAAATTTTATCGGTTCTCTAAAAGCTTGCAGGTCTAGCTCCACTGATGCCTTTATTTATTTGTGTATTGCATTTGTAAAATGGATTCTTTCCTCAGGGAGGAAGAGCAAGTTACATAATTGCCAGTTGGAAATGAATAGATATATACTGGTGAAGCATATATGATCTTGGATTCTAAGTGAAGGCTGTATGTAGTACTAAAGAGGAATACCATGAGCTCATTTTTGTTAAAATCCTGATTACCAGATATCAAAATTATCTATAACTTTCATTTACCCTTCAGCCCTGCTTATTAGTATCAACCTTAACTAGAGTCCTGATTGAGTCTTTTTCAGCATCTCTCAGCCATGTCCACTTGTAGTTTCAATTAAGCCCTCAACCTGGTTTCCTGACCAGGTAAAACAAAAATAGTTTCTTCTCAGAGGGGTGGTCTGATTTCTACAATCCTCTCTTCAAATACTCATTGCCTAGATAATGCTATGCTGGTACTTTTATTTTGACCCAGGCCAAAGATGTGACATTTGCCCTAGCCCTATTGCTATGCCCTGAACAGTTTTGTTGTTTGGTTTGGTTTGGTTCTGTTTCCAGAACTAGAGTCCAGCTCTAAATCCTATTGCCAATGCTGCTGGCTCTCAACATTAACTGTTTTCTAGTTTCATGTTCTAAATATCACTGGCACTAATCCCCCTCTTATGTGCTGTGTGCATTTGGGAGACTTATCCTGCCATTCACATCTCTATCTCACCTGATGCGGTGCTGAAACTACTCTGTCTCTTCTGATTTAGCTGCCTAATGTGACCTTCATTCCTTTCCTTTCCTGGGTGACACGTTTTGTTCTGGGACCTCACGAATACTCCTTTTCTTCATTGCCTTTCCTGTATTGATTCTTATGTTCCATCATGCTTTGGGTCCAAGAACAAAATGATAAATATTAGTATCCCCATTTATTCTGCCACTATTATGGTCCATTTCCACTAGGAAAACATTCCCTGTGATAACACCTATTTCACTCACTGTAGTTGTACAAATGTCTATATGTAATTTAGCACTTTTAGTACATATCTTATTTTCTGGCTCATGTATGGATGTCTTCTAATCAAAATCATGAACTCTTTGAGGGCTGAGGTTATGTCTTCCATCTTTTCTATCATTATTATATCTAGCATGCCATTGGTGCTTAATAAAAAGTCCCAGTGTGACTTTTAGAGATGAAATATTTGAATTATTTAATGTAAGTTATAGATTTTATTCAGAATATAGTGTTGTGTATTTATCTTCAGTTCAACAAATATTTATTGAGCCACTGGCAGAGTGCATTATTCATAGTAAACTTTCAATAATAATTTAGGCATAGAATATTATCCCCATATTAGCAAATTATTTGTACAGTGAAAGGACCCATTCTAAGAGAGAAGAGAAAAAATAACTTCTTAAGCAGTTTAAAGTTTGTTATTCCTACTTTTTCTCTTATGATTTGGTTCTAGGGTGTATTACATTAAAAATGCAGAGTGCCATCTGAGAAGCTAATAGAAATTTCAATTGCCAAAGTACTCCACTGAACTTGAGATCATCAGAGAAATTAGAGAGTAAGGATTGAGCTTTTATGAAGCTTACTTGGTCTTTTTCATCCCTCTTCATCCAATAGTAGGACATTTCCTGAGTGGATCCTCAATAAGAGGTTTTAACTAATCCAAATTCACTGGGATTTTGCACAGCTACATGGTGGAGTGAGTATCAAGAAATGTCAGTGGTTATTTCATTATGCAGACTATGAAGAGCAAATAGCAAGCTATAAAGACCATATGGAAGCCCATTAAGAATATATACTATTAGTAAATAAATACATGAAAATCCATTCGGGAAATGCAAAGTATAATTACATTGAGATACCACTACAAAAATATTTGAATGGAGGTGTGGCAGTTTGATATTATTTATAAATTCCAAAAAGAGATATAGATTATGTTTGTAAATTGGTCTGTTCCTCTGGTGTGATAATATTAGATTCTGCTGAGACATCTGATTAAATTATGTTAAGATTAGGGCTTTGATTCAACCATGTCATTAGAGTGTGACTCAGCCTTGATTCCCAGCCCCCTTGGTGGGCTGATAAAACAGACTCTCACATGGATGTAGATACTCAGAGAAGATACACAGAGGATCCTGCAGCTCCAGGAAGAGATGTGAGCCTGATAGTTTACAGCTGACCTTGTGAAGAGAACAGAGCAGCTGAGCCCAGAAAGAAACGAGCCCCAGAGGAAGAGAGAGGAGCCTTTATGCCAGTCTACAGCTGAGATTGGAAGAAGCTGGGACCATGGAACCTTAAGAGGAAAGAGGAATGCTCAACCCTCTCAGGCATCACCCGCCATCTTGTTTCAACATGTCGCAACAGACTTTGGGTGAGGAAGTACCTCTTATGGTACCTTGAGTTGGACTCTTTAGGGCCTTGTAATTGTAAGCTGTTACCCTAAATAAATACCCTTTATAAAAGCCATAAGATTTCTGGTACTTTGCATCAGCACCCCTTTGGCTGACTAATACAGGGGGAAAATGACAGAACCAAGTACTGACCAGGATGTGGAACAACAGGAATATTGCTGGTGGGAATGCAAAATGGTATAGACAGTTAGGAAAAATTTTTAGAAAAATTAAATGTATACTTCACATGACCAGACAATCCTTTACCTAAGTATTTACCCAAGAGAAATGAAAGTGTATGTTCATACAAAAACTTTTATGTGATGTTTATAGCAGCTTTATTCATAATAGCCCCAAATTGGAAATTGACAAATAGGTATATAAATTATAGTGCACTCGTACAATGGAATTTTATGCAACAACAAATAGAAACAAACTTATTATGCACCCAACGTCATGGATGAATCTCAAATACACTATTCTAAATGAAAGAAGTCGGAATCCAAAGGTTGCATACTGCATGATACCACTGAAATGACATTCTGAAAAAGTCAAAATTATAGAAACATGAAACAGCTCAGTGTTTACCAGGTGGCAGCTTAGGGAGATGGCCACATTGAGTTCTATTAAGTAAGATCATGAGGGTACATAAACAGGTGATAATCCACTTGTAGCCATTGGAACTGGGACAGATAAACATGGGCTCAAGTATAGCCTCTGAAATCTAGTTTTAAGATTGATTTCAGTTTATTTATTAACCTTTATAGGAGAAGGTTTAGTGTGAAGTGGAAGTCTTTCCATTTTGTGGGTCAAAACAGATTACTACTTGTGGGTTAGAACAGATCAGATATTATATTCTATTCTCTTTGTGTCAAATATGGAATACTTGGAATTTCTCACTTTTGGTATCCTTTGGGGACCTTTGAACTGAATTTCTCTACAATGTTTCCTCCTTTCAGAAACACTTCTTAACTCCTGTTTACAGAAGAGCTCCTCCTTCATGTCTTGATACAGATTCATTACTAGGTATTTGTTTTGATGTTATATTGTAAGGATGGTGTTATTCCCATTTTGTAGATGAGGATGTTGGGTCTCAGATAAATTTATTGGCTCACCCAAGAGGCCCAGCCCTTGGATATCATAGGTTTACAGAAAATGGAAGTTTAAAAAAAGTTAAAAAATAATGTCCTCATTTTAAAGACTCTGATACTTAGACTTGCTATATACAATTAAATCTTGAGCATTTCATTCCTAATTTTTCATTTATAACAACAGTAAAGGAAATTATAAAATTCAAACTACACATAATCACAACAATCTAATTTTGGTATTACTCTCATTTTTCTTAATATACCTTGAAATGTTATTATTATAATCATTATATTTAAATATCTCACCATATTGGAAATATTCTTTTAAATTTAAAATTTCTGACCAAGGAATTATAGTAAGTTTTATTTCAATCTGTGGCAACTCAGTTCATACTTACTGATCGTCTACAATATTCTAGACTCCAAGTATGTGGTGATACAAGACACAATTCTTGCCCACAAGGGTTTAGTGGTCAAGTAAGAAAAACAGTGAAAAGTATGCTATTATGTAAGAATTCTCAGCGGTGCACCATAATCCAGAATAGGACATAAATGTTTCCAGGGGACGTTTACATTTGGGTTGCACAAGAAGAAATAATTCAAAAGGGAGATGGAGGATGTTTGGTCACAGGGGTAAAAATAATAGAGAGAATTTTGTATCATTTAATGTTTCATACATTTTAATCAATTTAAAGTAGCATTATTGCTTAGCCCTTTTTTATTGGACATTTACTCATAGCTAATTTCACTGCTATAAATAATGTGTCAAAGAATGTTTTTGTGCATATAGCTTTTATCTTATTTTGAATTATCCCATGTGTGGAATTGCTGGAAAGTGTATATATATTTATTTTTCCTTGCTTTTTTAATATAATCTCAAATTGCTTTTGAAAAGGCTTATGCCAATTTAGAGTGTCATGAGTAATATATGACTGTACCAGTTCTGCCAATACTCTGTAGCTTTGTATATCTTATACTTCTTTACATTTTGCTAATCTAATAGTTGCAGAAAAATGGAAGTAATTCCTGGGACGATGAAATATTTGACAAAAAAATGGATGAGGGAAGGAACACAACACATTTGGGGTATGGTGATGAGTCTGATATGGCAGAAGTATTGAAAATGAAGCATTTTAATCATACAAACTATAAAATTTTAGAGCATAATTTTGTGATTTGAAATAAGAAGTAAGCTATGATAGAACAATTGTTCTTTAATGGAATTTCAGATTTATTCATTGGGTTTTGACAAGATCCAGCCTTCAGGAAAAAATCTCCACTGGTGTATTTTATTTCACCTATATTTATGGACATTACAGATCAACCTACTGCTGACCCGAGTCCCTGCTCTTCTAAATTCATTTATCTTCTGGTAACATGGGCAGTTGTTTTAGATGAGCCATGGACCTAATGGGAGAACTTGGAATGAGATTTTTTTCTAGACTGAGTCCCACCAAGTCTTTAGTCACTTGGAAGTGTCAGGGAGAAGGGACTCTGACAGGCAGCTCTGTCAACATGAACAGAGTTTTAGATCAAGCCCAGGAACATTACTGTCAAAAATTACAACTTCAGCATTGACATAAATGTTGACAGCACTATTTTCACTGATAGTGGTATCAGAGCAGATTATGATTCACAAAGGACTGCCCAAGAAGCAATGATTTAGATGAAATGCTCCCAAATAAGTAAAGAGCAAAGGAGGGGGCAAAGCAAAATATGGAGGCTGCAGGTAACAAAATTTTGTCAAGACTGCATCAAGTGATAGCTGCACACATCTCTCCTTCCTGTAAATGAAGGCTTGTCTGCAAGGCCATATAAAGAGACTAAGGATAATAGATATTCAGACTCTCCTCTGAGTGCAGCCTACCTGCTAATCAGCCCTGTGATACACACCAGCTTCTGAAATAGTTTGAAAAAAACGTGTGAAAGAAAGATGGTGTATAATTATAGAGCAGATGGCCAACTCTTCTTTGTTAACAGCAAAATGTTTCTGAAATCAAGGCTACATAGGAAAGCTAAATGAGATTTTGGTAATAAGAAGATCATAGAGATAAGGGACGTATTTCCTTTCTTCACATGTAGAAACATTATTAATTTACCAAGGCTCATCTCAACTTACCCCAGTAATTTCAGTAAACACTCACTTCTCTGCTTCACATGTTAAGATATCCTAATAATAAGCAACATTGTATAATGTTTCAAAACTGCCTACATGTAAAATTTTGGACCTATGTGAATTTTAATTATTTATCTACTATTTTGTTTTCTCTCACAGCATTTGGCGGATGTTTGGGCACATAGATAGTGGAGGATAAGTTGAAATATTTATATTAAGGTGAATTGAGTTAACTTGTGGAAAACAAGAAATACCTGTGTATCATCCGACATCACCATTGTACACATGTTTCTTTTCCTATTTTCTCTCAGACACAAAAGTCACTAACTAAATATTTCATATAAAACACATTATTTAAGAAATTATTGAAAGATTCCTAAATTATGTCTTGATGCAAAGTGAAGTTAAATGTGTCAAAGTCCAAAGATTTTTGTCTAAGGTCACTGTGGTGCGTAGAGGCTTTTATGGACCCCAGAAAAAATCGTGTCCTTAGAGATAATCCTTTCCTGAGGGTGTGAACCTATTGTACATGAGACCTATTGATTAGGTTGTTTTGGTTGGGGCAGGATCCAGGGTGGTTCTTAATCCCTTTACTGGAGTCATTTTTTATGACTGGGATAAACACAGAGAGAGGCATGGAGAGAAAGTGAGGAGGAAGCCGGAAGCTGAAGCAAGGAAACCTGGAAGGGAAGCGAGACCAGCAGATGCCATGGCATGTACCTTGCCATATGACAGAGGAGTCCAGGATTGCCAATAGCCAGTCTTTGGAGAGTAAGCATTGCCTGATAATGCCTTGATCTGGACATTTTTCTCAGCCTCAAAACTGAGATATAAGATAATAAATCCCTATTGTAAAAACCAACTATTTTTGGTATATTTCATTCTAGCAGCCTAGCAAACTAAAGCAGTCAGTTATAAATTCGAAGACTTACACTTGCTTCTAAATTTCATGGTAAATATCATGATGACATTCTGGGAAAGCATTGCATGTTTGCCCCATGATAGCATCCTAATTATGCACTATTACAGAGAACTTAATACCTATATACTTTTTCATATTCTTCATTGGATATTAAACTTTTTTAGTGATAGGAATGTATTTTGTGCATTGTAGTGTTCTTCAACATCCATGAATATGGTACCTGGAATTATAGAAGTCCTTAATGAATATTTTGGTAATCAATACATGAATGGATCAATAAATCAATGTTACTTTTTTTATTCTTTGTGGAAGCAAGAAGGGTATAAACAGGTAGCAAAAATAATAATAATAATCAGAAAGATGAAATTGAGGAACTGATAGGGACTGGCCCCAAATAAGCATTATTGATTTAAAAAAATGAATTTTTCTGACATGCAAACATGGCAAAAGTCAAATAGCAATTGAGAACAAATATTTTTATATACTGAATTTCCAGAAAAAGTGGCCTTGGGATATAGTAGCCTTATATCCAAAGAAAAATAAAATGATTATTGAGGAGTATAAACTTCCTTTTAGTTTCTCTCAAACTTTGGCTTAGTAAATATTCACTCTCTGAATAAAAAACAGTCTGATCGACTTCCTTTAACAAATGGATGTCACATCTGCCTGGCAGGCTGTGTGTTTCAATTATCTTACCACAATTAAGAACATCTTTGAACTTCTTTCCGAAATTTGCCTTCTTGGAAAATTTATCACTCTTCCCAAAAAATCAGTTGGATTCTGTGATAAATTCTACACTATTTATTACATTTATTTTCTTTTATTAAAATACGGTTTTTCTATTTTTCTAAAAAAAATAAAATATGATTGTGGAAAAATGTATATAGTTTAGAAAAATATAGTAAAATAAATCAAAAGCTATCAAAATCCTACTAACCAAAGATGACAATTGTTAACATTTTGTCACATCTCATTATTTCCTTATTTGCAAAATATTTTTTCAAAATATATTTTATAGGAGGTCCAAAATTAAGATAATCTATTATTTATTTAACCATCCTAATTAAATATTACTTTAATGATTAAATTATACATCATATTTGAACACACTGAAAAAATTCAATATTATACTCCAAAGATCTGATTATGTGAATCCAAAGACTTTCAGAGCATCAGGGAAGAGAAACAGGATATGGAAAGGTGGAGCATGGAGGATGGAGACCTGGGTTAATAAAGCATCTGGCACAGAACTAAAAATTGTGTAATAGTAATAATAATCATCATCACAAAAATAAAATTATAATATTAAACACTTCTAATATATACATGTATCAGGCCCTCCACTGTGCGATTTACATTGATCTTCATGAGAATCCTATGTTAGACACTATTACAATACCCATTTTATAGCCAAGAAAACAGAAGCAGAGGGATTGAGGAATTGTGTCTGAAGTCACAGACAGCAATTAAGAGAACCCAACGAGTCTGGCTGTTTATACATATATTTCCTTCGAGAAATAAATAGCTGTTCATGATAACAAGGTTTAAGAATTATTGCCAATTATCAAAACCTATTTTGTCTCAATTCACAAAACTAGGGAAAAAATTATAAGAAATGGAAATGTGAGGAAGGAATGGAGGCACAATAATCAAGTAATAAATTTGGTGCATATGAGTGCAAATTTGGTGGGTGAATCTAATTTGGGAACTTCTGGGGATTTAAGAAGTAAATTTTTGTACTGTCTGTTATGGTTAGGCATGATGACTTTGGCAGATCTCCAGGGTCCATGAGCTATAACTACCCACAATTAAGGTTTCACCTTTAAATGATTAAATGAATGGTCTCACTTTTCATGAGGCTTTGGAGAGCATGATGGTGTTTTCACCGGAGGTGGTCTCTCACCTTCATGACGAAAGGAGTCATTGAACTCATCTGCTAATAAAGAGGAACCTGCATAGACTGTGGTCTAAAATGGTTGAAGTTGTCTGGCGTTAATAGCCTCCAATTCCAGGCTTTAAAAAAGGCATGATCTGGATCAAAAGCATTTTTCAGATAGGAGTTCTCTAACACTCAGTCGTGATCCTGCAGGGTGCAGAAAAGAATGCACCTTCAGCCTTATCCCCACCCTGCATTATTCAGGTCTTTTTTCCAAACATCATAGCCAGAATGTCTTATTCTGTCCCTTTCAGTCATTCATTATTTGGGAGGGAAAAGAAAGTCCTCCATCCAAGTGACACATTGTCAAGCCCACAACAGATGGCCTGGTAACCCCAAAAGAGGCAGATAATGCATTTCTGCAAAATGTTACTTTTGTCTTAGCAATGCAGGCTCCTGGGGCAGATGCCATATTGATTCTCTGGTCACAGAGAGAATTCCTCTGGGCTGTGGAGAGGGTTAAAGGCGGCAATTGAGTGGGCTGGAGGTTTGACCACCGCAGGTGTAGTCCTTAATTGGGGGATCAGGTGCTCATAAAGAGTGTGCACAGAGGGTGTGGAAGTCAACTGGCTCAAAGAATACAGCCACGGGAAGGCTACACTCAGGAACCCAAATAAAGACCCCTTTTAACTCTCCTTCTCTGAAGCTTTGTTCCATCTCAGCTGTACCTAATGAGGTTATAAATAATTCCATTCTGTGCATTCCAGAATGACTTGTCAGCCATCATCACCTGAAATTCTGCTTTTTTCTATGTTTTACTATTATTAAATACTTGATTATATAATTAACACAAATGGGTCATTGTTAATATTTTCTAGGAAGGTCAATGTAATAAATCCTAAAGGGGAGAAATACGTCATGGTTTGGATACAAATAGCTTTTTTTATGAAGAGAAAATCGTAATGAGAGAGAAAGAGAATGTGGAGAGCAGATGAGAGGGGGTGCAAACACCTTATTCATGTTATATTTTGTCCATTTATAGAATGAATTTGGGTCCAGTTCTTTTCAACAAAAGCACTTTCTCATTCTGTTATAATTTGACTTCCGTTGATATAAGTGTAAAAATAAAATATGGACAAAGGTCAGTGAAATAAGTGACCATTTACTATTAATTTACAACTTGTTAGCATGGATCGTTGCCCATTTTGTTACAGGGACATTTTGATAAACTGATTTCACCAATCATTTATAGAATTAAAACCATGTTGACTATAGAGAAATCAACCTGGACTAGGAGTATTTTGAGATTTAGGAAAATTGCATTCTTCCTTTTTCATACCTTGTCTTCTTCCTTTCCTCTCTCTTTAAAATAGTGTAAAAACTCCAATGCTATCACAAAGTAAAATATGAAAGAGATACATTTTTGAAATATTTTCCTTTTCCAAAGTTTCTATACAACATCTTTATTGCAAATAGTCTTAAGTTTCACAACTGCCACAGAGGTCTCTATGTAGGACTCATTTTAAAATAAATAAAGTAAGAATCACAATGGCGATATGGTATGTTCATTGCTACATAGCTAGTAAGTAGCACAGGAAAATTTTGCAACCAGAGTTTGCACTTCCAGGTCAGCTATTTCTTGAACTACTCATTACTAAGTGTCCTCATAATTCATATTCACTGTCTATAAATTCCCCTCCTTTGTGTTGAAAGAGGTCTAGATCTAAGCAAATGTATTTCCTTCCATATTTGCCCTTTCAGTTTTTTAATGAAAAGTTTTCTTATTCAGAAACATAATACATATACATAAAACCACAAAGAATGAAATATTTATCAGTGAAATAGCTCATTGTGCTTTTAGTTTGAATTACTCTGATTACTAATGTAATTGAGCATCTTTGGTCATTTGGCTCTTTGTGTGTGAAATACATTTTTACTTTTCTTGCCTATTTTTCTTTTGGTTGATTTCTTCTTATTAATGTGTAGGAGTACATTAAATCATGATAGTCTTTTGTCATTAGTATGTTGCAAATGACCTTTCCAAGTTTGTTGTGTAACTTTTAGCTTTCTTAATGGTGTTTTTTTTTTTTTTTTTAATATTGATCTTTTTAGGAGGTACCAGGGATTAAACCTGGGACCTCATGCATAAGAAGTACTGAGCTAAACCCATTGCCCTTAATGGTGTCTTTTGACAAACAAATGCTCTGCTAAGTCCAATATATCTATCCTTTCCTTTATTGTAAGTATTTTTTGCCCATTTTAAAAGTCTGTCTTTATACCAAAGTCTTGGAGATTTCCTCCTATATCTTGTACCAAGAGGTTTATTACTTTGTGTTTCTCAATTAAATCTTAAAATCAAACTCGAATTGATTTTTGTATGTGGTAAGAACTAAATGTCATGACCGTGTTTTTCATCTGGATATCTAATAATTCCAGCACCACGGACGAACTATTGTACTTCCCCATTGTTTGAAACTGTCAGTTTTTAATCCTAAGTCAGGTGACATATAATGAAGTCTGCTTCTGAGACTATTCTGTTCCACATCATTATTCATCTATCCTTGTGCCAATACCACACAGTATTAATTATTGCCAGCATTATAATAATTATTGATATTTGGCAAAGCAAATACTCTTATTTTGTTATAATTTTTCAATGGCATCTCTAATTCTTGTATCTTTGCATTCCCATATGGATTTTCAGAATATATATGACATAACTGCCATATATGCACACAAAGACAGATAAATCTGCTGTGATTGTGACTGGGATTTCAATCCTCTCAAAGTTTAAGTAATTGCTTTATGTCCCTGAAGAGAGTATTTATTGTACAGTTGTTGGGTGCAGTGTTTTATATATATATATATATATATATATGCATAGATTCACATATGTATATTAACCTAAGTAACATACATATTGACCTAAGTAACTTGGTAACTTGAACTGTCATATATATATATATGACATATGTATATGTATATGATATATGTATATGTATATGTATAAAACTCAGGTAAAGTGTATTAATAGTATTCTTTAAAACTTATGTGTGTTTTAATAATTTTCCTCTAGTTATTCTGTCAATAACTGTATGAAGTTATTTCTAATTCTATTTGTGTAGTTTTTGTTCCTTATTTTTTGAGACTATATTATTTCTTACATACAAATTTGCAAGTGTTAATCTTTTCTCTCATGTATCTGATTATTCTTCATTGTGTGTCAGACATTTTATTTGCAGAACTATTTGTGAAAATAATTTGAGGTCTAGGAACTTGTTATTTACTTTCAGAGAAGATTTTTATGTGCTTCTTCCAGGTATCTGGTAGCACCAGCACCCTGAAATCACATTAATACAACTTCACAAACTGAGGTGATTAGAAACTGAGTTGCAAGTCAGGAGTTGCTGTTCAGGAAAAATAAAACAACACACGTGAATAAATAATCAAATACCTCATCACCCCCACCACAACAGCAAAGCCTCAGCAGGTTCATTTTACTGAACAATAGAGTAAATTTCTACATCAAGCTATAAAAGTTCCTCTGAAACACAATGAAGCAAAGACATTTGGATTCTGGCAATTAGAAATGCAAATGATAAATATTAGTTCCCGGCCTATACATCCTAAAAGATAGCCAAGAAATCAACAGTCTTTGGCCCAAATCACAGTTACCTATTTTACTGCTTTTTTTTTTTTTTTTTAATAAATAAACAAAGCCCAGAAGATATTTGAGGGAAAAGGAATGAATAAAGCAATAGAAACTGAATCCTAGGGAAAAATAAATCTGTGAAGGAAAAGCAGAGACGTCAAAACAATGAAAAAACAAAACAAACATGTCATTTAAGTATTCTCAGGTAGACTTCAGAATATACAACATCCCATTAAAAAAAAAAAGAAACAAAAAAGAAACAGAGAAAGAATAAGAAAGAGATCTTTGAAATAAAAATATGGTTTCTCATTTTGAATACAATTGTTAAAAAATTTTAGATATAAAGTAATGAAAATATCCCCAAAAGTTTAATAGAAAGACAAAGAAGCACAAAATATGATAAAAAAAAGTTGAGACACTTAAAGTAATTCTGTATGTGTTATACAAAGAAAGAACATAGAAAGAAAAATAGAAAACATCATGAAGGAACAAATACGAGAACATTTTCCAGAACTAGATGTCATTATTCAATCTGAAAAGGATCCCAGTGACTCAATACAGTGAATGAGAAAAATGATCACTATCTAAAAAGATCACCATAATATTTAGAAAAGCAAGGAGTAAAAGGAAGATACAAGTAGCTTTCATCAAGTAAAAGCAGGGAATCTTCAAAGGAATGAAAAATCATCCTGCCATTAAATTTTATCAGAAAGATAAAATAATTTCAAATTATGTTGCATATACCCAACCAAACTATTCACTAATTCATGAGAACAGGGACATTGTCAAACAAATTAGAACTCTATATATTCTTTTTGCATCATTTTTTCAACAGTTCACTAGAGATGTGGTGTAGCAAAAGCCCGAGCGTTAACGTACAAAGAGGAAAACATGAGATACCAGAAACAAAGGCTTTAACTTTGTAAAGAAGTGAATGGAAATCCCAGGAAGATATCTCTGTAGCCATCTTCACATTTAACCAGTTTAGACTTATGCAAAAGGGAAGTATACTCGAGGAGGCAGATCTCTGAGAACAGAAGCAAAACAAGTAAAATAAATTATGAAGCATATGGGGGAAAATGGAGCAAATAGTGTAAGAAAAAATGTAACAAGATATTTCAAGAAAAAAATGCTGAAAAAAAGAGAATATGATATCATATAATAACACAAATAACATTTATGTTATCATTAATTATGTAAAATCTACTTATTGATTTTTAACTTACAGTTTTAACTTACAGTCTTGACTGTTGTTTCTTTCTCAGTCCTGACTGGACATTAAAAATATCTGTGGAGTTTTGAAAAGTAACCCCAGATTTACTAAATCAGAACTCTGGGGATAAGACCTGGGTAATTAGTATTTTTGAACTTTCCTAAGAAAATCTTATGTGCAGTCAGATTTGAGAAATGTTGTTAGAAACCAAACATAAGATATTTAATTATGCTTTTAGGGGGGAAACCTATGTTATCAGTTTAGTGATTGGCTAAGAAGGTAGGGATAGTGAATAAAGATGAAGAGAAACCTGAAGATATTGTACTCAGCTTAAAAAGTGGGGATCTAAAAGATACTATCCATTGTTATTAGATAAAAAAAAAATATTCCCTAAACCTACAATGACAACAAATTAAGGACCAAAAACCGACAACAAAAACTTGTGATAAGACTGGGCAAGATGGCGTTGGTGTAGGAGGGCGCACACTGCAAGCTCCCAGAGCAAGGCGGATTGGGGACGGGGTCCTGCCCGGGGGTCTGTGCTGTGCACGCGTGGAGTGAGAGGCTTGGGACATCTATCTGCGCGGATCGGCGGCGTGGACCGAACGGCGGAGATTCGTGAGTTTTGAGGCTGCCAGTGGAGGTTGGCACAGGCGGCTGAGCCCCGCGGTTAGGGAAAAAAAAAATAAAACAGCCATTTGGAGCTGTGGGCGGGGCGAAAAAGTTTTATTTTCTGGGGAGCTGGCTGCCTGGCGCCCCTTGGACCTTGTGTGAACAGAGCAAACGAGCTAGTCAGCACCCGGTGAACCGGAGGGGGGATTTTGGTCGGGGAACACAGCTGATTTCCCTAGCCACCCAGGGATAAGACCCGGGCCGCTGCGGAGCCAGGAGGAAGGGACACTTCCCAAAAAAGGGAGGGTTCGGTTGGAAGACAGGGAAGGGTATTTTATATTTTTAGACATCGATCTGGCTGCCTGCACCGCCCCATAGCTTTGGGGAGCAGATAAGCCGACCTGAAGCAGCATTAGGCTGAGAGCAGATGCGAATCTGCACTCAAACTGATTTACTGAGCAGCCCAGTGACGCTGGAGCTCGGCACCAGAAGGGGCGGAATCCGCCCTCTTTAGCACTCCTCACTGACTAACATCAGACCTTCAGCTAACCTGGGGAGTCCGGAAAGTGGGACGTGCTTGATTAATTTCCACGGGCCCAGCTAGGGTCCCTTCCGTAAGGGGGTTGGTCTAGAAGAGGAATTATTTTGGGTCCTGCATTTGGCTAATAATAAAAAAAAAAAAAAAAAAAAAGTGAGGTCACCTCAACAATTGAAAAATAAATTCTTTTTAATTTAGTTTAATAGCTAAAAGCTGCTTCAGGACCTGCATATAGAACCCTGTGGGGAAATTCATTGATAAACACAAGTAGGCAGGAAGGATCCACGTGGACCCTAGGGAAATCATTGACCCCCCTTAGCTCTGTTTGACTGCTTGCCTGTGTGGATCTTTGGTTTCTCTCTGTTACTTTCTGGTCTATTGCTATTATTCCCATTTTCCTCCCCCCTTCCTTTTTCCTTCTATTTTTTTTTTAAATAGGTGCTGCCAGCTGGTCGCTTCTTTGCTGGGCTTCTTATTCAGTAATTTCCCACTCGCTGTATATATTGATTCTGTATTACAAACTATCGCTTATCCTTCCTGCATGTTTCTGCCTTCTGTTTTCTGTTGTGGCTGTTAGAGACAACATTTTTTCATAGGCCCACAACTTAAGGGTGTCAATTTCTATCCCATCTATTTTGTTTTCTTCTTCTTTTTCCTTTTTTTTTTTTATTAGTATTAACTTTTTCCTTTCAGACCTTTCTCTACTATTTCTCTACCTCCTCATAATTCTAGCCTTCTAAATCACTATATATATATTCCTCCATTTGTTTTCCCAGTCCATTATAGGAACTCCATATTTTTTCCTAGTACTCTACACTGCCTACACAAGTTAAATATTCATCTCATTAAGTCTCATTTTGCCCCTCTTCTATCTTTTATCAATATTTCTATTATCCTTCTGCCTTCCTTACATCTTTTGATTCCTCTGGCCCTAACCTTTTGCCTTCAAGGGAACATAGAAAGAAGTAATGAAATAAAATAAGAAGAAAAACTGCCAAAGAGAAAACTTAACTCACACGCAGAACCAACAGCTAAATAAAATTCTAGAGCATAGAGAAAAGCTAATCAACTGAACAGACCCATCAAGATAATATGATGACCAGAGGGCAACAGAAAAATACAAATGACTCTGAAAAACTGGAAAACATGGACCAGTCCAGTGCACAAAATAAAAACCAGGAAGCAATGCAGTACATCGAACAACTAATCAAAGCTATCCAAACAAATATCATGGACCAACTTAAAGAACTGAAGGAAGAGATTAAGGATATAAAGAAGACACTGGGAGAACATACTGAAAAAATAGCTAACACACCTAAAAAGGTAATGGATATGATGGCGAACAAAGACA
>JAKSZT010054215.1:39063605-39103515 GCA_026826555.1 Tolypeutes matacus
TCTCTCTCTCTCTCTCTCTCTCTCTCTCTCTCTCTCTCTCTCGACTTGTTATTTATAGTCCCTGGTTCTTAAGTTTGTCAGGAATACTAATTTCTAGATTTTCCATTCTCAAACCTGGAAAGATCTCATCATTCAAGTCTCAATTCAATAGCTCATTACAGAGCTCTTTCTTTCTTCCTTGGAATTAGTCACTCTCTTTTCTTTGCCCCCACAGCCTCTTGCAATGAAACTTTTTAAATCCTTCTTGTATTTCCTTACTATTTAGGGACTCAAACATAAGTCTAGTGTGTATAACATTGTAGGTACTTAATAATTGTGCCTGAATGACTAAATATACATGCTATGAAAAAAAAAAATGCCCAAGGAGGTAGAGAAAAAAAATGTAATAATAATGTTATTGATAAGAACAAAATTTATTGAATACTTCCCTTGTCCCAGATTCTATGCTAAATGAATAATTTGCACATTTTATTTCATTTAATGCTTAGAATTCAAAGTAACTTATAATATAGTTAACTATTATCATTCACATTTTGAAAATGAGACAATTGAGCCTCAGGAAGCTTAAGTGCCTTTTGCAAAGTCACACTGCTAGCAAGTAGATTATCTATTGCTGTAGTTATCTATTGCTGCATCATAAATCACCCCAAAATTTAGTGGCTTAAAACACCATCATTTTATTATTTCTCACAATTATATGGGTTAATTGGGGGCCAGCTAGTAGGTTTCTCCACTACTCTGGGGGTCTCTTATGCAGTTGCAGCGAATGGCAAATGCTGTCAAATGGGTGGATGCCAGTTGCCTCAGTTTTCTACATTGTCTTGCTTTCCATGACCTCTCTACTTGGCCTCTCTCTCCTGCAGGCTAGCCTGCAATTTATAACATGTGGCCAGGGCTCCAAGGAAAACATCGAAAGCTGCCAGGCTTTATTAATGCCCAGATCAGGAGTCCCAGAATGTCACTTTCCCCACATTCTATTTGTTGCAACAATCATAGACCCAGTCTAGATCCCCAGGTAGGAGGAGATACATGTGCATGCAGAGCAGGGCAGGGAGTTTGTGGCCATCTTTTGTTTTTCTCAATCTTATTAGAGAGGCTGAAACATATTGCTTCTTTTCCATTTATATCAGAAAGCCTGAGCAAATGTGATATTAATGAGATTGCTTAGGATTCTTGAAGTGCAGAATATAAAAGAATTAAAAGGAATATTAACAGAATTAAGGGCCCCTAACTTGATTTGACTTTGTTTTCATAAGGACCATGAAAAATATCTCCTTTACCAGTAACGTAATGAAAATCATACTTATATTTCTGAAGAAGGTGTTAAAACAATGTGGAAGTTAGAGAAAATGGCTAATAGAACTTATAGAATTTGAACCTTAGACAAGAAACTGCTAAGAAGATCTGCTCTGCAGCAGAAGCAACCGCTGCTTGTAGCCATGGTGTTGCAAGGAAGGTACCAGAAAAAAATATCCTAACCTCCATCTCTTCTTACCCTCTGGTCCCCTGCTAGCACCTTCCACTGGCTGAACCTAACCCATACCCAGAGAACAAGGGAGCCCAGGAGATGCAACTGACAGCGTCAACCTCTAGGGACAAAGAGCAGGGCAGAGAATGGCAGTAAGAGGAAGATGGCAATAGAGGATAACCTGCGTATTTTATTTGCTGTTTCTGATATTGTTATTATTATTTTCATTTATCCTCTATATTGGACCTAGAGTGAAAAAAAAAATCTTTTCAGCTGATTTGATTTTCTAGATAACTGAACTCTAGTTGACTGAGGTTTTATTTATTTGAGGTAAGTACATGGAACATATGTTCTTTAATATGCATTTACAGAGAAATTAAGATTGCTCTCCTCCTCCCTGTTTCTTTTTCCTTTGTCCTCCTCTCTTCTCATCTTTTCCTTTCTTATTTGTTCATCAGAGGATCTTGAGATTCAGAATAACTGGTTCAGAAAGAAATGTTCATAATTAAAATTGGCTGGATGTTCATACTGCGTCCTAGGTAGAAAAATGAACAGAAATCCTTTTTCACTCTTTCTATAGAAGAAACTTCAGCAGCATTCCAAATCTGGCTTTCTGATCCTTGTCTAATCAAAGCATACACCAGAAAGGAAAATGATATAAAGCTTCTTTTTCCCCCACTGTGATTTTTATTCTGGGTCACCATATTTCTCTTACAGACCATTTTATACTTTAAACATTTCTGTCAAATTAGCTTCTGAAATTAGAACAGATGATGTCCTGGAACAACCTCAAGAGGCACAATTTTTCACAGGTTGGTGTCTTTAATTTCAATTTCTAATTAATGAAATCCATCATGATGATTCATGTTGCTTTACTGTTTGGGCCCATCTCATCCTCTTTCCTTGTTTTCACTGCACTGTGGCATTCATTAAGGTAGGACATAAACAAAATTGGAGGTGAGTGGGCAGGGGGTGGGGTGGGAGGATAATTAATGGGATAAAATAGTATTTCCATGGAGAGGCCTCAAACCACTCTGCTCTCTTCTAGTGATTATACTGATGAAGCCCATAATGGAGTTGCCAGTCTCCATCCTACAACTGAAACATCACAGAAATCCTTCACTTCTGCATTATTTTTATTTAATATACGGCTCCATACAGATTGTGGCACCCTAGAATGTCCACTGTTGCTCCATCTAACTTTTCTCTCATCTCCCATAAAGAATTAATTTTAAAAAATTACATAAATGTTCCATATGGATGTTTCCATAGGGAAAAAATGATGTCCAAGGAAAAATAATCAACATGTTAAAATAGATCATCTGAGAGATACAAAGTGGTCCTGCATAAGTCAGCACAACCTCCCATAAACCTCAAGACTGACTCAGCACACACGGGCAGCGATTAGTTCTCCAAAGCATCTTTCTATTTCCTTTATGCGTTAGGAGCCAGCTTTTAAGAAGTCCATAATAAGAGGAATCAAACTGGCTTCTTAATTACTGAGATCACAAAAGGGGTTGATGGCCCCTTTAGGAATAAATGAAGCCTTGACTTATAAACTCCTGCAATTGTGCTACTTTGAGTTTCGGGCTTTCTTTGCTGAGTTTGATACCTGAAACAAAAAGTATTATTTACATGCTGTTCAAACAATTCTATCTGTTCTCTAAAAACACACATGATCACTGGTGCTTTAAGGAAAAACTCTGCACTATTATATGGCACTTATTAATTTGGAAACTTTCTCAAAGGTCAAATCACATGAATGGAATCTAATATAGTTGTGATAACAAAAAGAAATACTTTTAAAAGCATGGCCTTCATTTAGGAATGACTATTGCATGCAATATATTTACATATAAGAAAATTAAAAAATGTAATTAAAAAGCAATTTAAATGTGAATATATCAGCTTTTATGCATGTTACCTTTCTAAGGTGTGATCCAGGAAAAATCCAAATCCCAACTTCTCCAGAAGACTCAATAGTGTGTTTGGCTTTATTTGACTCCCCCGGCCCCTTTCTGCTTCTCCCCCTGAGCTTTTCTTCTATTTGCCCCACTGTACACACACATGCTACAACATGCAAGTATGCACACACACATAAATGCACAGAGATTCATTGTAGCTCCACACCAAGTGATCAGAGCATCACTGTGCTTATGACGTGATTTAACTGGTTATAAGGGAAGCCAAAACTATTTAAGCTCACTGATCTGCAATCTGCCTATCTCAGTTGTTTCAACCACAGAATCACATCAACATGTGGAAACTCATTGCTAGGTCATCTGCCTGCAGTGTTTGATTTTGTAATCCAACAAAGGCTGAAAATGGGCATAATCACTGTGTTCTGGAAAATGAAATGTACTGAAGATTCTCATGAGTGGAACTGAATGCATTTGATACTAAAAGATATAGTTGAAAATTCAAAACAAAACAAAAGTTGAGAAAACCAGTAAGCTGTTCATATTCACAGCACCAGCAACTATTCTCATTAAACCAGCAACCATTTTGATTAAGTTTTCACTGAGTTGGCAGCTGCAGTATTATATTGATAAAAGCTGGGAAATACAATGATACCTCATTTATCTGAAATGGCCAAGAAATTATGTGTTATGAATGACTGAAACTGTCATCATGAAACATTTTTTTATCATTTATATATGCCTTTTCCTAACTTACTTAATGTATTATATTAAAACAAACAAATTTCTTTAGGATTCAACATCATCATTAGGAATCAATCAAGCAAACCAATCAAATTGATTGAGCCTTGAAATTTCCAGTAATGTCAGCAAGAGAAGTGGATAAATAAACACTCCCACAGATATCAATTATAAAAATTAGGGTAGAATATATTATCAAAACTATTTAAAATCATTGGAAAGGATTCGAAGCAGAGAGAGTTAACTCTCAAAAAAATCTGAAAATAGTAAGAAAATATATACAAGTTTGTGTTTTTCTGGTTTGAAAATGTTGCTTATCACCCAGTGTGGCATTGTTGGCAGTGGAAAGTTTTAAGGAGAAACAGAGTATTTTACAAAGCCCCAAAATGTCTCCTGTAAAATATTTATTAATTACTGTGGTGTTTTTAATGTATGCCTACAAATTTTTTCATACTCCTTTCTTCCAGAAAGTAGAGTTTAATTCAGCTTATACCCCCTCCTTTTGAATGTGGGCTGGACTTAGTGACTCATTTCTAACAAATAAGTATGGAAAGGGAAAAATGCTAACTTTACAATGGGGAAATCCTGCAGGCATCACTTTAACCAAGTTACAAAGTTAGCACCACCAATTATGTCATGTTGATATCATGTACCCACTGATATGTGTTGAGAAGGCACTTCAACACTGTGGTATTCTTCCCCTAAATCCTAAGCCCAGAATAAAAATAGAAAATGTCAGACAAACCAAAATTGAGCAACATTCTGCAAAAAACCTGACCAATATACTTCGAATGTGCCAAGATCATGAACAACAAACGAAGACTGAGAAACGATCACAGATTGGAGGAGACTAAAAAGTCACAGCAACTACATGCAACTGGACATCCTAGATTGGATGCTAGAACAGGAAAGGAACATAGTGGAAAAACTGGTGAAATCTGAATGAAGTCTATAGTTAAAAGTATTGTACCGATGTTGATTTCTCAGTCTTGGTCATTGTACATGGTTTTGTTAACAGTAGGAGAGGCTGGGTTAAAGATATGCAGGGGAATCTCTATACTATCTTTGCAAGTCTTCTGCAAGTGTAAAATTATTTCAAAATGAAAAGTTAAAGACAAAACAAAACAAACAAAAATATCATTTCTTATCTTACCTTGCACACTTTGAATGAGCTGAAAACTCAGCTCTCACTAATTTTCCAATTGCAGGAAGCCAGAAAAAGATTCATTATTACTGGCTCCACATTTGCACAGATAGCTCGGCTCTATCCAGTATATGCTCTATCCAAGGTATGTTGTCGATTGCTATTGGATAGGATTTTGACAACTTCACATATAGGCTGACACTTTGACCAACATTAGAAGAAAATATTTAAGAATTTTCAAAGGAAGAGTGGAAAGCATGACTTGTTACCTGATTGGCAAAAGATCACCAAACCAGATTGACAAAGAATATGGAAGGATAGTTGTCAGTTAAGTTGACCTAAAAGAGAGTCCCAAGAAGAATGGCAGGTGTCTTTCTTACAAACTGGATGATTGGCCTCCCCAGTACTCATCTTTATATTAGGAGGTCCTAGGTTGTTTTCCCTGAATTCAAGAAGGCTCCCAGCTTGGGAAGTAAGAAAAAGTAAAGGTATTTGCCTTTGCACATTTGAAAAGATGGTCATTAAAAAGCAAACACTCTTTGGAACGCAGATGTGTCTCAGTCTAAGGCAAACAGTTACTGGAAGGACATGTTCTTATCAATCAAAGCAATGAGCAAATGAGGAGATGCATGTTTAGAAATTATATACCACTTAATTTGCATAAGAAAGAATTCTATTTTTAAGAAGAAAGAATAATCCAGGCAGAAACAAACGACAAATAAAAGGAATTAGTTCAAGGAAATTAATAATTTGATAGAAGGTGAGAAAATAAAAATCCATCCTAATAATCGAATTCCTAAGTTTGAAACAACCATGAAGGTGGCTGAACCTGTCCATGTTATGGATGTTTCAAAGGAGAGATGAAAGTATAGACAAATCTATCTGTCTCATTTGGGGGATGAAATCTCGAGTTGTGACTTCCTTTAGCTCTTGCAATCAGCAAATTATGGACAAAGCTCTATGGTCTTGGTTTCATAATTCTTAGTCCATACCATATAATGCTAGCCTAGTTTTTTAAATTAAAGAACAGTAAAAAATGATTCTTATTGAACACAACAAAGTACTATTTGTGCTAATCCCACTGTATATTTTTCTATGGAAATACCTATTTTAGAGTTTTTCAGAAACCATTTATTCTTTTTTTTTCACTTTTTTTTAAAAGTAACTTCAATTACATGAATGTTACAGAGAATATATAGGGGATTCCCATATGCCCTGCTTCCCACACCTCCCACATTTTCCCACATTAGCAGCATCTTTCATCAGTGTAGTACATTCATTGCAATTGATAAACACATTTTGTAGCATTGCCACTAAGCATGAATTATAGTTTATATTGTAGTTTATACTCTCCCATTTGACCCTGTAGATTATGGCCAGATATATAATGGCCTAAATCTATCATTGTAATGTTATTCAGGATGATTCCCGAGTCCCAAAAATGCCCCCCTATTACACCTGTTTTTCCCTCTCCCTAACCCTAGAACATCCATTGGTCACTGCCTCCACAGCAATGGTATTTCTTCCATTGCTAGAATCACAATAAGTCTATAGTAGAATATTAGTAAGTTTATTTTAGTCCATAGTTCATTTCCAATCCTGAGGACTCTGGGATGGTGATGTCCACTCCACCATTAATTGAGGGGAGTTTTGATCCCATATATCCAATGGATGGGACTTTCTTGCTTGCAATTGTAGGCACTCTCAGTTCCTTGGTATGTTGTTTGCCCATCATCTCCTTCCTGTTAGTTGTCCTGGTTGAGTCCACTGAACTGGAGAGTAGGTGTTACAACTCCGTTGAGATTCAGGGCTCAGCTGGCACATGGGCAGCCCAAAGATTTAAGTCTTTTGAATGTACACCTACCAACTCTAGTACTAATTATAAGTTCAAATAGAAAGATAGAAGAGTCATGCACAGGGAAACCACTTCTGAGTCCAACTTAGTCACACTGGGGAGCATAAATACCAGATCAGAGAACACTGGGAAGTGGCCAAATTCCTGAGCTGTTTACCCTGTTTATTCTTCTAAGCAAACAAATATTTCACCTTTCAAACATTTTTACAAAATGCCTGTATTAAAGATAATGTCCCAGTTTAGCCCTTGCTAAATTGAGCATACTGTCTAAATAAGTGAAGTCTGCATTACTGAACCTTTCTGTTTGTTGATAAGAAGAAAAATAGGAAAGGAAGAAAGGAAGAAAAGAAGAAAAGAGGGAAGGGAAAGAGAGAAAGGGAGGAAGTAAGAAAAGAAGTGCACAAAGGAGGTCATCTTGGTTCTCTAGAGAACAAAATGCATGTAATATGCACATTTATATTAACTTATTTCTTCTTTTTTCAATTCAGGCTTTAAAATTGTCCAGATCAAAGAGAAAAAAGTACTTTTAAGTCACGAAATTTTACTCTGTAGAGAGTGAAATAATGCAAAATAAATTTAAATACCAAGATATTTATTATGCCTTCATATTGAGTTCTTATATATATATATACTGTGCAAGATCATGAATTCCCATTTGAAAGATGAGGAGATTGAGGGACAGATGAAATTTCTGGACTTAAGGTAATAGAACTTGTTAACATAAGATCTCCATCTAATGTATTTCCTGTGATAACCCTAGGTTACATTACTGGAATATAAATAATTTTGAGGCCCTAAAAGATTCAGTTTGCGTCCTGTGTTTGCAAAATCTTTTCAAAATAAAATAACTTATTTTGGAATTTATATCAAGCTTTTCTAGTAATTAAATATTGTTAAGTAAAATAAAATGGCCTCCTCATTGGGCATTGCCAGGAGGGATCCCTTTCTAAGAAAGGATTTTCCAGAAGATCAAAAGCATTATGTGATATCTTTTGCCTCCTCTAGGATTCCGAAGCACTTTCTGCAAATGTCCTACAGCACTAAACATGCTGTGTGTGTACACTATGAACCTGTTCCACCATATCTGTAGTTTCAAAGCCTTGAAATATGTCTAGCAGAACAATCTCATATAGAATAGTCACTTCATAATTGTTTTCTGTGTTACTGGATTACAAGTGGGTTACAAGTGGAATAATTATTCAACAGGCTCTATACCTTGTTATTACATAAATTTCAAAAATTCAATTTTATTAGTCACTTTCATGAAATAACCCAGAACTATAGGATTCAGACTACCATCCTAACTTAAAAGATGCATCAAAATGCAATCTGTTAATTGATAAAAGGAAAATCTCTGATAACATTTACCTGAAAAGGAAATTCTTTTCTTGATGGATAAATAGATCATCCCACAAAGTCAATATGTACATAGAAGGCTTCAATGAGATTTAAGAAATTCTTATGTTTGAGAATTAGTAAATCTCATCTATTGGAAAAAAAACATTTATCCAGTGTACCAATAATCTTTCCCAGACAGATGAGAAATCTCTTTGTCTTTTTTTTTTTCAATTAGGGCCAAACATTTATTGGCTTAGTTGTTCATTTCTCTTTTCTCCTTTCCTTTTATCACTTCCACTTTCTCTCTGTCCCTTGATTTCTCCCTCTGAACCTCCCTCCCTGTCTCCTTACTCCCTCCCTTCCTTTTTTCCTTCCTTCTATAGTTTTATCTAGACAGGACTGAATAATGAAAATGAGACCTCTAGTGTGATTTAAAACTCAAAAGTCAATTTTCAATGAAAAGCCTCTCTTTTTACATAAATTAGATTGTCTCCTATTACATGATTTCTTAGGACCCTATAATTGTCCATACTAGTACTCGTCACAGTTGACTAGTTAAACTTGGGAAAATTGTATTTATATAAAATCATTTTCCACAACAAGATATTTGCGCTCTCTTATAGGAACTCATGAAATTGTTTTGTTACTTATGTATTCTTAGAATTTCATATAGGAACTTGAATTTTAAGAAACTAATGTAACACTATCAAGTTTCATTCCTTCTTAGGGATATTCCTGAGCCATCAATGTTCATTGCCTATTAGGGGAATTCCACAGGTGGGATATTAGATCTACATTGTTAGAGCTCCCAATTTCAGTTCAGTTAGTCATATCAGTTACTGTGCTAGATATTGGGACATGCAGATATCTAATTTTCTTGGAGGAGTTCAAGATATAAGTATGTGAGAAGAGGGTAGCTGCGTACCCACATAATTAGAAAACAGCATGGTAAGTGCATGGGAGTTTTATGCTCGATTGAATGCAGTAAAAAATCCTGGGAATGACTAAATATTCTTAATGAGGGAACTATATCAATAAAATATACTCCAGATTTTGCTGCAGTAACAAAGAACCTTAAAATCTCAGTGACTAAACCACAAAGGTTTTAGTGCTTGTTCATATCACATGTCTACCACTCAGCTCTTTTCCAGGTTGTCTTCCCCTCAAGACCCAGTCTGGCAGACGCTGCACCATCTCAAACACTGCTAGCTGTGGTGACAGGAAGAAAAGTATCCTAGAGGATCTCACACAGGTAATTAAATGTTCTGACTCAGAACTGTCATAACATCACTTCTGTCTGCAATGCTTCAGCCAGGTATAGGCATATGGCCCCAACGAACTTCAAAAAGATGCCACAGGCAACTGAAATTAAAAATGTCCAAAACTAAATCACCCTTATTCTCTAAAATTTGTTATCCTTCTGTATTCTTTTCTCAGTAAATGGCTCCAGAATCTAGCTAATGGACTGGGCATATACCTAGATGATACACTTATCTTTCTCTTCTTCTCCCACTTTCATTTAATCACCAAGTTCTATCTACTCTATATGTCACACATGGCTAGTATATGTTCTCTTCTCTCTGTCACCATTGTAAACACTACTGTCAAAAACCTGACCCTGGGAGCGGACATGGCCCAAGCATTTGAGAGCCTGATTTCCTATATGGAAGGTCCTAGTTTTGGTTCCCGGTGCGTCGTAAAAAAAAGCAACAAGTAAAACAAATGGAAAAAGCAAGACAGCGGAACTTATGTGGCTCAGTGATTGAGTGCTGGCTTCCCACATACAAGGTCCTGAGTTCAATCCCTAGCCCCAGTACCTAAAAAAGAAAAGAAAAGAAAAGAAAATAACTGAAAACAAAAACCTGACCCTTGGCATGATTGCTACCATATCTTTTTTTTTTTTTTTTTTTCAGTTAAGATTTTTAAGTTTTTATTTATTTAAACATTTAAACAGGATAACATGGATGAATCTTCAGGACCTTATGTTGAGTGAAGCAAGCCAGGCATTGAAGGATAAACAGTACATGACCTCACTAATATGAATTAAGCAAATTAAGCAGACTCAGAGAACTATTGTCTGGAAGATAGGCTTACAGGAAATAGAAAGGGAGAAGAAAGTTGTAAGCAAACACCCATACGGAAGTCATCTAATGTAAGGTGAAAGTGTGTAGTTGTGTATTGAAGGGATATGACAGGGCGACAGTGATATTATTGGGTTGGGTGGTGCAGGTTTGACAGGTGGGTAGATTAGGGAGGGTGGCTGGAAGGTTCAGAGAATTGGGAAGAGGGTTGGGAGAGAGACCAGCTGAACGCTGGGGATTTGCGAGTATGTGGTTGAAAGTACAAAGTTGGGAATGCTCTTATGGCAATATGACAAGGAAGGGTTACTGGTTTAGGGTGTTGGATGGGGGGCATTTGGGACAGGGTGCACATGGAACAGGTTTCTAGGGAATGTGTGAGTGATCATTTTGTCATAATGTGTTGTACAAGTGGGTGGAGACCCACATAATGAGCAAAAAGTAGTTGGACTCCCATACTTGGGAGGACTGATTTGTTCACAAATAGAGAGATGGGAGTCTCTCGAGAGCATGGGGAGGACAAACCAGTGTGTCAAGACCTCAGTGTTGTTGCAAGTAACTATGAATCTTGTCATCCAAGGAGTGAAGTCAGGCAGTTGCCATGGGCCCCGAGGGGAAGGGGATTGGAAAATAGAATAGATCAAACTGGGGGTATTTAGTGGGCAATGGAAGTGTTCTACATGGTCTTACAATGATGGACACAGGCCATGTTAAATATCATCAAAATTTATAAAAATGTAGGGTCGAAAATGTAAACCATAATGTAAACCATTGACCATGTTTATCAGCTATGTTTCACTATTTGTATATCAGTTATAACAAAGCTACCATCCACATATAAAAAGTTATTAATTCGGGAAAGAGGAAAAGGGGAGGATGTGGGGTATATGAAAGTCCTCTGTATGCTGTATGTGACTTTACTGTGACCTAAAACTTCTTTGAAAACAAAATGAAAAGTAGTAAGACACTGGAGAATAAATGCAAGAAATTGCCACTGTATAGACAGTACACCAGATATTACAGTGATGAAAAACAAAATGAAAAAAAAATTTTTTAAATATTTTTCATTATTTTTTAATATCCCAAAATTTTATTTTATTTTTTTTTATTTTTATATATTTTATTTCTTATATTTAAACTTATCATTATTATTTCATTTTCCTATTAATTGTACTTGGCTATTTTAATGGCTTCATTTTTGAAGAAGCTTTGCATCATAGAAGGGTTACAACTGGGGCAAGGGAGGATCAGTGATGTGTGGGGTGTCAGTGATGGGGGATACATGGGAGGAAGTTCACCTGTACATATATATAAGGTATATAAAAATGTTCAAATGTTCACGGAGCATTGTCACAGTGGGTAGAGACTCACACAAGAGCCGAGAAAATATTGAATTTCCATCCTGGAGAGCTCTGCCACATTCTGTAATGGAGCAGCAACAGTCCGCCAAGTGCAGGGGCAATGACTGGTTAAGGAAGATGATCCACTGATGGGCCCTTGATATTGACAACTATGCTTATGAGCCTTTGCTCTTGAAACTTAGCCTATTGTTGTGGGGTGCCTAACAGTTGCCTCCTGAGAGCTTACTTGTTGCTCAAATGTGGCCTCTCTCTAAGCCAAACTCAGCATATAAATGCACTACCTTTGCCCCAGCGTAGGACATGACTCCCAGGGGTGAGCTTCCCTGGCATGGAGGCATTGCTACCAAGCACCAACTAGCAATGCAACTGGAAAAAGACCTCGAATAAAAGGAGGAAAAGGTAAAAACAAATGAGTTTATATGGCTAAGAGACTTCAAAGTGAGTCAGGAAGTCATCCCAGAGGTAATGCTTATGCGCATTGCCGCAGGATCTCATAGACTGACAAAGTGTATACTACCACAAATAGTGGAGCTCCTCTGGGCTCAGGAGACACCCAGGTCCTAGAGTCAGGGTGGATAGCTCTGGAGTTTGGTGTCTTGCCAGTGGGCCTTACTTTGGAGTTTGTGCTCCTGAGAGTGACAGAGTTGGACTCAATTATGTCTTTCCTACACATGACTCATCTGTTCCTTCTATTTAAACCTATACTTGGTGCTGGAGTTTGTACGTGTACATCCAAGAGACTTGAGTCTTTGAGCTGTCCATGTGCCAGCTGGGCCTGGAACCTCAGCAGAGTTGCAACACCTACTCTCCAGTTCATTGGACTCACCCAGGACAACTAACAAGGAGATAATGATGGACAACTACCATCCCAAGGAACAGAGAGAATCTGCAACTGAAAGCAAGATAGTCCCATCCATCTTCCTCATAGGATATAAGCCCCCTCTCAATCTGAGGTGGAGTAGGCATCACAATCCCAGAATCTTCAGGATTGGGGAAAGAACTATGGACTAGAGTGGACTTACTGGTATTCTATTATAGATATATTGTGATTCTAGCAATGGAAGAAATTAAAAATTGATGTGGAGCCAGTGGCCACTGGAGGCTCTGGGGACAGGGGGAGGGAAAAACAGGTGTAATACTGAAGCTTTTTCAGGACTTTGGAATCGTCCTGAATGACATTGCATTGACAGATATATGCCATTATATATGTTCCCATAGCCTGCAGAATTGTGTGGGAAAGAGTGTAGACTACAATGTGAACTATGGTACATGCTTAATGGCAAAGCCCCAGGATGTGTTTACCAATTGCAATGAATGTGCCACTCTAATGAAGGATGTTTATGTGGCAGGGAGTGGGAGGTGTGGGGAGTGGGGCATAAAATCTAAGTATTTTTTTTAATAAAAAGAATTATTATTTAAAAAAAAAAGATTTTTAAAGTTTTATTTATTTAATCCTGCTCCCCCCACCCCCAACCCCTGCTGCTTCTACTTGCTGTCTACTTTCTGTGTCCATTCATCACATGTTTCCTGTGTCTGCTTGTCTCCCTTTGTTGCGCCATCTTGCTGTGCCAGCTCTCCACGGGCACGGGCCATCAGCTCTCCACAGGCATGGGCCATTAGCTCTCTGTGGGCATGGGCCAGCTTGCCCTCACCAGGAGGCCTCAGGAACTGAACTCAGGGCCTCCCATATGGTAGATGTGAGCCTAACCACTTGAGCCACATCTGCTTCCCCACTACCATATCTTTTAATTGGTCTCCCTGTTTCTACTCATACTACCTTTTAATACATTTCCCAAAATTTATTCAGTCCTAACTTCTCAAAAACAAACTCACCATATCCAACCTGTAAAAACTTCCCATTGTTCTTATGAAAAATATCAACCTTTTTACCATTGCCCTCACCTATCAGCTTCATGTCATTCTTCTACTTGGTCTTTGTACTACAGCCATAATGATCTTTGTCAGTTCCACACTCCCTTCTGCATTACTTCATTAGTCTCTCCAACTACAGTGTTTTGGGCTTAGCACCCACCAGACATTATATCTCAGGTTGAACATTATTTCTAAATGGGAGCCTTCCTGAACTACATCCACCATCCTCAATTAGGTCAAGTCCTAATATTCTGTGCTTTTCCATAGCAAATACTAAAGTACAAGTAAATAATTGGCATTAGTTTCTTAATGTGTTTTTTGATTACTATTGTTTTCTTCATCATAAAAGTGTCCATGTCTCTTTTGTAAACAGTTTCCCAGCACACAGAACAGTGCCCTAACTATACCAGGTATTGAATAATCATGTGGTCTATTAATAGTTCTTTTTGTAACCCCCTTTGACTCCACCTACATCACCTCCAAATAGTTTTCTACAATTTCAACTGGACTTCTTGCTTGGGACCCATAGGTCTGTTTCCGCTTGCTACCCTATGAAGGCCAAACTCCCCTTTTGGTTATCTGAGTTTCAGCTACTGTATTTAATGACAGGCTTCAACAATAGCTAAGAGCACATTGGAGCTCAGAGCTCTTTGAATGCATGAGGGGTGGAGGAGAATGTGTCAATTGATATTAGAAGTTACAATCATCATCACCCACCAGCTTTAAAACTATGTCTAAAATCATTACAGCTTCAATTGCTACCAGAGTTTAATATTATTATAAACTCTTTGATATCAATTATGATGATAAGAGAGCAAAATGAAAACCATGGAGAATAAAAACAAGTGATAAAAGAAACCACTGTGTAGTTTGTTTATCAGCCGTACCACCTATGTTTTTTTACTGAATGATTTTTCCCACAATATAATGAATATATCATTCTCAATCCTCTCTCCTGGGAAACCTATTCACAAATAAACAAATAATGAGTTATTATTTCCTTATCATTTCCTTATTTAATAGCATTGGCATTAGAATATCAGATTATGAGACTATTACATGGTGCATCCTCTCTGTCTCTCTGTCTCTCTGTCTCTCTGTCTCTTTCTCTCTCTCACTCTTTCTCTCTCTCATGCTCTAAGAAAAACCCTTCTTCTCTGGATCTAGGATGACTTGCTCTAACTGTGCAATATGTAATCCTTCTAATTAATAAATCCATTCAGTGCTTACTCTTCTATACATTTTAATGAAGAGAGATTAGCTCAGTATTGACCATAGCTATAGCAGCCACTTGGATATTTCATCACTTGATTTTTCCTGGAGATTGTGTTTATTTATTCAGTTTCCTTTATGCCTTTTAAATTGTGAACACCTTCTGTGACATTAATTCATTAGTTGTTCCTCCACCTGTTTGAAAATCTCATTGGTTTAAATGAAAGTTAATGGATGTGAATTGGTTGTGTTCAAAATGAAGTTAAAAAGGTAAAAGGAATTTTCTCATCTTTGCTGACATAGCAACATGTAAAGGTATTAGCCTTTATTTTTCTCCAAAGTAATTCAAGACTGACTTTTTGTTTTCAATCTCAGAATCACAATTATTTGTGAATATTCTTGCTGACCTGATTTTGTGATAATATAGCATTCGCTATATTAGAAACCATGCATGTGTCCTCAGACCTAGTTTTTGTCCCTAGGTCTGGTTTTTAGAATGCTGGTGATAAACTAAGCCTGATTTATTATATGACCATTCTGTATGGGAAAAGACTGTAACTTTGGGTATCTTTGGTCAACCTTAAGAGATGTAGCAGGGGGATGAATGTGGCTCAGGTGGTTGGGCGTCATCTCCCATATGGAGGGACCTGGGTTCGACCCCCAGGACCTCCCAGTAAAAATTAAAAAAAGAAAAATATAGAAGGCGCATGGGCCACCAGAACCTGTGCGCAGGTGCACTGTCAGGCCCTGCTAGCAGGTGAGCCACCAGGCCCCATGTACGGGTGTGCCACCAGGCCCCATGAGTGGGTGAGCCATCAGGCCCCGCAATCCACACAGCAAGATGATGATGTAACAGGAGAGTGACACAAATGAGAGCCAAGATGAGACACACCGAAAAACCAGGAACTAAGGTGGCGCAGATGGTAGGAGGATGCCTTTCTCTCACATCGGAGTTTCCGAGGATCGAATGCCAGTGAAGACAGGAGGAGAAGGATGAGAAGAGAGGGCAGGAAACAGACACAGAGAGTTGCCCAGCGAATGGACACAGATGGATAAAAGCAAATAAATAAATAAATCCTTAAAAAAATGTATAGGGGAGGAAGATTTGGACTCTAGTGAGTAGTAATACTTTGACGATGCTCTTTCATGATTTGTTAAGAAATGTTTTACAACAATGCAGGATGTTTGTGTGAGAGGGTGATGTGTGGGAGCCCTGGGTGATGTGATGTTATGCATGTTTGTTTTGTAAGATCACGATGTTTACTAAACACTTATAGTTTATGTATGTTCATGTATGAATGATATACTTCAATAAATTGTTTAAAAAAAAAAACGAATCACAATTACTTAGATAATCCAGGCAGAAGTCCCATGTCTTTAAGCTGGGCTAAATGAACCTTATTATTTATATTTTTTACTAGAAAATAGTGGATTCTTTTGGCTTTTTATTGTTTGTGGGGTTGAATCTTAGATTTGTCTTAAATTAATATTATAGACATAACATTAAAAGAAAATATATTTGTTTGCCCTTGTAGTGTAAGGATGTGTGCTTGTGTAAGAGAAAGTGCTACTTGAAATGGAACTCATTAAAATACTACCAATAAAATTCTTTCCATTCATTCTACCTCTATTTTCTATTATATTTTTGCCTTTACATTTATCTCAGGTTAGCGACTAAGTCCTCCTAAATCTGTGAATCTTAACTCAACTCTCCTTATGATATTCATCAAACACTCTTCTAGATCAGAACTCTTTCCATTCCAGTAACTCTAAGGCCCACTCAGCATGGGTTGCATTCTATTTCTCTACTTGTCACCTGGAAGCAGTAGCCCTGAGAACATAAGAATTCAGGGTTTGTGTGTGTGTGTTTATTTAATTTTAGCCCAAATTTGACCAATATGCTTGTAGTTTAAAAGGTGGCTTTATTTATATCATCTCATTCATCCTCAAATAATGCTAGATTATTTTATAAAAGAGAAAAATGAGGTTCATGTAGATCAAATGATTATCATTGTATGACTTGTAAATAACTGGTTTGGAACTAAGAATTTAATACTTCTAAATCCAAACCCTAATTTACTTTTCATTATATTATAGCTGTACTACTTCCAGCCTAGTCAATTTATACACTGTCTAATATTGTTATGGCTAGTTGGTAAAGATGTCTTCACAGGTCAAAGGACAAAATCAATTGATTTTCTGTCATTGAGTCTAAGAAAGCAGAGATATCTTGATACCTCATCTCTTAATATTATGTAATATGAGTGAAAAATAAAATATGAATCAGACAATTGATTGGAAAAGAGGAAGGAGATGGATGTCGAATAGATTCTAAAATAAAGCATTTTTGAACAAAGAAATTCTAATTGAAGAGGAAGGAAAAGCGCGGTGGTAAGAAAAATAAATGCTATTTCCTTTCCTTACCTTCCTGAAATTGGAGAAGGCTCTTCATTTTGTCCTTGATGAATTATTATTATTATTTCACTTTGTTTTGAGAACAGAGAATATGTGTAGCCAAGGACAATCATTTGACCTCATGGGCCAAGTATTTCTACAGAGTGAACAGGATAGCTTAATTATTTTCAGTTCAAAAAGGTGACTGTGGTAGTGGAAAATCCTAAACAGAAGGACTTCTTACGTGCCTATTCCTGTCAGAAGAGATGACAACACTTACAAAACCAGGAACTTAACACTATGGCACCAAGCAAGGGTCAAAAAGTTATTTGCCAGATTTCCACAGGAGCCATTTTATCAATAACAGTTGTATGTGTGATTAAATTTTCTAGTTGAATTCTGTGCCCATAGTGTCTATAAAATTTTCACAATACTTATGTTCCCCACATGAATCAAATGAGGTAGATATTTCCATATATAATATATGTGAAAAAAATGGGATATTTATAAGATTCTTATTCTGAGCTCTCTGTGCCGGCATGTGGTAAGACAGAGGTTACACTGCAATTTCATGTAGGGATTCCCAAAGGAAGGAAACACAGAGGGCATTCAGATATCTTTGCCCCTCATGTTCCTTTTCCTGCCCTCATCCTTGGCCTCAATGAAAGTTAGAAATGGCTTTTTTTTTTTTTTTAATTCCATAGAAAATGTTGCCTTGATATTGAAGAACTATCAATGTATAGAACTTGGAGAAGAGTTTGTTGTGTCCCACATGAATGAACTAAAATCTACTTTTAAATCATTTTCCCTATGATACTGTTTCTGATTTCAGTGGCCTAAAAACAAAGCCTTTCTTTTGAATATGACTCATTTGGAGCTGATATTCTAAAGACATATGAATGTGAATGCCATTGAATAATTTAATGGGACCGTGCAAAGCAAATAGAGTAGTTCAAGTCCTTGTTAGTGGAGTAGAGGAAAGTTGAACACAAGAAGCTTAATCTACACATATAAACTGCCCTACTGAAATATGCAGGGAAAGAATCCGATGATTAGCTAGTGGCCACTTTTTATATATAGCAAACAAACCAATTACATGGGAAGGAATATTCAAACATGGCATAAAAAGTTATCAGAGGGCCTGCAGAGATTCCCCCTGAGCTTCCGAGCACAGATTCAATAGCCATTAATTTCTACTTTCTTAGATAATGTGCAAGGACCACGGTGCTGATTAGCCCTTAAATCATACTCTCCCAGGAAAAGTAAAGCCTTTAATTTCATTAATGGGCAGGGATGTGTCCCCAGATTCCTCTTTTTCACCTTCAACACTTTCCTGGCAGTTATAAGACACAGTGAGGTCGTCTATGTGTCTGTGTGTCTGTCTGTGTAAGGACCAATGTTGAAGAGTTTGCTCCTCTGAAATCTATATTGACTCCTATTAAATTAGTAAGAAAAGCTTCCCCCCCTTAATGTCAATTTGGAATCAGTATGTGAATGTGAGTGATGGGGAGGACAGTATTGATTGTTTTCCCATTATCATCTATAACTAAAATCTCAAACCCTGGTCATAATTCTTAAGTTCCCTACTACATAAATGGGATAGAGACCAGAGAAAGAGAGAGGACAGATGCAGTTAGTTATTGATATATCTTTGCTAAATCATCTGCAAGCCTCTTAAAAGAAGGTCCATGCCTTGATCCCCCTACCAATATAACCAGGGACTAGCATGATGCCCAGTGTTTCATAGATACTTAGTACAAATATAGCTTTAGTATTCACAGTTCAGGAGAAAAGGTGGTTCAATCCATAAAACTAGAAAAAGAAATTTAAAAAAAGAACAATTAACAATTTTTAGTACTTAAAATTTTCTGTAATATAAGGATTATAAATCAAATCAGAGGAAAAGAGCAAACTAGGAGAAATAATATATATAAAATAAGGCAAAGTTTTGATCACCTTAATATAGAATGGGTCCATACAAAGCATTAAAAACCCAGTGACATAAATAAATAATTCACAGGAATGATAAAAATAAACAAAAATTGTTCAGTCTCACCATCAATAAAATGTCATTTTCATTTTTCAAGTTAGAGTTACCATCAACTGATCTAACATGTGAGCAATTATAATGGAGAAAATGTGATCTTTGTCTACAAGTATCAGATAAATAACTGCAGGTATTGCCTATGGTATGTAACAACTAAGCAATATCAACTATTATATCTCTTATATATTAACATAATTTTCCCCTCAATTCTTTGCCCATCTTGCCTATAAATTCACAAATTAATAGACATTATTTTCTAGGCATATTAGTCTTTCTCATGAACAGAGAATGAGATTCTATTTTTCTCTGGCTTCCTCTCTCTCCTTCTACACTCTCTCTACATACACATACACACACACACATACATACCCCATATGGCTTCACAGGTACATCTGCCTTTCTTCCCTCACACAGAGCATGGTCCAGTTACCTGCATCTACACAGAGCATTACTGAGAACTCAGCTCAGGGAAAATAATAGAGTAAAAATATATATCAAGCCAGCCCTCTGGAGTTTTCATGGTCTACTTCTTTGCTGGAAGCAAAGATGGATAAAAGTATTTACCTCTTAAATGTTTACCTAATACTGTATGAAGCAGTGACCTTAAATGGTCTTTACAGCTCATAGACCACACACACAAAATTATGAATGAGCAATTTTTATTCCCCTGAAACTAATGGTTCTGGCATACTCTCCTCCTCTTCCAGAGGATTGCAAGCAATATGCTCGGGTGAAATTGCTATAATTCACAGAAGGCAGTGAACAAGTTTCTGAATTTAGGCTGAGGTGGGAGATGTAAAGGAATAAATAGCAAAGAAAGTCTGTCAGAGTTTGATTAGAGAGGGCTGATTCAGTTGACTTGGGACTCTAAACTTGACCTTGAGTAATCTATCAACTAACAAACATTCAACCAATGTCTCCTATGTTTCAGGAGTCTAAACTCAAACTCCTTCAAGTGTCCAGCAGGTAAAGTCAATGAGGCAAAGTGTGGAAGAGGATCTGTGCTGAACTATTAGTAAGTGTCCCATATACAGATAGTAGCAGCTAAACAATTCTGCTTTTCCCCCTCATGCAGGAGTACAGATCTCGTTATGCCATAACTTCTGATTTTTCCAGAGAAGTCAGAAATCCAAACCCAAGTCTAAAGCTTCCATTAAAATAAATGTTGGCAACAAATTTTGTATATTATTTTAAAATATACTATAAGCTAAATAAAAGATGTTTGCTGGCAGAATTCAGTCCTTGGGTTGTCAGATACAAATTTTTGTTAAGGCATTTTGCTAGACATTTTGGGGAGACACATTGAAGGGCAAAATTTAATTATTTCTTCCTAAAGCTCTCAATAGACATGAAAAAGTGGGGTATACATAGCAAGATGCCATAAAGAAAGAAGACTATTCATTCATTAATTTGTTCACTCATTTCTTCTTTCCTTATTTTCTTTCCTCGCTCCCAGTGGCAGTGGCAATTTGAGATTATTTATGAACCCCCCAAAAGATAAGGATTATGTTTGCAAACTAGTCTGTTCCTCTGGGTGTGATACCCTTTGATTGTATTAGATTAAGCTGAGATGTCTTTAGTTAAATTATGTTACAATTAGGGCTTTGATTTGACCATATCAGTAGGGTTTAACTCAGGTTAAGTCCCCACCCCCTTGGTGGGCTGATATAAACAGGTACTCACTCAAGAAGACACAGAAGAAGAAGATACAAGGGGAAAAATGAGAGCTCCATGGACACAGCAGAGGAGAGAATTTTGATACCTTGGCCCTGGAAGAGAGATGAGACATTTGCCTGACAGCTGGCAGCTGAGAAGAACAGAGCAGCTGAGCCGAGAAAGCGTGGAAAGTAACAAACCCTATGCCAGCCTGTGGCTGAGAGAGAGGAAGGCTGAACCCTTGCGGAGATCAGCAACCATCCTGCTTCAACACGTGGCAACTGAGTTTGGTGAGAAAAGCAACCTTGGGTTGGACTCTTTGGGGCCTTGTAACTGCAAGCTTTAATCCCAAATAAATACACTTTATAAAAACCAACAGGGGAAGCAGATGTGGCTCAAGCAATTGGGCTCCCATCTACCATATAGGAGGTCCAGTGTTGGATTTCCAGGGCCTCCTGGTGAAGGTGAGCTGGCCCACATGGCGAGCTGGCTCGCTCTGAGTGCTGGCCGGTGCAGAATGCTGGCCCATGCAGAAGTGCTAACCCATGCAGGAGTGCTGGCTGAGCAGAGAGCTGGCACAGTAAGATGGTGCAACAAAAAGGGAAACAGAGGAGAGACAACAGAGACACAGCAGACCAGGGAGCTCAGGTGCACAAGAGATTGAGCACCTCTCTCCTACTCTGGAAGGTCCCAGGATAGGTTCCTGGTGCTGCCTAAAGAGAAGACAAGCAGACACAGAAGAACACACAGCGAATTGACACAGAGAGCAGACAATGAGCACAAAAACAACAATGGGGGCGGGGGAGAAATAAATAAATAAATCTTTTTTAAAAAAAAAACCTAACAGGTTTCTGGTACTTTGCATCACCACCCCTTTGGCTAATACACTCCTCTTCTTCCTTTCTCCCTCTTTCCTCCCTCCCTTCTTTCTTTCCTCCCTTCCTCCCTTTGTTAAAAACTATCAGGCAGGACCAAAAGAGGTTGGAAGCCAAGGAGGGAGTTAAAGTGGCAGTGGTGGAGCCCATGCAAGGAAGGCAGGTCCCAGCAAGCTAGAGACGTGATGTGGTACAATTGAGGCCAATGAAAGGAAGGATTGGGAAAATTGAGGAAAATGAGAGTTAAGTTTCTCAGTATTAAATTGGGGACTTAAAAATATAAAAAGCAGAATAATTAAAATAAACCTGTAAGAGAAAAAGCAGTAGATTATTGTGAAACAGTAGCTGAGAGCTGTAATCAGCATCATCACCTGCTGGGTCATATGGAAACTCAATTTTAACATTTTGAGTAACCGTCAAATTGTTTTCCAATGTGCTACATAATTCTACATTCCCACCAGCATTGTATGAGGATTCTAATATCTCCACATTCTCACCAACATTTATTATTGTCTGTCTTTTTATTTTACTCATCCTCATGGATGTGAAGTGGATCTAATTTTAGTTTTGACTTGAATTGTCCTAGGGATAAAAATATTGAGTATATTTTCCTGTACTTATTGGACATTTACATATCACCTTTGGAGAATTATCTATTCAAATCCTTTGGCTATTTTTTAACTGTGTTATTTCTCTCTCTCTTTTTTAAAGAGGTACCAGAGATCAAACCCAGGACCTCATACATGAGAAGCAGGCACTCAACCACTGAGCTACATCTGCTCCCCAGTGAGAGCTGTTTTTCATTTGCTTGTTTGTTTCTTTGCTTTTAGGAGGCACCAGAGAATGAACCTGGGACCGCATAGATGGGAAGCAAGCACTCAACCACTTGAGCTACATCCACTCCCATATGGCTTTTTAGTTTGAGCTGTAAGACTTCTTTATATATTCTCTATAAAATCCCCTTATCAGATGTATAATTTGAAAATATTTTCTCCAATTCTGTGCATTGTATTTTCACTTTCTTGATAGTGTCCTTTGAAGTATAAACATTTTTTTAAATTTGATGAAGCACAATCTATCTCTTTTGTTTCCTATGGTTGCATGTGCTTTTGGTGTTATCTCTAAGAAACCACTCCCAATCCAAGGTCGAGGATACTTATTCATATGTTTTCTTTTAGAATTTTATGGTTTTAGGGCTTACATTTAGGTCTATGATCCATTTTTAGTTCATTTTCGTATGTGCTGGGAGGTAGGAATTCTACTTCATTCTTTTGCATGTGGATATCAGTTGTCCCAGCACCATTCATTGAAAAGATATTCTTTCCCTTATTTAATTTCCTTAGCACACTTGACAAAAGCAATTGATCACAAATTTAAGTGTTTATTTCTGGACTCTCCACTGACTCCATTGATCTACATGTCTATCCTTATGGCAGTACCAAGCCATCTTGATTACCTTAGCTTTGTAGTGATTATCTTTATTTTGTAATAAGCTTTGAAATCAGGAAATGTGAATCCTCCACCTTTGTTCTTCTTAAGATTGTTTTGCCTATTCTGGGTCACTTGTATTTCCATATAAATTTTAGGATCAGTTTGTCAAACTTGTCAAAAAGGCAGCTTGGATTTTGATAGGGATTGCGCTGAATCTGCTGGTAAATATGGGGGGCATTGCCATCTTAAATACTAGGCCTTCCAATCCATGAACATGGTATGTCTTTCCACTTATATTAGGTCATCCTAAATTTCTTTAATTATATTTTATAGTTTCCAGTGTACAAGTTTTGTACTCCTTCTGTTAAATTTATTCATAAATATTTTCTTCTTTTTGATGCTTTTGTAAATATAATTGTTTTCTTTATTTCATTTTTGGATTGCTCATTGTTAATGTATAGAAATACAATTTTTTTTTTTTTTTTTTTTGTATATTGATCATATATCCTGCAACCTTGATGAACTTTGTTAATGAGTTAAGATAGTTTTCTGGTAGATTTTATAGGATTTTCTTGATATAAAATCATGTTATCTGTGAATAGATATTGTTTTACTTCTTCCTTTCCACCCTAGATGCCTTTTTTTCCCCATGCCTAATTGCCCTGGCCAGAATTTCCAGTACAATGTTGAATAGAATTGTCAAGAGCAAACGTCCTTGTCTTGTTTCTTATCAAATTGGAAAGCATTCACTAGTTCACCATTAAGTATGATGTTGGCTGTGGGATTTTCATAAATAGCCTTTATCATATTAAGAATATTTCCTTCTATTCCTTGATTGCTGAGTTATTTTATAATGAAAGGGCATTTTCCAGTCCATGTAAACTTAATTTAATTACTGATATAAGATTTATGAATATCATTTTGCTATTTGCTTTCTATATATCTTATGACATTTTTGTTTCTTGAATCTTTCATTACTAACTTCTTTTACATTAAATATATATATATATATATATATTTATATATTCTAGTGTAGTATTTTAATCATCTTATTTCTCTTACTATATTTTTAAGTTACTATATTTTTCTGGAAATTACAATTAACATCTTAATTTAAAACAATCTCATTCAGATTTACACAAACTTAATTTCAATAGTGTAAAAAACTTGATCTCATTATAGCCCTATTTCTTTCTCCCTCTTCTGTGCTATTACTGTCATACAAACTACATCTTTATACATTATAATCCCATTAAACCATTATATAATTGTTTCTTTATGAAGCTCTCTTTAATTCACATAGGATAAGAAAATAGAAGCAGACATACATTCATACTTTGTTTTATAGTTACTTATGTAGCTGGAGCTATTTATTTCTTTATTTCTCTTTATTTGAGTTATTGTCTAGAATCCTTTCATTTCAGCTTCAAGGACTAACTTTACTATTCATAGTAAGGTATATATGCTAAAGATGAATTCTCTGTTTTTGTTATCTGGAAATGTCTAAAATTTGCTTTCCTTTTTGTAGGGTAGTTTTACTGGTTATGGTATTCTTGGTTGTCAGTGTTTTCCTTTCAACATTTTGTATATGTCATCCCATTGCCTTTTGGACTCCAGAGTCTCTCATGTCAATTCAGCTATTAAATTTATTGAGGATTCCTTTTATGGGATGAGTTACATTTCTCTTGCTGCTTTGAAGATTTTCTCTTTTCCTTGGTTTCTGACAGTTTAACTATAATGTATCTAGGTGTCTTAGTTTGCCACAGGGCTGCTGATGCAAACTTTTTTGGCTTTTATAATGGGAAATATATAATTCCCTGGGTCAGGCTTCACTGACATAGTCCAATCAAAAGAAACCTACACCCACAGAAATGGATTAGTTCAGGAACATAATATTTTTCTTTTTGGGATTCGAAAAAGGACTTCAAACTATAACACCAAATGTGCAACTCTTTTTCCTATGGGTGTTCACTGAATTTCTTGCATGTGCAGATTATTATTTTTCATAAAATCTTGGACATTTTCAGCCACTATTTCTTCAAATATTTTTCACATGCCACTCACCCTCCATCTGGGATTCCCATTATGCATATTTTGGAATGATCTGTCAACTGGTCTCTGAGGCTCTGTTAATTTATCTTCGTTTTCTTTTTCTTCTGCTCCTCAGACTGGTAAACTCAATTTACCTATATTCATGCTTTCTGATTCATTTCTTATGCCAGTTAACAAATCTACTCTTGAGTTTTCTAGTAAAACTTTAATTTCTAATATCCTACTTTTCAAATCCAGATTTTCTATTTGGTTCTTTTTTATAGTTTCTATATCTGTATGAGTATTCTTTATTTGGTTAGAAATCATTCCCATACTTTTCTTCTATTCTTTGGACATGGTTACCCCTAGTTCCTTGAACATATCTATAGTAGATGGTTTAAAGTTTTTATCTAATAGGTCCAATGACTGGGCTTCATTAAAGACAGTGTCTATTGATTGTTGTTTTTTTGTTTTGTTTTGTTTTTGTTTTTGTTTTGCCTTGTATGGGTACTTTCCTGGGTCTTTGCATGTCTTAAAATTTGAAACTGGGCATTTAATATAATATAATGTGTCAGCTCTGGAATCAGAACAGTCCCCACACAAATACACATACCACGTTTTGTTATGTCAAATGTTATTTGTTTAGTGGCTTTGCTTACTAATTCTGTAAAGTATTATTCTCTGTCATGTACTGTCATGATATCTCTGCTCAGTTAGCTTAGCGGACAGCTAATAATTTGATAGAGATTTCTCTACATTTCTGGAACCAGTCCATCTCCCAGGCTTTGTCAAGGGGCTCTGTTTGCATATTGGAGCATGCCTTCAACACTCAGCCAGTAGTTTATAATTCTGCCTTAGCCTTTACTTCCTACTTGTACAAAGCCCCAATGTAGTGAGAATTTAGGGTCTTCACAGATCTTTGCGGATCTGTGCAAAGTCTTGGGCATGCACAGAATCCTGAGTATATGTGTGGCTCTCTGGATTCCCAGAAATATGTCAGAGGTTTTTAAAGTCCCTATGAACATCACATTTCTCATTATTTCCTTGTAAGTTTTGTGCTGAGCTTCTTGCTAGCTCCAACAGGCATCACAGTCTCAGGCAGCTGAGGTGTCCCAACAATTGCAGATGATTTTTTTTTAACAGATGTCGGGTAGGACATTTAGATATGGATGTCCTCACAGAAAGACCTGTGAGTCAGGTCAAATAAAGACAAGCCCTGAGCATGGAGATTTTCAGGGATCTTCAAGATAGGCCAAACAGCGATAGTGATAATTCAATTGTATAGGAGGTTTTGTGACTATTAGGCTGCTGGCTGCCATTTTTACACAGCTATAAGAGCTGTGAGACTGTTGCTTTTCAAGGCTAGAGTAAAGCTAAAAGAGGGACATGGGGATAAGGAAAATTAAAATGCCACAAAACTCACTGTATTTACTAAGAATCTGATGTTTTTCCTGATTAAACAGTCCTCAGATTGTTTCAAGCCTTTAGTTAATTTTTACAGTTCTGAAAAAAAAAAAAGTTAATTTTGAATATGTTTGTCAGTATTCTTGGTTGTATGGAGAAGCAGTTTTTTGGAAGGCCTTATTCTGCCATTCTGGAAGTATTTCTATCTCCTGTGTACCCATGCATGAACTTACACCCTAAAGGACCACTTGCCATGTGAAGTTTTGATTTCTTTGCTCTTTTAACCCTCACAATTGATCCATTTATGAGATGCTTGATCCCTAGCACTAAGGCACCATTCATTTGTCTCTTAGTCCCTGTTTGGGATTCCTGGACATATTCTCTTACTTCCTGTCTATGGACACAGCAGAGAGTCTTCCATGCATAAGCCAAATTTTCCCCATTATTGAAATATCCCTTTAATCATCATACCATCACCACATAAAGCTGCATGTCTGAATATAACGTTACTTACTTTATTTCTATACTGAAAAGTCTCTATTAAGTTAAAATTTAAAATAACGATCCCTTGGTTTGTTTGACCCCAGTTTGGGACTCCCAGCTGCCTGAGGCTGTGATGCCTGTTGGAACTAGCAAAAGGCTCAGCACAAAACTTACAAGGAAATAATGAGGCAGGTGATGTCCACAGGGGGCTTTGAAAACCTCTGACAGATTTCAGGGAATCCAGAGAGCCACACATATACACAGGGTTCTGTGCATGCCCAAGGGGTCAAACATGTGCGTGTGCACACACGTACATGAATCCTAAAAATTCAATATCAATAATCAGTTTCAATAAAATCAATGCCAAAAAAAGAGGCAGAAAATTAGTATATACTATTTTGAACCGTTTCTTCTGGCAGTTATTAATGTTACTTTTATTGTAATAATTTTAATTATTTTGGTGAGAAATCTACCAACAAAGAAGTGACCAAAACAAATCTGATGAAGACTGATACCTGATGATATGATTCTGGGCCCTTTCAAAACCACTCAAGCCACAGTTACTGAGATTGTCATCAGTAACATGGCATGGGTCATTTTCTGTCCCACTTAAAATTGCTGTTCACTCTATGGAGCTTGAAAACTCTTGGCAAATAGTTTATCCAAACCCCTTGGTGGACCATATGGCAGGCACAGGGCTCATCTGCAAGCCACAAGTATGACCCAGCAGCTACTTTATTTGGTAATTGTGACAAGAATTCTTTAATGGAAGAAAATCTACAGTGCACTTAAAATGAACAAAAAAATTCCCTTCCTCTTCCTTATCCTTTGATCTTCTCTGCTTCTCATGTTTTCACAAATTCTTCCTTCTTTCAACCTATGGAAACAGTGATGAATACTTATAGGAGGGAGCTCAAGCTAGCTCAAGCCTTCATTTTCAGGAAATTAGCTAGGAAGACACAAGTCTGATAAGCTTTTGTTTGAATAATGGGTTGAGTTTTTGTAAGGAATTCTGGAATGGTAATCAGAGAAGGAAGCTTTTCATTCCTGACTCTCAATTCTTAATAAATGAGAGAAAAAGGACCTGCATAGTGATTTGGCCTTGTTAGTTAATCTCTTTAACTTCTCTAGTTATTCACCAATAAATTTGAAAAGCTGTGATGTGCAGATTAGGCATCTGATAATGGCACCACTTTAAGTGAATGAGAATTTTTGCTAGTGAAATAATAATAATAATAAATTAAGCAGATATATAGAAGAAAGACCTGCAGAGCAACTACCAATTAAATTAAAGTTATAACTCATTACGATGGGTTAAATGACTTTAGAAGATATAAATATGGAGACATAAATGATAGTCATCATACCAGACTTTTCATTGTCATTCATAATAATGGCTCATATTTATTGAACATTTAATTTGTGGTGGGTAGTGTTCAAAGGTATATATATAGAAAGATATAGATATAATAATTTAATAATCATTTGAGTTAAATACTATTATTTTCACTGTATATAACTGAAGAGAGACAGGTTCCTAGATTTAGTAATTTGTTTAAAAAAATCATACCTCTCGTAAGCTAAAGAGCTAGAATTCTACACCTTGGTCACTAAATTCTACATCCTATGTCCAACCACCACTGTGCTAAACTTCTCATATCAGAACCACTGCCTTTGTCTTACACATCAAGAGTTTTCATTGGCCTTTTGAATAAAGATCTTCATTACAGTCATGAGGTTGGTGGGCCATTTAAGGCTGCCTAGCTCTGCCTTTATATAGAGAAGATCTTAAATATATGGAATATATAAAAGGCAAACAAAAATTTAAACAATAAATATTGACACAGAATACACATTTTTCACATGTGCATATTTGTTATTCACAGGATTGCTTAGCCATTATTTCGATTGAATGAAAAACGTAAAGGTCATAGGAAAAAGAATAATTTTTCCACTTCAAGTCAGCTTGTACCAATGTAATGTCCAATTAAAATAATCAGTCCCCTTTGTAATACTGGTTAAAACTTCAGTTTGTACTCTCATTAATAGCCAGACTAATGCAAAAGGCTATTCGTAGACTAAACCAGTGATTTTCAAAAGAGTTTTCAGAAAATAATTTCCTAAAAATTTCTTAATAATTTAACATACAAAATACATAAAAGCAAAGGACTATTTCCTTGGTGGAGGTGGGGAAAGACATTTCCTTAAGTTTGGGGGAAGGACAATCTCTGAGAAACTTAAGTTGTAAACCACTAGAATAGATCTCTGATATCTCATCCAACTCTAAATTCCATGATTCTCATGATCCTAAAGTCTTAAAGTCAATGGTCTCCAGTCATTGTTAACCACCAAGAGGACATAGTAAAGAAGTAAATGTAGAGTTAGAGAAGTTCTAGAGGTCACCTATATTAGTGATTTTAATCAGTATTGACTCCAACACTGTCTTAGCCTTGTTATAACAAGACAACCTATCTTCCTAATCTATATTTTGTTGCACATAACCCTAAATCTTAACAGGACTAAAACTATTTATAACTAGCCCCTTGGTCTATGATACCTAGAGAGATGCAATCAAATTTCTACTTATATTTTATCTCCCTTGGTATTTATAAATACCATGAGTAAAATTAAGGGGTCATAAATTCTGATAAATTATAGACATAACCAAAATGCCTAATATTAATGTGTCAATTGTCAACATTGTATATTGGTAATGTGCAACATACTAAGAGAGTTCTTATGCCCACTGAACCACCATTCTAGGAAAGCCTCATTTGGCAACCTCTAGTGGGCCACACAATTTGCAGTACTATTGTCAAGTGATTGTCATTCAATATTTTACCATGACAAAAATGGGATTTATGCTAGAATCTCTCAAGTACAGAGTGAAATGCCTGTGCAATTTTCTATACACTTAGCTTAAGTAAAAATATAATAAGCTGTACCAGATACAATGAATTTCAAGTATGAACTACTAATCTTGTTTCACCAAGGATTTAAAAAGTATTTGGTAAGGCTGGATTTGATCCCAAAAGGTTTTGTCCCTCTTTTAACACAGTAAGATATCAATAGTTGATGCTTCCTTAGATTCCTATGTTGATGTAAAGTAAAACAATCACTTAGTATAAAAATTGCTCTCTCTCCTTTTCTGTCTTTCTATTTGTCTCTCTTTTCCCATCCTTACCCGCCTATACTCCATGACACTTAACTCCATGTCTCTTAATTATGGAAACAATTGTAAATTCCTACACATTTGGAAGGGAAGTATTTCCAGATTGAAAGCATTTCCAGATTGAAAGTACAATTATCATCTAACAAAAGACAATGAATTATATGTTCTTCATATTACTCTCAATTCCTCATTGCCTGTTGCAGTTTAAAGTTTGTCTTACATGTTCACTAACACAAAGTCCACCCTCTCCCATTCACTTTTTAAATTGATCTTAACACTAATTCTGTGGAATTTTCTGTCTTCAAACTGGAGACAATTAAGCCTCAAAGAAGTTGTTACTTTTACAAAGCCATATATTTAGTCCACTGTTCACCAGCTTTTTATCACCAAGTTGAAACACCTAAATGGATTTTGGTAGTACAAACAAAATTGACCAAAATTTCTAGTAGTTTTTCAAGCAAGAAAGAGGGTGATACAGATAATCTTGAGTAGAGGGAGATGTGTATGTCAGGGACAGAAAAGTAAAGCAAACAGGATGTCTTCACAATAAGGGGGAAAGGGAAGAAAAGGTGAAAAGAGGAGTTGTTCTGCCTTTCTGGGCTCCAGAATCGGAGCTCTGAAGACAGAGAATGCCTTCAAGGGAGGGGCCACAACTGAAGATGCTGCTTTGCCTGGAAGCCAGTGCCAGAGCTCTGAAAACAGTGATGAGCCCACTGAATTGACCAGATTGGGAGCTGGCTTTGTATTTGTAGATGTTGGAGGAAGGAGAATTTTGGAGAGGCAACATTCCAGGGCTTGGGAAGAAAATAACTGAATATAGTAGAATTATCAGAACTTAAATAACAGGTTTTGTTGTAGAGACTAAAAAGAAAAAGGAATATATTTTTGTTGTTGTTGTTACAAGCTCACATTCTTTATGAAAAGCACAAGAAGGAAAATAAATCTATTGCAAGAGGGTGATTAAGTCCCCCTTGTTATGGTGCATGGTCTGTCAACGGCCTGTCTCTTTATTGCAGCTTTCAATGGTGTCGCTCCAGTTTAGCAGGGAGCACTTTATGTTTGTGTGGTCATTTGAGTGCTTCTTCTCTAAACATAGTACATTTTATACCCTTAGCTACCAAAGGCATTGCTGTCTGGAGCAGTTCTTTTTAATAAGTCATTTAAAATGCCTATGTATCATTTTATGACAACTTTACAAGGTTTTTCTAGGTGACCATAGTTATCCCCTGAAGATATAACTAATGATTTTACTTCCTAATCCTCAAATTTCTGTGGAATCACATTATAATGAAACCCATAAAACTCATAAGATTTGTAATGAAAGTAATCTTGGTGTTCTAGAAAAAAAAAAATCTTTTTCCAAATGTCAAGATAGAGTTGGTGGGACATTACAATATGGCTGTATTAAAGATTCTCTGATATTCATGCAGGCTGCTGGTTGCATAGAATTCATAAAACCATGAATTATCATTAGGTGGGCAGGGTGAAGATAAATGGTCAGGAGTCAGTGGCTGGCTCCTTGGAGGTGAGCAGTGGGTAGAATCTCAATCATTGTGTCTCCAAAGCAGGTAGAAAGACCATGAGGCATGAATTCCTATGAGATCCCATATAGCTCTCCAATTACTAATCAGTTTTCTCAAGCAAACCTTCCATGAAACAAATAGGTAATAGAATTTAAAGTTTACTGAGCTCTATGCTAGGCACTGTGAGGGATGCAAAAGCATTTACACTTGGTAATATAAATTTAGCTGGAGATTTAAGATTCAATCATAGAAAAAAGAGAACAATTGAAGAAAATATATTATGCCATGTTAAATTGAATATGATTGGCATGAAAAGGAAAAGCAAACATGAATTCTGGATGTAGATGAGTGACAATATTTTATTAGAATTGACAAATCATTTTATTTTAATGTTCTCAGCTATTAAAAACAAAACAAAAGAGTGGGGTTATTTGTACAAAATAGTCTAAATAGGTCCCTTCAGTTCCAATATTTAATTTTTACTCTTTATGATTAAAATTTTTACTATAATAGCATGAATATGTAATCATTTGTCTCCAATTTATCACTAGGCTGCCTCTACAGATAGTTCAGAACTCTAAGAGCAATAGCACAGCTTAGTTGCGGACTGTAAAGAATAAGCTATATAATAAAACACCCCTAGGTAATAAAAATTGAGTGTTTCATATTATTTCATTTACTTGATCCAAGTTATTTTAACTTCTTAAAAAATATCGAGAGACAATGTCTCAGTTTGCCAGGCTGGTATGTCAGATATCACTCAATGAGTTGGCTTAAACAGTGGTAACATATTAGTTCAGTGTTGAGGTTAAGAAAAGTCCAAAATCAATGTGTCAGCAAAGCAATGCTTTCTACCCTAAATCTGTAATATTCTGGTGCTGACTGCCAGCGATCCTTGGAGCCCCTTGGCTTTTATCCCTACCTCATTTTACACAGCAATATCCTCTCCTTCCTCTTCTGGGCTTCTTGCTCCGCCCCCTGGTTTTCCTTCACTATGTCTGAATTCTTTTTTGCTTATAGAGGACTCCAGTAATCCAGATTAAAACCAAGAAGATCTCTAAATTGGAGTACATAGTTCAATCCACAGAGGACAATTAAAAGATCAATGGTTGCCATGGGTTCAGAGGGAGGGGGGAAGGGATAGAGAGGTGGAGCAGAGGGCACTTTTAGGGAAGTGAAACTATTGTTTTATACCATTCTGGTGGATACATGACATAATGTATGTGTCAATTTCTACAGTATTATACAACACAAAGAATGAACCCTAATGTAAACTACAAACTTAGTTACTAATAACTAATATTGGTTTCATGTATTTGGTTAATAAATTGTAACCGGTGTGCCACACTAATGCAAGATTTCCTTCTTTATCCCCACACTATTACAGCATCCTATGGCTTAGGACTGCTCTGTTGAAAACAGAGAATAATGAAGGAAATCTGTTCACTTACTTAAAAGTAACTGAATTGCCATTTGGTGGACCATCCTGAAGAGTTTGGGTGAATTGCCAGGAATAATCAAAAACTTCTTGACAGAAATAGAATAGCTCTGACTAATTAAGAGTGTAATGCAAACCAGATTTAAAAAAGGATATATTGTGGCATAACTGAAAGTGGACAACAGCTGTTCTTGTAATGGTATATTATTTTTAATATCTGAGGTAAAATCCTTTATACATTGTTTGGAAAGTAAGCAGGGGTAACTCATATCTCTAGAATTATTTAACAGCTTCACTATCAATACAAATGGGAAAAAGCTAAAAAAAAAAAAAAAATAGGACCTTTGTAATTCAAGAAAGGACATCCTTCTTTTCTCAAGGGCACAGCATAGATACTGAAGGTAAGGCACAAATCAACAAATATCCTCCATTATTATATCATCTAAGTAATACTGAGAAGGCTGGAAAGGCAGCTCCACACAACCTTCTGATCAGAGTGACTAAAATCCTGCTCTTAGAGAGCAATTCTTTTGAGTTGTTGATTTATGATAAGAAATCCTAATTGTGTTCCAAATTCCTAGAGGGTTAAAATCCACATTTTATCAGCTCTGAACATTTTAGTGGTAGAGTGTGTTAAAGAAACGCCATTCATCATCTGTACTATTTGTTCTGTTACTGAGCTCACCACAAGGTCCTGATCAGAGAGTCATAGGACAAAGTCTTCTTTGTGATGTCAATGATAGAGATTGTGTGAGAAAAGGGAAGAGAGAGATTTTGATTAAAGCACCACATGGGGTCCTACCTGCATTGGGCTACCATAATGACAGGCCATGTGTCTTCTTGCCCCTACATTTATCCATTCCATTAGGAAGCATGGTAAGAGCTGAGCCATTACTGGGGAAGTCACAGATATACTCTCGGCAATTACCGACGAGTCCTCCCTAATGCTGGCCTCCTCTTCTGTTGTGTGACAACGTTTCAGTCTGCTTCCATTCCACAACCTGGGGGAGATGTTAAGTCTAATGAAAAGGCCTGACCAAATCTTAAACCTGGAAACGGGGAGCAAGCAGCACCAGATGCTAATCAAGGCAGAATTTCTCAGTGGCAGGTCCCCCACCCCTGAAGGTGAGTAAATAACACACCAGCGTGAAGTGGGGTGTACGGAATTGCCATTTACTGGCCCTGGCATCAGCAGCATTGGCCATCCTGGGAGACCGGTCATGATGATAGCTTGTCCTCTGTTCTTTTGGACTTTCATGCTTTGTAAGTAATAAAGTCATCATGTGCTGAAAGTTCTGTTGTGCATGAGCCAACTTGCTCCACAGCCATTAGTCTAGACATTTCTTGGCTTTAAATGTCTGAGTTTTAATATGGGAAATTTAGTTACTATCTCTTGGGGATACCACTAGAGTGACTCAGAATAATGGCCTGTTTACAATATTGTTAGTAAAACTCTTTCTATGTATTTTACAATGTATGTTTCTACTCCTCATCCTCCAATTATTTTATTTCAATATCCTTCTGATTACAATGATTATAGATAAACAAGAGAGGGGAGAATATTGATTTACATAAAATTAATTATCATGCATATAAATGGCACTTTAGATATCTTGCCAACAAGTCAATGAAAATATTCTATTTGTGTCATTGTGTAGTGGTACATTTATTTTTGTAATCTTATAGGCAAGGGGAAATTGGAAAATACTGATATGTTCTGCTCGATTGCAAACATATTCTTCCTTTGCTGGCCTCAAATGATTTGACTTTACTGGTAACCTGTCAATTCATTAAGTAAGTTGGTTTGTTGGTTATAATAACATAGCCTTTAGCATCTGCCTCTCTGAAGAGTGAAGTGTAGATATGTGGCCTGGAGAAGCTTGAGACTTGAGATCTCATAGTGAGATCATGTCACCAAAAGTGAGACCTTTTGCTTGCTGTGGTTTTGAGAAATCATCTGAACTGCTAAAGGCATAAAGAGATTAATGATTCTAATGTTATTTTGTTCCTTGTTCAAAAAATAAAGTTCTTTGTAGACCACCATTTTTATATTATTCTTAAATCATTTTGTATATACATGGATTTTCAGTATAAACATTTACCCTACTTAGTCTGGAAGTAACAGTATAATATTACATCATTAATACATACAAAGCAGAGATGACCCCATCATGCACTGTCTCAATTTTCTACTATTTCAGTTCAGTGGACTGATTTAATGTGTGCAGGAATCTCTTATCTTTTATACATTTTAGGTGTAGCATAATTTTTGAATGTGAATCCCAAATAAATCATAAATTTGCCTTGTGAAATTAGAAAACTCCTTTCAGCAGATGAAAAAAGGAGCACAAAAAATCATCATTTGCTTCTATTCCAGAATGATATTGAATCATACTAGAACTGTACTATGGGGAGGCTGAGCCAACTTGGACATGTTAAAAAGAAAAACATCTTGTTTAGAATCCTTGGATTTGTTGTTGGGTAAAGTCTGGTGGGAGTCAGTAGATGTAATTGAAAAAAGAGCTGTGTTTTTCCCCCTGAGCTCTTTTGCCAAGGAAAAAGAATTAGACCAGTATCTTCAGAAATGGAGTTACCTGTTGGTCAGAGGCCAAACAGAAGAGTGTTACTGTGAAGAGAGAATTTATTCATAATCTCCAGGAGTGTTAAAAAGGCAGGCAGACATGAATTCATGTTTTGACTGCTGCTTAACATGAACAACACAATTTTCCTGTTCTTCCTTTTTATGTTTTATTTTTCTGCTTGCACTAGCAACTCTCGTTTGGGCCTCCAGACATTTTCTTTAACCTAAGCCATCACCCATTCTCTTTCTGAAATAGTTCTTTATTCTGTCATCATTCCTATACTAGCTTTTGATGTGTTACATTATTGTTGTTATGATTGTTCAAATTAAAATTAAAATGTGCTAACTAGACAGGGTTTACAAGAATTTGTGGTCATAGCAGGAGTATCACTCAGTGTAGGAATGTAATGAGTGCTATGGACTATCTGTCTCCAAGACAGACAATGAAGCATGGATTGGAAAAAGCATGATTGGCAACCTTGATGTTGAACTCAAAAGGATGATGTTCATCAAAACATGCCTAACTTCTCTTAATCTTGCTCATTTTAAATCTACCAAACATGCATAATTAAAATATTTTCTATAATTTCATTTTTAATATATAAAAGCACTGGAGAGAGTGAGTTTTCTGTATTCACCCTACTGTCTTCATCTCCTCATCTAATTTCAGAAATGTCTCACCTGGAGTGAAGTGAACTCAAATCTAGTCCACCATATCACATTCCAATGAATCCTGTTTCAACATAGGTTGATTTTGATTATTCTTCATAGGTGGTGAGCCACTGCCACAATAATACTTGATCAGCACATGTTCTGAAACTGCAGGGTGGGGGTGGGAACAAATTGATGTAATCATGAAGTATTGGACAAAAAACAGTATATAATTAAAGAGATAGTGTAAAGTACTATCATAGAAAAAGAAATGATCTTAAATTAATCTATCCCTACAGAAAAATATTACTGACAATAAATTTATTAAACTGTAAATTCAGAAAAGTAGAAAAAAGAATAACAAAATAAACCTAGGAAAAAGAGAAGAAAGGAAATAAATAAAAAAGCAGAAATGAATGAGCTAGGGAAGAGGGAAACTGTATGAATAATAGAAGCATTTAAAAGTTTTGTAAATTAAATCATAAGGTATATAAACAATAGCTAATTTAATAACAAAAAAGAGTAAAGGCAAAAGTTCATTATCAGATATGCCATATGCAAGAGGGGAATCAACCATGGATAAAGGAAACAATCTATATTGAATATAGAGAATATTTTAAGCACATTTATGTAAAATTTTAATATCCACAATGAAATTGATTTTTTTTAAAAATTTATTTCAACTTCAAAAAAATTAAGTAACAAAAGGTAACTCAAAAAATCATAGAAGTATGACCTTTAAAAATCCTGTCCAGGCACATTTATCCAATCCAATTCCCAAAACAAATTAATATCCATAATGAAATAGATGATTTTGTAATAAAATATAAATGATCAAAATTAATCAAAGAAGAAATTGAACTACAACAAAACTATTGCCATATTAAATGTACAGATTATTTAAATAAAGGAAAAAAAGGGAAGGAAGAAAGGAATGAGGGAATGAAGGAAAGAAGGAAAGAAAGAAGGAGAAAAGGAACTAATCTTTCTCCAAAACAAAAACAAAAAAAAAAAGCAAAGCAGATGCTGAAAGTGCATTCATTCCTGAATACTAACAGAAAATTTAAACGTGAAAAAAGGAAGAAACAAAGAAAAGGATATAATTTTTACCAAAAAATTAGCAAATTCTATTGTATTGGTCAGGGTTCTCTAGGGAAACAGAACCTACAGGAAATATTTGTAAATATTATGAGATTTTTATAAAAATTGTCTCACGCAACTGTGGGGACGCACAAGTCCAAATTCCGTAGCAGTCTGCAAGCTAGGATCTGTGATGAAGGTTTTTGATGAATTTCCCAAGAGAAACTGGCTGGCTGAAGTAGAGATGGAAATTCTCTCTGCTTAAATCATCACTTCTCCTTTTAAAGCCTTTAAACTGATTTGATAAGTCTCTCATTATTGAAGGCAATCTGCTCCATTGATTGTAGATATAATCAATCATAGATACAATAAATTTACTAATGATTTAAATCCATGAAATGTCCTTACAGTAACAATCAGGCCAGTCTTGCTTGACCAAACAAATGGACACCATCACCTAACCAAGTTGACACATGATCCTAACCATCACAGCTACCCAATTACATGGCAATATAATATAAATATTGATTCAGAAATACAAAATGTGAAAATATTCAAAAGGTAAAATTTTAAATTCTACTGAGAAATATAGAAGAATGCTGAAAAACTAAATAAAATCATCTTTTCCTTGGATTAGAATCTTAATGTTTAAGGACTACTATTCTTTTTTGTTTTTTTTTTTTGTTTTTTTTTTTTTGCAGGTAAATGGTTTATTGGGAAGCTCTCCCAAAAGAGGGGGTCTGAAGAATAGACCAGCCCAGCTTCAGAGGGTGGTGGATATGGCTTTATACAGTACATCAATAGGCAAGGAAACCGAGCACAGCCTGGGGCCAAATGGCCAGTGGGGAGGGGGCTAGGAGGTCTTGGAACATGGGAGGGATTGATGGTGTTTGGGCGTGGAGGGGGCGATGGCCTTTTTCTGCTCCACTTTGTTTATTCTTGGGAGGGGATAAGCTGTGATAGTGCTCAATTGGTCAGGTGGGATATGGCTGGAGGCTGCCTTTCCTCAACTGATGCCACAGGGGCATTGATTCACAGTCCTATGACATGTCAGTCATTGCAAACTATTCTTTAATTTCATTGAATACATTGAATATTAATAATCTTAAAAGAAACAGAGATCACAGTGAACTTCCATTTATAGCCATGAGGGAAGAACAAGATCCAAGGGTTTGATGTGCTGTGTTCTGGATTTCATCTATATCAAGATAGTTAATGATTTCTCTTGAAATTGTTGACCCACTGATTATTTAAGAGCTTTGTTTAATCTCCAGATATTTGTGAATTGTCCCTTTTTCCATCTGTTATTGACTTCCAGCTTCATTGATTATGTTCAGAGAAAGTGCTCTCTATAATTTCAGTCTTTTTAAATTTATGGAGTCCTGTCCTGTGACCCAACATATAGTCTATTCTGGAGAAGGATCCATGAGCACTTGAAAAGAATGTATATCCTGCTGTTTGAGGGTATAATGCTCTATAAATGTCTGTTAGGTCTAGTTCATTTATCATATTATTCAAGCTCTCAGTTTCCTTATTTATCCTCTGTCCAGATATTGTATGCAATGCTCAGAGTGGTGTATTAAAATCTCCAAATATTATTGTAGAGATGCATATTTCTCCCTTCAGTTTTGCCAGTGCGTGTTTTATGAATCTAAGCACATACTTGCAAACTAAATCCAAAAGCACATTAAAAGAATTAGAAACTATAATCAAGTGTGTGTTATCCCAGGTATGCAAGGGTGGTTCAACACAAGAAAATCAATTAATATAATGAGCCACACTAATAGATAGAAGAGGAAAAATCAGTGATCCTCTTGGTTGACACAGAAGAGGCATTTGACAAAATACAGCATCCTTTCTTGATAAAAACCCTCCAAAAGTTAGGAATAGAAGGAAGATTTCTCAACATGGCCAAGTACATGCATGGAAAGCCCAAAGCTAGCCTTGTACTCAATGGTGAAAGACTGAAAGATTCCCACTGACATCAGGAACAAGACAAGGATGTCCACTGTCACCATTGTTATTCAATATTGTCCTAGAAGTTCTAGCTAGAGCAATTAGGCAAAGAAAGGAAGGAAGGGAGGGAGGGAGGGAGGGAGGGAGGGAGGGAGGAAGGAAGGAAGGAAGGAAGGAAGGAAGGAAGGAAGGAAGGAAGG